>QLNU02015003.1:58136967-58157357 GCA_006491805.2 Dysdera silvatica
AGAGCAGGCCAATCGAGAACTGTAATATTTTTAGCGCTCATCCATTCTTTTGTTGACCTGGATGTGTGGATGGACGCATTATCTTGTTGGAAAACCCAGTTTCGTCCACATAAAAGTTCGCCAAAAGGTAATAGGTGACTTTCAAGAGTTGCCTGGTATGCCTTGGAATCTTGTTTTCCATTCAAAAACGCCAAAGAAGTCTGTCCATTGAAGCTAAAGGCTCCCCAAACCATGACTGAACCTCCTCCTTGACGTCTGCTGAACCGACTTAAGGGGCGTTTTCGAAGATCGTGCCAGTAGTGCGAAAGGCCATCGGGACCATCTAAGTTCCACTTTTTTTCATCACTAAATAACACCTGCAGCCATTCGTCACTGTATGATATGTGCTGCCTTGCCCATTGTAGTCGTGCTTGTTTATGATGTAATTGCAAGCAGGGCTTGCGGCGCATTTTTGCATATCTCAAATGCCTGCATTCTACAATCCTTCTACGTATGGTTTCTCTTGACACTCGCATTGCTAACGTGTTTTTTATTTGATTTGCAGACAGGCTTTCATTTGAAGCCAATCTTCGTATTTGTCTATCATCCCGAATGCTGGTCACTCGAGGCCTCCCAGATCGTGATTTTGGTTGATACTGATCACCCCGGGATAACACTCGATAAATGCCTCGCTTTGAACGGTTCAATGCAACAGAAATTTGAGTAACAGATTTACCTTTAGTTTTCAGCCTCCAAATCTTCAAAATCTCGTCATTCGTAAATTGCTTTGACTTCGGCATCGTTCTAAGCATTCTAAATTATTTCAGGCCTTATATAACAACTCTGGGAAACGCCCCTTCGATCACTTGGGAACTTCGCGCCGTTAATTTGCATAAATCTGACATATGTGCCTAAACATTTGTGGCATGCAGATTCCAATATTACGGTGTTGGGATATTTTGTTTCAGTACTTTTGGTAATCTTTTAAGTTGCACAATTTATTATTGGTTCTAGGATTATTTAGATACAATATCGGCGAAGTTCAATGCAAATTCTCGCTTTTATTTATAATTTGCCTCTGTGTCTAAACTTTTGTGCAGGCCTGTATATTAACATTCTGAAGGAAAATTTGGGTCCTAGTGCTGCTCAAATGGATCTTCAAAATAACTTTATCTTTCAGCAAGATAACGACCCGAAACATACTGCGTATAATACAAAGCTGTGGCTCCTTTACAATACTCCCAAACAGCTAAATACCCCTCCACAATCACCTGACATTAACGCTATAGAACATTTATGGAGCATTCTGGACTCGCGGATGAGAAAACGACGCATATCAAATAAAAATGATTTGAAAATTGCGCTTCTCGAGGAATGGGCATCCATTTCAACGGATGTCACCAAAAACTTAGTGGATTCGTTGCCAAAACGCATGAAAGCTGTGATTAAAGCCAAAGGGAACCCAACGAAATATTAAGAATGAATTATTATTTTATTAATGAATTTTCTGACCAAAAAACAATTAGTGTACGAATATTTTTGACACATGAGCTATGTGTAAGTTTGTTCATTTTTTATTGTTATTTGCAGTGCACGTATATTTTTTTTTTTACTTTTTTTATGAAGTAAATACAAAAATTTATATTAATTGTGGTGACATTTGTCCCATATCTCTACATCTAATAATTATTATACAGCAGTTTCTTAAATAGAACACACTGCAGGTGTACGAATACTTATGGCATTCACTGTATCTGTTGATACAAGAAGTTGAGAGGAAAATGGACCCCGGGCTGATGGACCTATTTCGGTTAGTAAAATTCAATCGACCATAATGCCATTACCTGTAGTGTCATTACCAGTAAAAGGGGTCGATTTATTACTCCTTCATTGTATTTCACCCTTATGAATGATTGCCAATTATGGTGCAAGGTTGAAAAGTAATGGAAAAAACAGTGAAGAACAACTTTTTGAGGAAACGACGTTACAAGTAATGACATCATTATTGATCCTGTAAGGCCCGCTTAATATGAACCATAATACGCAGTTGCTGATCTCAGTATGAAAAAAAATGCATTATTATAAAAAAAATTAGTCAACAAAGGTGCAATATTTTATTCCAGTATTATAATCGCAACTGTGGAATAGAATCTCGTAAAAGAAAGCTACGGCTTTATATTCTCTTCCATTTCTAACCTAAATATTGACACATATAGGTATATAGGCTCCTTAATACCATATCATTATCGTCTATAATAGTGGTTCCCAACCTGGGGTTCGCCGCAACTATTTTTAGTTGCAATTATTTTTATAAGGAATTTTATACCAAATGTTTCCAACGCTTTTACAACAACATGGCTACACACATTGCAATATTTTACTAATGGTTGTTAACTTTATATCTGTAATATACATTAATATATATAATATATAAAGGGTGTTTTTTAGTTGTGATAGAACTTTCATTGGCGACAGCTCTCAAATAAGCTGTTTATTTGCACGTTCTCTTTCACATTTGTAGTTAGTATAGTTCGGCAAAATAATATGGAACGTTTAGCGCTTCAACAACGGTACCAAATTATTCGAATTTACTTTGAAAATCAGTCGTCCATTTGCGCAACTTATAGACGACTTCGTGATCTTTATGGTGCGCATAACCGTCCATCTGAGCAAGCCATCCGTCGAACTGTGGATAGATTTAAAGGAATGTGCGTACTGAAGAGCATATCGACGCTGTAAACGAAAGTGTAGAACATGATCCAAATTTATCGATTCGTCGTCGGTCGGAGAATTTAGGGCACTGTCCATCCATTACGCGGAAAATTTTGCGCAAGCGTCTTGGCCTACACCCATACAAGATCCAGTTGGTGCAGGAATTAAAGCCACGAGACCATCTTGTGCGTCGTGCTTTCACCGAGTGGGCTCTGGAGCATTTGGAAACTGCTCCGTTGTTTTATCGCAAAATTACGTTCAGCGATGAGGTTCATTTTTGGTTTAACGGGTTTGTTAATAAGCAAAATCGCCGCATATTGAGTGAGAACAATCCACAGACTCCCTTACATCCAGAAAAATGTACCGTTTGGTGCGGTTTGCACGCTGATGGTATCATCTGATCACAATTCTCCAAAAATGAGAAAGGAGCTCACGGTATGGTCAATGGTGATCGTTACTGCACCATGATCAGTGTTGTTGTTTTTTTTTGTTTGCAAATCTGCGTGACATAGATCAGGACGAGATGTGCTTTCAACAGGATGGTGCTACGTGTCATGCGGCGACCGCAACCATTGACTTATTGAAAGCCAAATTTGGCTATAAGTTAATTTCCAGAAATGGACCTGCCAATTGGCTTCCTAGGTGGTGCGATTTGACACCGATGGATTATTTTCTGTGGGGTTACGTGAAGTCAATGGTTTATGCTGATAAAGCAGCAACAGTTGACGCTTTGTAAGACAACATTGTCAGTGTTATTCGTGACATACGGCTGGCAGCGTTGACGAAAGTGGCCGAAAATTGAACCTCCAGAATGAGCTTCGTCAAGAATAACCGCAGTAGCCATACGCCCCAAATTATTTTCAAATATTAATGCCACGTATTGATCTATCGAATAAGTACAAAATTTTGATTCAAATTGCATTTTTTATTTTACTTTTTCCATTTTCAAGTTCTGTCGGTATTAAAAAAACACCCTATATAATTAATATAATATACATAATATAATATATATACTAATATAATATATATATATATATATAATAATATAATATATATATATATATACTAATATAATATATATATATATATAATAATATAATATATATATATATAATAATATAATATATATATAATAAAATATAATATAATATATATAATAAAATATAATATATACATAATTAATGTAATATATATTATGATTTTATATTTCTTGTGTTTTCTTTACTCTATTATAAATGTTTTTATTATGCAAATGTAGCGGCGGCGGTCAGAGGGGGTTCGCAGTTCTTTTGTTTACTACAAAAGGGGGCCGCGGATTATTTGGCTACTATCAAAGTTGGTCGCTGCTTGAAAAAGGTTGGGAACCACTGCTCTATAACATATATTTCATATTATATGTGTCCCTTAATATATGCCTCGAGTTACGTATATAAATTTTGTACCGTTATTAGTAATGAGCTGCAACAAGCATAGACTTGTCAGTATCTTGTCAGCTACTGTATCCCATGCCAGTGTGACTTAATATGCATTGGGTAGACACGACAGGCTCTTCGCTTCCGTTTGAAAGAACATGAAGCCTATGTTCGAAAACAAGAACTACATAAATCAGCTCTGGCTAAGCACGCTTGGAAAGTTGGTCACAGCTTTTCCTTCAATAAGGCCCAACTAGAGTTGTAAAAAACCCGGGAATTTTGGGCAAATTGGAAACTTTGAATATAGAAATGAAAATAGCTAGAATAAAGGAGGTAGTCCCGTCCGCGCCTTTCTTTTTATTGGTCGATTCGACACAATCGACCAATAGGAAGAAAGATGAGGACGGGACTACCTTTTTTATTCTAGCTATCTTGGTTTCTTCCCATCAAAGTTTCCAATGTGTCCAAAAGTGCCGGGTTTTTTACAACTCTAGACCCAACTAATTGAAAATGTCCGTTCTCTGTTAGACCTGGATTTCTATGAAACCTTCCACATCCTATCTAACTGTTATCACCGCTAATCACCAGCTTCCTCACAGTAGCCTTTCTTCCATTTGGAGAGCATTCCTCCCTCCAATGGCTCGAGACGCGGCCAGTAACTCGTAGCATCTAATTTCTTGTCTCATAGCCGGAGACGCGGCCCTGGGTCCACAGCCTGTTTTCATATCCAATTTTCAACCGGGGGTGATGGCAACCGTGAATCTCTTTCGCACGTGTATTACAATATTATTTTGTATCGGTCCGATGAAGATGGCTGTCTCTATCGAAATAGCAATCACCGTTTTCAATTACATTTTAATTTCTTAATTAACTGCGATTATTGTGTTATTTGTATTTCGTACTATAGACGTGTGAATATTACTAAAAGCCTTAGTTAAAAAATTAGAATGATGTTTGGACTAATACATGTAAACGAAATGAAGCAACAATAAAATCAATATTTCATAAATGTTTCATATATAAGGTATATTCATAGGCGTACGCAGGAGGTTCATAAGTGGGGGTCATTATGTGGGTTACAGAGCTACAACTCACATATTCCTATGTTAAATATACAAAATTTCATTGCAATGGGGGGTTACAACCCCCATCAACACCCCCTGCGTACGCCAGTGTGTATATGCGTAAGAGTTAGTTACTTCGAATCCTTGATAGGCGATATAGCTTGCGAGCATGAAGATTATTAGATGAAAGGAGGCATTTCGAAAATACGTTATGAAGACACTAGATTTCACCTGAAAATCAATTTAAATAAAACGTAAATAATACAATAATTTAAACTTTCTGTTGAGGTTAATGCTCAAAGTAAAGTTTTGTTTTAAAACCACACCACAAAATGTTGCTAAATATGTCTAGAAACCAGTCACAATATATGTCCAAAAAAACACCTTTTGTATACCACTGCTCCAGTTTACGAAAACACAAATGTATTTAATTTTGTAATTATGGTAAATAAGTGCTATTGATACAGTATACCACACTGACTATTATTTATATCATGGTCAGGTAGAGGTAAGATGTTAATCTATTATACTGTAAACCGGAGTTAGAATCCCATTGGCATGGAATGCTTACTGTTTTTTCTGCTAATCCGCATCTCAGGCTTTGTTTCCTTAGGTGGTGGAAGCCCCTCCCGGAAAAGCTTTGGCCTTAGCATGGGTGCCATATGAGGCAAAGAGGAGCTCGAACCCCCTAGCCGTTTAAAAATTTGATTCGCCCGAACCTGCTATGCATTTACTTTCAAAAGTTTTACAGTCACATTTTAAAATAAGGTACTTTTTAGCTCATTACTAATTGTCAAGCAGTATCAATTATTTTTGTAGCGTTTTGGTATCTTGTACATTCACTAAAATTCTCGACAGCTTTGAGAAGGAGGTAATAATTTTTCTCAGCCTCCCCTAGAAGTACTCATTAATTTTTCTCAGAACCCACTAAAAGTACTCTCATGGACGCCCATGGGCCTTAGTGTAGCGTAATTTTAACAGTTCTTGCATTATAAAACGCAAAGAAATTGGTCTCTAAATTAATTTCACTATAGTTAAACAACAAACACATTTTCTGAGTACTACCCCTTCTGTATAAAAATATTTGATGGCATAGTGGAACCTATTGATCTAATATATCACCGAATAATCTAGTGTTCCACCATATATATATATATATATATATATATTCGATGGGCAATATGTAGCAGTATACTAATCCATTATCATGGTAATAAAATTTATTCGTTTTCTATCCACCGTTGGATGCAAGTTCCGTCAAGTGCTCTGCGCACAAATCTATTTTTAATCAAGTGAAATCAAATTTATTTCATGACAGAACTAGCATTACATTACATTAAATCATGACACTAATAATAAGAACAATAGTGGCACGTTCTGTCACAGGAAAGGAGGGGAAAAAGAGAGTATAAACTCTCTTGACGAGCCCTTCCTCCCTAAATTAGATTTTTTTTTAATTTCAAGCAACTTTTCCCCCCAATTTAGCAATTTGTTTCCACATTATTTTAACCGGTTTTCTTATTTCCTCCACCTATTTAGTTTGAAGATGTTTCCTATGTTTGTGATAGTTTTTCGGAATCTATTGGGTTGGCCCATAAGTCCTTGCGTTATTTTTTAAGTGAAAATTTTGCGTGAAAATTAAAAGGTTTTGTCAATGCGTTTTATGTTATTCGATAGAGAATTATGTGTTCTACAAAATAATGTGTTTAGTTTTTTTTTATGCTGATATAATTTTTTTTTCTTTTCAGGTGATTAAAATGGAGTGTCAAGTCGACAAAAAAGAGCATTTTCGACACCTTCTGCGTTTGTTTTTGCGTTTAATCGAGGTGCCAAAGCCAGAGTAGTTTCTCGAGAGATTTGTGAAGTGTATGGCGAAGAAGCGATGCCTCTTAGGATGGCCCAAAATTGGTTTAAGCGATTCAAAGACGGCAATTTCGACCTCAAAGACATGCATCGCAACGGACTCTCCGTTCAGTTCGATGAGGAGCGACTGAATCAACTTATTTACGAAGATTCACGCCAAACGACGAGGGAATTGGCGGAGATAATGGTATGCTCCCACAGTACCATAGAGCGTCACCTTCACTCGATGGGAAAGGTTCAAAAGTTTGGCGCAACCTCAACTTAAAAAAACAAAAAAAACCGCCAGAACTTACGGGCCAACCCAATATGTTGAAAATTGTAGGTTTTTTTATCGTTGGTCAGTTCTTGCGATATACTCAGTCATTTCAGCTTTTTTGATGGTGTCCTTTGCTCTTGTTTTCGCTGTTACACATCCTTTTTCGATCCCTCCTAATTATTTTAAGCACCTGTGCACCTCGCCATGTTTCTTTGTAGAGTTTTCAATTACTGCATTGCTATTTACGTTAGACCATGTCTATGATCCATAAGAAAGGATTGGTTGAAGGCCTGCCTTTTTAGACACAATGGCAATTCCCCTTTCAGGAAAATCTATATCTTCCGAATGCCCTCCAGTCTAAGTTTAATTGATTCAATATACCACTGCATATAACCCGCAAACTAGACTGCAAATTTCAATTTTTGCGTTATTTTTATTTTATGAATAATAACAATAGAAAATATGAAAACATTACAGTTCCTTCTTCCATTTTCTCCTTTTCGATAAATTGTTCTTTTCTTTTTTGCTGCTTTTTCAACACTTCAGGCTCCTGTTGAGAGAGCGTTCTGGAAATTCTTGATTCAGCTCTTTTAATCTGTTCTCTCAATTCGGCCGTCGAATGGGAACCAACAGGGCTTTTGGGGATGTTTGGCAAATCTCTAGTAAAAAACGGAACAGTTACTATGAGCAATCAATCCATATATTAATTATTCAAAGTGAAACCATTTGACCCGTTACGTGTGCATATCAAATTATTTTCCACAATCTACCAATACCATATCCAAATGGGAAATTCACAAACAGTCATAGTTTTACGTTAAATGAGCCGTTTACAATTATTTCGACGTAATCATCTGACATCATCAGAACGATAATCCATGTAGACGGCAAGAGGCTCGCTCTTCTCTGAGTGTGCGTGTCGAAATATAAAAACTTCATGGATCCTCCTCACACGAAAATTATAAAATACAGAACTGGGTGACGTTGTGATATCCACTTTGGCAATTGTGTTATAGGTCACTGGTTCGATTCAACCCCGGAACGTGCTTTTTTGTTTTTATAATTCCCCGAATTTTGTTATAGCTGGTTATCGAACTCTAGTTTGAGACCTATAAGGTGCGTGTCGAAACATCAAATTTCATTGGTCACCTTCGTCCACGAAAATTACAAGGTACTACACCAGTGGCTTTGCGTGTTAACCACTTTGGTAATTACGTTATTCCTGAGAAGGGTAATTACATCGGAAATTCAAAAATTAGGATACACTAAACCTTTAACATTTTTTCTTACAGAATTAACTTTTAAATGTGTGCGTGTGTTGTAACGTGTTTCAAATCGTTCAATAACCAAATATTGGAATGGGCATGCTCACAGTGGCATATTTTTCGGGGCGGCAAAATGGGATTATTATAAAAAATGAAGTCATTTTGAGGTGGCAAAACACGTGTTTGTCCCGAGCGGCATAATACCTAGCGCCGGTCCTGTATGCTCGTTTATGAGAGATGGGCAAAATTGCTCAGTGATTCATTCAGTATGCGATTTGGCATGTCTGTGGGGTCTTGTTTATTTTTAATATTAAACACACATATAATACCGTCAAGCTCCCGCTATAGCGGACCTCAAGGGAAAACACTTTTCGTTCGCTATATCGGGGGTTCGTTATATCCGATAACATTACAGGTATAGGTACTTGGATGGGACCAAAAATGTGTTCTTTATATATGGGTGTTCGTTATAAGCTATGTTCGCTATACAGAGTCGACTAGGGTATGGCAGCAGAGGCTGAAGCCCAGCGCGGACGAAATCTAGGGACCTGCACAGGCAGGACCTATGCTGAGAGGGGGCCGGCCCAACGAAGGGGTCATGGTGAGCCTCATGTCAGTGAGCCTGGGGTCCATGTTGACTCTCAGCGCCCCTGTCCCTATATAGAAAGGTTTGACTGTATAGAATGTAAGTGTTTCTGCAACAACAAAATACTGTAGGGATGTAAACCTCACAAAATTTACTATAAGAGTTTATCAAAAAATACTATAATTACCCTAAAGTTTCACCGCCATTTGGATTGACCTCAATATCTTCACCGTTGTCATCTTTTATCGTTCTCAAATGTTCTTCAACGAATCGAGAGAACTCACTCCCGTTATCCATGAGCTCCTGGTAGTTGCCCATTTCAGCTATTCTGCCATTTACCATGACAATTATCAAATCCATTTCTGGAAGAGTCCTTAGATCGTGAGTCACTAGAATTCGGGTCTGAAAGCATAGGAATCATTGTAATTTACCAACGCAACGTAAACAATTATTTTATGCAAATCTGCAGCAATTTATCGAAAAGAGAGGAATCTGTAAATGAAATTTTAAATTTTGAAATGTTTCGCAATATTCAGGAGCCCTGGGTTCGATCATTTTTATAAGCCCATTTTACATTAACTTCTGAATTTCTAAATTTTTCATTAAGAGAAATATAATAAAACTCTTTGCTAATTTAGACTCCTTGGGATCAAGCTGGTCCATTAAATCACCACCACTGAAATATATTCGATCATATGTTGTAAATACAACATCCAAAGTATAAACTGGTTAAGTCTTTGAGGCACAGGATTTCAGAGAATAAAAAGACCCATGTTGCACAGAAACTTTGTTCCGTTTTAAATTAAACAAAATTGGTATATTTTTATTAACAAAGGAATCACATCATATAAAAGCATAAAAAAAAAATAATAATTCAATTGAATTTGTTGTTAGAGGGTGGGACTTAAATAAGACTAAATATAAACCTGTGTGCATGCAGCTATTGCAATATTACGAGGTGGGTCTAAAAATGTCTCACCATGCATTACCGTACATCAAAAAGGTGGGACATTTTTAATCCCACCTTGTCCCAAAGAGTTGTAAAAATTTCCACACGGTGTACCTAACAAGAAAATGTGTTCATTTATTTGTGAGTTTTATCCTGAAAGGACAGAGATCATCACAGGACCTACAGCTTTCCGAAGATTCTGAACCTCGTAAGGCCCAGAGATCCAACCCACAAGAGTGTGATGAGCAATTTGCTGGTAAGCGTGCTTCTTTAGTATTATTGAGAGCTGAACAGGAGTCAATGGTGAGCTAGGCGAACGCATTACCACTTCACACCACCCTAGGGCCGGGGGAATCTACATATGACACCAATCCTGCTATGAAGTTGTTTAGCCTTTTTTTAAATTTCAATCTCGGCAAAGTCATGACCAATACGTCGAAGTTTTGACAAATACTTTGATTTCAAATTGAATGGTGTGCTTGCTTCGGGAATGTACATTTTGCAATAATTGTAGATAAGATGTGATTGGGTTAGTTTTTGTTTGTGTGTGTGGAAAATGTTAAACGATCTGAACTCACTAACTTTATTTTTAAGTACGCCGTTAGGTCCTATGACATTGTTGAAGATGTGAGCTCCAACGTGGCTATCCACCGCACTTAACGGATCATCAAGTAAGTACATATCCGAATCCTGATATAGGGCTCTTGCTATGCTGACTCTCTGCTTCTGTCCTCCACTCAAATTAACGCCCTGCAAATATTAGGAAAGATATTTGTTAAAGAATAAAGAGAATAGATGAAAGGGTAGAGCATTCATAAATATCAATGTAAGTATAGGCTTTTCTTTACCTTTTCTCCAATTTCGGTTTGGTCGCCGTTTGGGAGGATTTCCAGATCATCTCTTAAGGAGCACTTGTCTAAGATGTCATTGTATTTGCTTGAATTCATAGCTTTTAAGAATAAAACGTTGTTCTGGAGTGATGCGTTTTGGATCCAGGCCTGCTGCGCAACGTAAGCGATAGTACCCTGAAACGAACAAACGTATGTCTTAACTTTATTTTCTAAACTTTATCTTTATAATTTAAAAATTGTCATAGACTTACCTGCTTTATGTTTACTTGTCCAGCACTAATGTGCATCTCACCAAGAAATGCTGACAAAAGGGCAGATTTTCCAGAGCCAACCTTCCCTACTATGGCTACTAGAGCTCCGTCTGGTATATCCATTGTAATATCGCGTAAAAAAGGCGTTTCCTTCTCTTCAACTGTCCATGAGAAAGAAGCGTTATCCGTTACCAAGGACTTTCCTGTGAAAAAAAAAGAGGCAAATTGGAAAGGAAGGACATAAATAATAGATGTTTAATTACTCTTAAAGAAAAGAATGATTTTCCAGCGTCTGGGACCCGAACCCGGCCACTTGTTGCCGGTCAAGTGCCCTACCAACTAAGGTGCAATCGTCAATCATTTCCTCCTTTACGAGAAATATATGAGGCTTTCTATGGGCAAGCTCGCTATTGGTGTGGCAGTGCTATGGCTACTTTGTTACCAAAGCGACAAGTCCAAACAGAAAATAAATATTTTCTTCACTAGTAATTTAACATCGATGGTTCCCACATCATTGGCTAATATGGAAAAACTGTTGACTGAATTACATATAAATAAAGCTTAACTTATTATGAAGGAATAGCGTACTATAAAATCACGATACAGATCCATCGCTAATTTTTATCCATGTACTCGTATGTTGATCAGAAAGGTACTGTATTTAGAATACTTGTACATGAAAAGTAAAATTCTAGTGCAGAAAACTGGCACTTTGCCCATCCAGTAACATATTGTTTTTTACCCTGACAAATTTTTGATGGATTTAAACTGCTGACAGTCTCTGTGCCTACAATAAAAGTCTAAATTCATGGACTTTTACACCAGATGAGTTAACCAAGAAGATAGTACTTTCTTTTTAAAAACTGACAGGAGCAAAGCTTTAACAGTATGGTCTTTAAAAAAAGGATATTTGAGCAATATCTCGGCTTACAGATCAAACTTATAAAAGCAGAAATTCATAAAGATAATTTTTAGGGCACGCAAGCTTTTTCTGATCACGCCTTTAGAACGAACATTTATATGAGGTTTATAACTTTTAAATATAATAGTTGTAATTAAAAGTATACGCGGGAAATTCATAAGGGGGATTACATGCTTATAGTGAGGTTTACAGAGATGTAATCCCATATATTCATATGCATATATATACAAAATTGTATCGCTGCAATTGGTATTACTCCAATCAACGCCACTGCGTACGCTAGTAGTTGTACAAAGGTTGGTGTAATGAAAATATCCAGTTTAGCAAAATACGTTTCCGATTACAGATACCTTTAGGTACGTTATGTCCAATGTCATCTTCACTGATCTCGTCACAGAGCAGAAATTTTTGAACTCTTCGAAAAGAGACCCGACTCTGAAATAAGAAATATACAACAAGGTCCTTGTAATTAGCGATATCCGTTATATGCAGTAGAACCTGTCTAAAGTGACCACTTTTGGGACTGAACTGTAATGATCACTATGGACAGGTAGTCAGTACAAAAGACAGACTTTTGCATAAGCATGTCCCTAATAGTTCTTTCTTATAAAAATATAAAATATATATAATATATATATAAAGTGGTTGCTTTATGCAGGTGGTCACTTTACCAGGTTTCACTGCATTTATAACGGCGGATATATATTCTACACATGGTCCAGTAATTTTTTTGTTATAATCATCATTAATGGTTTACTTATAAAATTACTTTTTTTTCACATAACTTTACTCGTGTCAACATTATCAACAGATAAAAATAGTTAATACAATCATATTACAGGCGATTTCATGAAAATGAAATCGATATTTCATGATAATGAAATCGATATTTCATGATAATGAAATCGATTACAATGAACATGATGAAGGAAAGTGGCAAATAACTGACGCAACGGTTACGTGTCGCTAGCGACGAAGCTAACATCGTGCTAGTGACAACCCTGTTCAGTACCACTATTGTGGTTTTTCAAAAAAGAAAAACTGATAAAATGAAATGGAGTATTTCGCCGTAGATTGCATACCTGTTTCCCGCGCCACCCGTCGCCAAATTTGTAATGCACTTGCCAAGTTCGTGACGGAGTAAACTTTTGTAATAACGAGCGGGTTTTCCGATATTTTATATAATACGGGCGAAGCGAATTTCGACCAGAGTGTTATGCACTACGTACTCTATTCCAACCGATTTAAAATTATTTTTCTTTATGTAATTTTCCCTCTGTTTATTTAATAACTGTTTTATATTAATTATCTAAGTTATGCGGGTGTTTCGAATTGTCGAGGTAAAATTAAAATATATATTTTTAGTAATATTTTTAAATTTAATTTCAAAAAATGAAAATAATTGTAGACTGTTCCTTACTTTTATAGAAACATTTTTTCTTCTAACTCAAAGCTAACTACGTATTAAATATATACGAGGATCGTATGATTTCATGAAAATTTTCGCAAAAGGCTTCCGAATAATAAATAATTAATATAATATATTAATTAAATATATAATTCAAATATTTTGAGTTTGGGCTGGTGGTAGACATTTAAATTTAGTTATGAAAAATTTGATAATGTGATATGTAGGAAAATTGAGATTATGGAGAATACAATATAAAGTTCCTTTCCAGCTGTATATTGTCTCTCCCAGCTGATACATAAAAACGTAATTCATTAAAATAAATACATGTATTTTTTAAAATATTTACTTTTAGGTAGCGTTTCGTCTATAACCTATTACGGCTTTGTTATATAGCAGTGTAAAAAAGCAAATCTACTTCCGTCCATTTTATAGTCACAGTTTGAACCTGAGAAAAAGTAAATAGTATCCAATGTCGTTTCGTTATGAATATATGAGGGCGAATCAGAAAGTCTTTGCCCCTATTTTTTATTAGCCAAAATAAGGTACATACAGGTAATTACAAATATACGTACTATTCTACGTACCTTACACTATTTTTCCACATAGTCCCCACACCGGTTCAGACATTTGTCCCATCGCAGCACTAAATTTGAGATGCCCCTGTGGTAGAATTCGTCCGGCTGACTGTGGAACCACCGTCGGACTGCTGTCTTGGCTTCATCGTTGCACGTGAATCGCTGTCCTGCCAGGAACTTCTTCAGCGGACCGAAAACGTGGAAATCACTAGGGGCGAGGTCCGGACTGTATGGTGGGTGGTCCAGACTCTCCCAGTGAAATGACCGGAGCTTGTCGGCGGTTCTGATTGCATACAGTCCGGACCTCGCCCCCTAGTGATTTCCACGTTTTCGGTCCGCTGAAGAAGTTTCTGGCAGGACAGCAATTCACGTGCAACGATGAAGCCAAGACAGCAGTCCGACGGTGGTTCCACAGTCAGCCAGACGAATTCTACCACAGGGGCGTCCCAAATTTAGTGCCTGGCAAGTGCATTACTAATTTGGCGACGGTTGGCGCGGGGAACAGAAACGCAATTTCGGCGAATTATTCTATTTCATTTCATCAATTCTTTTCTTTTGAAAAGCACAATAATGGTACTGAAAGGGTCGCTACTGGTACTATTTTAGCTTGGTCGCTAACGGCGCGGTCACTAGCGGCACGACACCAATGAAACTAGGGTAAAAACAAAGGAGGAACAAATAGCACGTTATACAATAACTAAGCCCACGTTTTTACCAACCTCCAATTCACGAACTACCCATATTTTTACCATCCATTGCCTTGGCCCCTAAAAATATTCCGTAGAAAAATGTTACTTTCCATTTACGAACTTGCGATTATATGAACTTTTTTAGGGTTCATTCGTAAACTGGAGGATCTACTGTATATTCGATATTAAAATAGCTTACAACGGAAATAAATATTTTTACACTACTACTGGGAATTTACTTTTCTATGTTGAAAAACGTATTATCATCTTCAATAGAAGAAAAAAAGTAGAGACTATTTTTGTTTGAAGGAATATGATATTTTTGTCAAATCTGTCCGGTTAATCCCATTTTAAAGAAAAATTATCAAATTTAAGAAAATCAAAGCTCTGGATAGTCATACCTCATACTTACATTTCAAATTTATACATTTTTTTTAAATATATTTTCCTTTTTAACTATTCCTCTTCTACTCCTCTCTTTGTCTTTTGTCCAGATTTTTTTTCCACACGCTTTCCACTTTTTGTGGATTTTTTTTTTAGTGTCTCATTAATCATTCTGCTTCATCATCATTTCCTTTGGCTTTTAAAGTTTCTTTATCATTACTATTTTTCCTCCTCCTCTTCTTTTTCTCCTCCCTCTCCCCCTTCGGCGCTATAGTTCCTGAAAAACCTGGGTCTCTCTAACGATAGTCGCCCTTTCTCTAATCCAAGGGTTTTCTTCCCAATTCTCTTTCTCCCATAATTCTTTCTGCTGCCCCTATTTCACTCTTCATGCTTTTGTTCTATTAAATTTTCATTTCTTCTCTTTCCATCTTTCCATTATTTTTTCTACTCACTCTTTTTTTTTAAACAACACCTATTTCCAGTCTATCACGAAAACTCCCCCCGTCTCTACGTCTGTGTATTTCTCTTGTCGTGGAAACCAGCTTTAGTCTATTTTCAATAATTAGGGTTGGAGCAAATACATTCATTAGGCAACAATTTTTATCAACTTTTTCAGGCGTAGTAATATTAATACCGATATTATGGCGTGGTTAGATGGTGAAACGTTCACAAAGAAACGTTTTTCGCTTTCGATGAGGCACAACCCCATGACCTTCCGCAGTCCGGGCGGGAGTTCGACTTGTATAAATACATTCATATTAGAGCATCCTTTATAGAAATTGGGATAAGGTGAGTTCCCATGGCAACAGGTAGGTGCAGAACGCAGCGGAGAAGCTCTCGTGGTAAACAGATATACTACGATCTAAATTATATAGTTCTACAGAAAAATGTCACACCTACTTGAACTATTTCTGCAATGATATCAGGAATTAGAGTTAATGCTGCACGGAGGCGGTTGAACAGCGTGAGAGAAACGAAAACTATACTTGGGTCTAAAACATTATTTTCGTCCATCAGTAAATAAGTGACGAAACTGGAAATTGCAACCTATAAAAAGAAAGGATATTTTTTTTCAACTTCAACAGCAATTTCTGATACCAGTTACATTTCAAAATTCACCTCATTTCAAAACCCACCTATGTAATTTTTTCGTTTTGAATGCAGTGTTAAGTACAGAACCGTGTCGAAGGTAGGACATACGAGACAGAGCTAACTTGGGGTAGAAGCTGAAAGCGACTCCAAATGAGGTAACAGCAGCGAAGCGTGGGTAGCCAGCGCCCGGGGCAAGTTAAGTGTTGCGCTCGTTAACCCGCGAGCAGACGCGGGGTGTTTCACACCCCACAACTTCGATTTCTGAAAAAGAACCGTCCATCATTGCTTCTAAAACTGGCCAAATTCTTTCCAGTAACCTTCAAAGTCACAATCTTTTGGGGTAGGGTGACAAAGTGAAAATTCCACTTATTGTTCCCTGTAAAATTGGACGTTTTTAATGAAATAATGCTATATAATTAGATGGGGTGCAAATCACCCCGCGCGCGTTCTCGCGTTTCTCTAATCGGCGGGCCTTCTTGCGGGTTTAAACCTGTTAACACTCCCTTCCACCGGTTTAATATTGAAATTTTGTATCCCCCCCCACGCTTCGCCATTAAGTGGGAGTGTATTGTGGTTCTTTTGCTTTGCTTTCTTTTTGGTTTTACGGCTCAAAGACTACAGTGGTCATGCTGCGCCGGGACCTACTGTTTTCCGAGGAATCCGAACCTCTTAAGGCCTAGGGAACCAAACCCCGGACTACAGTGAGCAGTGCGATCTTTATGAGATCTCTGAGTAAGCGTTCTTTGCACTGCTGGGAGTCGAACCCGGATTAGCGGCGCACTAGGAGAACGCGTTACCACACTGCGCCACCGCAGGGCATATTGTGGTTCTAAGGAGAAATTCATACGTTATATTTAAAGCATAATACATAATTAATAGTAACAAGCGTTCAATGCTAATACTTTATGATGGTTGTTCTGACACGACTTGAGAAACAGTTCAAAATATGGTCAGTGACTTTGGAAACGCCATTATATTAAAATAAGTATAATTTCTCTAAAAATGCTTATTTATTTGAAAGGATATCACACAGAAGAGAAGAAACTAAAACTAGTTGCATCTATTTTTAATATCCGATAATAATAAAGAAAAAACACAGAAGTTATTACAAGTCTATGAAAAAGGGGTGACGATATCTTGCAGATAGTAGCATTTGAATATAATAACAAACAGTCTCTCAAATATTGAATATCGGGGTGGCGGCATAGTACATCTTTGCCTGAATTACAAAATTACATCGACACGGCTCTAGCTAGTTGCTTGAACATGTATGGAATCACATAATTTTTGAGACAACTTTCCTCAATTACATTAATGTATTCGTAATAATTAAAATGTTATAAACACATGAAAAATTAATTAAATTTTGCATCTCTTATTCACATAAAAAGGTATGTTGTCGTTTGCATATAAATATTGATCATAGAACGCTTTGAACCTTTAGTAATGTTGATAAACAAATCTGACTTCATTAACGAATTATAAGAGCTTTTATGAATTTGCATAAATTTGTTTTCAGTCTTTACGTACACTTACATTCCAGTCTATACTATCACACCATTTACTTTAATACCTCTTATACCATTAGCATCTTTATTCCAGTATTTTTTCACTGGTTAATTGTATTATATTTATTTACCAAAAAAGGCGCAGTACTCCAAAGAAAAATGGCTGTAGAGTTAAGTAGAGCTAGGCTCCTAATTGTGGAGACTTCTTCCTTTCTAATATCAGATATTTGGCTCATAAATGGCATCTCCCAAGCAAATAACTTCAACACCTGAAAAAACATAAATAATGCATCAACTTCGCAATACGATTAAAATTTAAATGAAGGAAGTGTTTACAAAACAAGTTTGTAGAGTCTCTTATCTTTACATTTTTTCTGAAAGTTACAAACGATTTCCCATCATTTTTACTATTTCTATGAATACAACTTCAGCCATAATGGTTAAATTTAACCAATATTCGCCAAGACGGAATGTCAGAGTCAAATTGAACAAAGTACGCGTTTTTACTAATAATATAATTAAAATTAAATGATTTATTCCATAACACAAGACAGAATTTATTGATTTAATGTTTAATTGTTAATTAGCTTGGTTTACTTCATTTTCGAAGCTTGCTTGACCTTTTTTATGCGTTTTAGGTACTATGACCTTGTTTAAACCAACAAAATAAAATCAATTTTGTCAACCTCCTCCCCCAAAGATGGGGGGGCGTGAAAAAAAGGGGGGTGCGCAGGGGTCTTTTCCCCTGTGAATAGCAATTTTATGTTTATAGCCCTTTAATATTATGTCCCTCTTTGTGCCCCATCTTCTCCGTAAAATCTCATCTAAGTCAACACTTGTCCCTGCTACAGTTATACAGGTTGTAACTGCTTTCAAATTCAAATTTGTTTTTAAAAATTTAACTACAGAAAAGGAATTTTTACATACCTTAATTCCATTCAGAATTTCTCCCATATATTTCAAGCGACTGTCTTTTCTTTTCATTTGTTTCTCCTATTTATATTGTAATAAAGCTTTTTTAGACTATAAACGAAACTAAAACTTACAGACGATAATACAAACAGATAATATACAGACCATTAATTTACAATATACAGTTTTACCTCGATTGAACGAATTTTACGGATCTAGTGGCCAAAATCATTAAATAGGAGAAGCACATTAATCGAAACTAGTAACGCACCCACGGGGGATGAGTCCTGGGACTTCCGTGGTCTGAAAATTTATTTTACTTTTTATTTACCTAGAGAATTTTGAAAGAGATGAATTATAAATGAACTATTGCATTAAGGGAAATTTTTATGGGGTTATAGGCTATAGAAAAATATGCTTGAATTTACGCAAGTGCCATAAAAGGCGGCTCTTTGAAGCGGAAATTTTTGGGTGGGAAATATATATTCGAAAACAAATTTTATCAAGAAAGTTTTTTCTGAAATTAAGAATAGCTTTCCCTCTGATTCGAATTCGTGTTAAATATTTGCGTATTGTAAAAAAAAAAAAGAAAAAAAAATTAACGTCAATCTGTGAAACGCGGAACTTTTCTTTAATTTCTTAGGGGGAAATCTGTGCTTCAATTTTGAATTTTTGTATTTTAAAAAATTTATTTAAAAATGAAATATTCATCTAAAGAATGTTAAAAAAATATACATCGCATTTAGAAAATTATGATGATGCAGTTTTCAGCTTGGAGAACGCATAGAGATTGAAAAAAAAAAGCCTTGTGCTTATACGGGGAACTCGAACCAGGGACCTCGTAGTCCAAATGAGATAAATGTGGCGGCAATGTCAGAGATTCCTTAAGAAGATAAATGATAAATGAACTATTTACTTTGAGAGAGAGAGAAAGAGGGAGAGAGAGAGATGGTTATGGCAGAAAAATGTGCTTTCATTTACGCAAGTGGTATAAAAACAAAGGTTTGAAGTGGAATTTCGCAGTAAAAAAAAGTGGATATGAAATGTTATTATAAGTAAGGTTTCTTTTCTTAATTTTGGAAGAGCTGTCCAACTGTTAAACATTAAAGTTAAATATTTACGTAATGTTCAAAAAAAATTTTATTTCTTTGCGTTAAGAAATGGGAGATGGTCTTTTTCTTTTAGTTATTAAGAGATAATTCATACCTCAATCGTAAATTTTAAGTATTTTTAAGAATGGATTTAAAAACGATGTATTTTTCTTAAAAATGTGAAAAAAATCATGCATTGCGTTTAAAAAAATGCGGTCTACTAGGTGTAATTTTCGGCTTGGAAAAAAAAAGTGGGTTGTGCTCCAAAGGGACTCGAACTTGGGACCTTTTTGTCCACATAGGCTTATGCAGAAGGTTCGCAAGGAAGAGTTACAGAGCTGCAACCCCGTGTATTCATAAGTATATACTGGGGTGGACTGGGCCAGTGCGCCTTCATGGGCGATAGGGCTCGTGCCTCCGAAATAGGCAAGAACTTGCGCCCTTCGAAAACCCAAGGTATGCGCCGTTTGACAGAACCCAGTCCGCCCCTGAATATATATACAAAGTTTCATCGCAATTGGGGGTTGCAACCTTCATTAATAGCATCCTACCTACGTCAGTGCGCTTGACTCAATGTTAATCATTTCGTAGACGATTTCATATCATCATTCATCATTT
>QLNU02015003.1:58160985-58177103 GCA_006491805.2 Dysdera silvatica
CTTCTTTTAAGATATCTAATGTAATGCCATCATCGCCAGGGGATCTTCCTTTCTTCATACTTTTTATTGCAAATGCTACTTCTTCTTTTAAGATTTTAGGAGCTGTTCCTTCGACTATCTCAGAGTCTTCGTTTAATCCACTGTTTCCCTCATACAGCTTTCTGTAGAATTCTTCAACTCTTCTAAGTATTTCTTCCCTATTTCTTGTTACAGTGCCATCCTCTCCTTTTAATGCAATGATGTGTTTCTTCCCAATAGACAAACTCCCTTTAACAACCCTAAGGCTCTTGTTGCTTTCAATGGCCTTCCTTACTAACTCACAATTGAATTTTCTTATATCTTCTTTCATGTTTTTGCGCAAAGTTTTGCAAAGTTCTACATACTCGATCTTGCGACTGGTATTTTGATTGTCCACCTTCATAAGTCTTCGCCTTTTCATGAGTTGTTTCGTCTTCTCAGATAATTTGCTATTCTGCTTTTTACATATTACACCACCAATTTCCCCAGCAGTTTCAATTATTGTCTTAACAATGTTTTCATTTGCTTCTGAGATGTCAACTTCTTCAATAAGTCCTTCCAGTGCAGAAAAGCGATTTTTTAATTCCAACTTGAATGCCTCGGTATTTTCTTTTAATTTCTTTAAATCCACCCTCTTACATACTTGTTTCCTAATGAGCTTCTGCCTTTCTAGTTTAGTATTTAAGTGCACTTTACATCTCACCATTCGATGATCACTTCCAGTATTAAATCTGTTCAGTACACTGCAATCTTCAATAATTGATTTCTTGTTTGCCAGGATATAGTCAATTTCACTAGTTCCCCCATTTGGGTGTTTCCATGTCCATTTTCTTTGCGGTTTCTTCTTAAAAAATTATAAATAATATAATATAATAATAAAATAATCCTTTATATATATATATATATATATATGTATATAAATAGCTCTTTGGGGCAACTGGGACACAAGCATGAGGTAACTGGGACCAAGACCCTGCTTCCTCGGCTTGGCTACAGGGCTGGTGAGAAAGCAACCACACAATTCTAAATCTTATCTTTGTTCTATTGTCCATATCAGTGGAAAATAAGTTGTTACAGTTTATAAGAGAATTTAATACTGATGGATTGATTGACCAGTTAATTAATAAGTCGTATGTAATATAGATTAATGACTAGTTTGTGTGCAATGAGTATTAATTACCGTGAGACGAAACGCTGTCTATAATCTAGATATGTCCATTAAATTATATGTTTTATAAAATCCAAATTGTGTGGACTGGTTAAGGTGTAATTTGTGTTAACACATCATCCATCAGCAGCAAAGACCTTAAATGTGAATCTTCTAATCCAAATCATTTCGTGAAAGCTTTGAGATATATATTTGAAAATTTTAAAAATAGGAAACACGTTTATTCATCAGAACGTTAGAGATGAAAAATGTTTGGACCCTGTAAAAAATAATTTAGCACTTCTGCTTATTTAAATAAGCTAGTCTTCTCATGGAATAAATATTATATTTTTATTCATTTGTTAAATATTCTCGAACTTACGAAGCTTCCTACCATGTCTTCGTGAATAAAATTTCCATGTGACGAGTGAATTTTTTTTTTGCCAGAAAATTTTTCTTAGCGAGTGTGATGTTCTTTTTTGGCGAGTAAAGGCCGATTTGAAATTTTGCATCTTTGAAACGTAACCAGTTATAAGAAACGGTTTATATATATGACTAATAATATACAAAATTATATACTATATATAATAGAATCTATCTAAACGACCACTTTCATCAACCGACCGCCTTTTTTTAAAAACGGATTATTTGCCCACAGGCTTAAGGCTTAATAGACCAGTTAAAATATCACTTCTTTGAGCATCATTTTTTACGGAAACTACGTTGGTTTCTTCAGGAAGCTTTAATTATATCATTATTAGAGGCATATACTTAACTAATAACATGGAAAATGCTGTTTTGAATAAAAGCTTATTTAGAGGTGTTGAAGAAAAAAGAAAATGGTAGATATTAGTGTGCAAAATAGTTGTTTACATTGTCAAGTCCCAAAACTACTCAAACGGGCTACATGGGATGGAACTCAATGCTGTATTTCCCAATAGGCTATAGACTAGCTCGAAAAAATTTTGGGTATTAAGTCTGATATAACAAAATCAATACCATATCTGATGGTATCTGATGATATAATCAGATGTTTTGCCGAGAAGAAAGCTAGACGTCATGCTTTCCATTTAAATACCAGTGTTCGATAGGCTTTTATTTTTTGCTAAAATTAAAATTTATTTCAATAAAATTGAATTTGATTTATTATATACCAAAAAGAAATAATACTTCAATATAAGTTAATATTGTTTAATGTTTATGTTTCAATTTATGAGTTTGTTTTTCGGCATATTTATTATCAATACAAAAGTTTTTGGCGTATATTGAATGTAACAATTTTTATGTTCCTACCACCGATTTTGGGGGGCGGATGGGCAAGAAGGGGCGGCAAAATGTAGATCTGCCCGTGATGGAACTGGATGCTTAATGTGACCACCGATACATTTATATATATATAATTAAGCTTGTGAAGAATCGAATTCAGGCCAATAAATTCGAAAGTCGGGTTGGTAGCCATTGATTCACCGGAGAGCATTGAACAACAAACGATATTAAGACTCTGCTGGAATTTATTGAAAGAGAAAATAATACGATTAAAAGTTTTCGAAACTCCACTTTTCATACAGTTCATACTAGGACCAGTGTTTTAAACACAGAAAACAAAATGTGCCATGTATTTACGCTGGAGCCGAACCAGCAATCTCTGAGTTGTCGTCCCGTTGTTTCGACAACTGGGTCACTGAATATAGCCGTAAATGAGCTTTTTTATGGTGTAAATGCACGTTAATTGAAAGATTGATCCATTCAGGGTTAAAGGAGGATGCAGTTAAAAATAGAGATACGATTGAAGTGTCGATATGATTAAAAATAGAGAATCAAAATTTTAACCGTATCGCATCGTGCATAGTTCCTCTACACCCACGTTTAATCCTCGATGAGTTATCTCTTTGGTTAATATGTATATATGAGAAAGGAGCCGTATAAAACTGCAGTCAGTGTCCTAGCGGTGGGAATACAGAATGGTAACCACAGCGAGCAGTAGTGTGATTCCAGGTGGAGTACGTTGTGTGTTCTTATTTCTCTACCCAAAACACAGGTCCTAGTGTTAATCATAAGAAAAGGAAGTGTCAAAATTTAAACGTATTGAAGAATTGCTCTGCGCTCTCTTTAAAATTTTAAGGAAATCCCCCTTTGGTTAGAAAAAATAACTTAACGTTTTGAAAGATGCGCCCATTGCATCATCTTAATATTCAACTTTTGGCTCGCACTCTTTTCACTTTTCAGTTTTCCACAACTGTGGCATCACAAGTCGTAATTTAATCAAGATTTATTTTCAGAATTTTTGAATTTAAACGATTACTCTTAAAATTGATTTTTATGAAAGCCTGTTCTTATGCACGAAATTTATATTAAAAAAATCTTGTTTACAAAAATGTGCTACATATTTTAACTCTCAAATACATATAGATTTGAAATATGTAATAAAAAAATATGCAATTTTTGAAGCGACTTTGATAAAAAAAAAAAAAAATTGAGCAGTCAGACGGTTAAAGTCTCCCGTACAACCGGGAAAATGGGGAGGGAATCCGGAAATCAAAAGGGCTCCTTAAGTTTGCTTAGCGTAAGAAGAATGAGCACCTCTCCCAAATACCGATTTAATCCATTAAAAGGAAATAGAAAGGAAGATAATTATCGATATAGATCGATCGTAGTTTGAATATTTGTTCCTTAAGTTAAAAGCCTCAAGCTTCATTAAATTATAATGCAATTTAATGAAATTCGCTAAATGATTAAATGATTTCATTAAGCAATTAAATAATTTCATCAAATAATTAAATGATTTCGTCAAATAATTAAATGATTTCACATTATAATTATATGATTTCGTTAAATATAAGTAAATGATTTCATTAAATAATTAAATGATTTCATTAAATAATTAAATGATTTCATTAAATAATTAAATGGTTTATTAAATAATTAAATGGTTTCATTAAATAATTAAACGATTTCATTAAATAATTAAACGATTTCATTAAATAATTAAACGATTTCATTAAATAATTAAATGATTTCATTAAATAATTAAATGATTTCATTAAATAATTAAATGATTTCATTATAATTCTTTAACGTAATTTTGTTAGTCAGATAGCTATATCATTAAAGTTGTATTAAAGCTTGTAAAGTAGAAACGATGCATGATACTTACCTGTTCATCCATGAAAAAAATAAGCGCGAAAGAACAGGCTGATGTTCAATTATATATTCATCCTAAAAATGAAAAAAAAACCAAAAAAAAACAACATTTCATTGAAACCAAAGAACACATTTATAAGACAATTAAATAGATGGATTAAGATAATCAGCACTGGCGTAAGTGGCCTCTAGGTCCAGGAGGGACAATATATAATTAATACCCCTGATTCTCTTCATATAGCATTTATTTGTAATTTCCGGGAATTTTGAAATTTTCTTGGAAGGCTAACTGAGCCTTGTCCCCCCTCCTAATTATACTATTAGTGTTAAGAGATGACGTAAATAGCTAGAAAAGGTAAGGAGAGGAAGTCGCAGGAGATCATGATAAATTGAGAGGTTGTATATTGCTTATATGAGATCATATTAAATCGAGGAAAGGCAAAAAAAATCTTGTAATAAGAAATTTGCAACAACATTTCGAATAAAATGGTTAAAACAAATAAAGCGAAGAAAGTGCATTGCTAGTCTTGAAAAATCAAATGAGCACAATTATTAAATTTTAGTCTAAAAAATAAAAATATATAATATTGACCAGGGCTTACCACAACTGGCAACGTACTATCACTACGTGGTAAAAAATGACGATTCGATTCGAGTAATATACAGGGATATTTTATAACAACGTTATTAACGTTGTTATAAAAATTCCCTGCATACTATCACTAGTCGAAATGAATGAATGACTGAATGAATGAAAGAACGAGAGAGATACATAAAGAAAGAAAATTAAGGAATAATAGAAGGTAATACTATGTTATAAAACGCATACATATGGAAAAAATTAGATGAAGAGAATTGGTAGAAACGCTGAGGGAAAAAAAAACAGGACAAATATAAATAATAGTAGAAAAGTAACTGCCATAAGTAGTAGTGAAAATTTTTCGCATTAGACTTAGTAAAATTTCCAAAAAAGTCTACTAGACTGACTAGAACTATATTCTAATTATGATTCGCAATAAAAAACAAGGCTAAGATAGTTACATATATATATTAAAGTTACAGTTACACAGTTAAATATATTAAAGTTACAGTTACACAGTTAAATATGTTAAAGCTACAATTACACAGTTAAATATATTAAAGTTATAGTTACACAGTTAAATATATTAAAGTTACAGTTACACAGTTAAATATGTTAAAGCTACAATTACACGGTTAAATATATTAAAGTTACAGTTACACAGTTAAGTATATTAAAGTTACAATTTGTCATGAGTACTTCCGATGCTTCATTACATAACAGACTTTGTCCACATGTGTAAAAAGGGAGGCTCACCTTTGCTAGAGGCAACAAAAGGGACTTTCCCTCTTAGAGCAATAAAACGTAAC
This sequence comes from Dysdera silvatica, assembly GCA_006491805.2. Classification (NCBI taxonomy): domain Eukaryota; kingdom Metazoa; phylum Arthropoda; class Arachnida; order Araneae; family Dysderidae; genus Dysdera; species Dysdera silvatica. The sequence goes on from QLNU02015003.1 coordinate 58,166,681, forward strand.
GATCTCGGACCACACAGGGAAGTGGGGTAACTTAGAAACATTTAAAAGGACGAATGTTTAGGGAAAGATGCCTTCTTGCAAAAGGGTTGGAGCTTTTGAAAGAAATACCATCCGTGCACGAGAGAAAGAGTTTAGGGATGGGTCTTCTGAAATCGTATTCACGCATTTTACTGAAAAGATGCGAAGTCGAAAAAAGGGTAATTTTATGTGTTTCCTTTTGACCAGTTTTCTGTTATGTAAATGTTTAAAGTGACAGTTTTTAAGCAGAAACTATTCTGAGATTTATAGCTGTCCGTGACCAGAGACAAAGGTAAGCCAGACGATCAAAAAGGGTCTTCCCGAATTTCAACTCCCGTGACGTAATTTTTAACTCAATGCTGATTTGGTGAAAATATAGCCTTTCACCCAAAAAACCCAATGGTCATCGAAATATGGCAATAAAACGCCATTTTACACGCCTTTCGGAAAGGAATCGTTAAGTGGCGTGTCTAGTAAATAACGATTAACGCCCAGAATTTTAGCAAGCCCTAAGTTTTTAAGTTTTAAGTTGTCTGGCAAGATGTTAAGCTTGTATTGCTTTATGGCATCGTATCGGCGTAATGATAACTTTGGGAAAGTCTACCCCGTTAGGTAAAAGACGTCAGCGATTCTTAATTTTGTATTGAAAATTGACGCGTCAGCTAGATACGATACGTGTGGATTATAATCGATAACTGTGTTGCCCAGATGAAAGTTATACTCTCGAGCGTGATGAAGTCTTCTCGACATACAACAATGGCTACCTCAGAGCCCAACTCATCATATCGTGAAGCGTCGGTAAAGATAATCTTTCATATTCTTTCTTTAAGCATATACAAAGAATCAGATATTAAAGTACTTAACGTTCAGTAATAGTGTAACAAAATATAGTTTAGAATATGTGCATGAATTAATTTGAGCATAATTCGTTTATTTGAAGTTAGTGGGAAGTGATGACAACATGTTACGTGTGATTAAGTTATTAACTTTAGAATCCGAAAATTGTAATAATTGGATAGTTTGAATCAATGAATCGATACTCTGGCGCAGGGAAAGGGAACCAAAGTAATGCAAGAAAATAATAACGGACTATATCAGTAATCTTATTGTGAAATTGGTGTGTGTGTTAAGATGAGGCTAATGTGTGGACATACTGATATACAGAGATTTTCACCGATAAACGTATGTTGTGATAGATATAAGTGCACTAAATAGGGAAAGAAAGAATCCGATTATACCTGATGAAAATGAAGGGAAAAGATTATTGCTGCGAGGGAAACTAGTGAATAGTAGCCCCAATAAATGTATATTTCATTTCATACATGTATGCCTTACAATACATTCGATAGGGCTTAATGTGTTGTGTCTCCGGGTTAAAGAAATAAATAAGGGGAGAATTTCGAATGTTTGGGGAACGATGAAATTGGCTTGAATATGTTACAATTAATTTATGAGTTTGAATTTTGAACATGACTACGACAAGGATTGAAGGTCTGAAATTCAAAACAAAGTGTTAACAAGTAGCTCGTTCAAAAGACTATCTAAATATTCATTTTACTCATTATTTATTTGTGTTAATAAGAGTTGATTGTTTTGTTTATAACTTTGTTTTTCTGAAAACAGTTACACTACGTGAATCGACACAGATATCATGTCGCACTGACCACAATATTAATACTCCTCATAATACAATGCTATAACACAATGCAATGGGTGATGAGGGGTTTCCGAAAGAGCATGGAAGCCTTTAACCATTTTAACTAAACCACTATACAATACTGTGAAAGAGAAGTTAAATGCATGTATGGGGGGAGTTTAACACAACCCACATGACAAATCACACAGTTAAATTAAGAAAAATAACTGTATTAGTCCTGATTTTTACTGCTAATCATAGTTTTTACATAGTGATTCATCTTTGCAGTAGATTCCAAGGGTTGTCTAATCCTTCTATTCCATATATGTAATCGGGCCATTATCATTTAAAAGCCGCTGCGTGAACTTCGCAGAATTACCAGGGTGTATAATGGAAGTATAAATATTGTCTGTCTACCATAAGACCTCGGCCTGTCGCTAATTGTACGCCTACTTATTGCCATGGACACGAATCGAATCGTAGCCCATTTTCAAAAGAGGACGTTTAAAAAAGTACATTCATATTGATGATCTTAAATTTATTTATTCCTGCTTTAAATAAAATTATTTTTATGATGTCGTTTCTTCTACTAGTACAATTGAATTTCCATTGTCGATATTTTCCAAAAGCAAGACTTTCACTTGACCCATCTGCATGATGGGCCATGTGACCCATATCCACGCTAAAGGAATGGTATAAGAGCTAAAAGTAGGGAGTGTGGCCGCCGCGATGAAGAGCCCTGCTTCTATAAAGACCTTGCCAACCAGATTTATTTAGAAGGGGGGAGGGCAAAAGAGAGAAGTTTCCTTTTGGTAGATTGTACAGAATATTCACATTTTTCTAACACTTCACTAAATAAAAAGAGTAGTATTCTCAAAACTTTCGTGTTGCCTGTAAGTTTTCAATTGTTCCTTCCACTATTTCTATTTATTCTTCATTTTATATTTCTGTTCATCTTTCACCTATTCTTTCTAAAAAAATTTTACAGCCTTCTTTTCTCTCTTGCAACTTTTACTATTCCCACACCCTTATTTTTATTTACTACATTTTCTTCGCCTTTTTTATATTTCAGCCAGTAACAGAAGTTTACCATGTACAGTGGTCAACAACAGTATCAGCGGTGATGAACCTATTTTTGACACGTGTGTCATTCTTCAGCTTTTGTGACACCGGCATGCCACTCGAGTCGTCTTTCTCCTAACTAATTAAACTCCATATAATTAATTTATTTTATAAAAAAAGATGAGGTTTCCGCTGTCTTAAATAAAGCGAGTAAAAACAGGCTAATTTACTTTGTATTGTCACCAGATTTTCTTATTAAGCTGTTTTCGTTTTAAACAAGAAAACATGAGAATCAACGTAAGCTCCGATATAATAATAATGGAAGGGCAAATATTAACAAAAAGTCGCGAAATGTCTTTTTGAGAGAGAGAGAGAGAGAAATCTTTATTGTACACTAGTAGTTCATAATACCATTCAATATAAGCATACAAAGAATACAGTTACAATATGTGACATCAAAATTTATTCACCAATAATAATAATAAAAATTATAATATCTATCAAACATCAAAGTTAAAGCTGTACACATTCTAAGCAATGTCCCAGGAAAACCTTTCAGGAAATATTATAATCGCTGTCCTAATAAATCAGATATTATTTTTTATTTCTAATATTTTTATTTCTCCGTCTCCTTACCTTCGACTCTCAAAAACTTTTCTCTGAAGTAAACCATTATTATGTATCCACTCTTTCACCTCGATTTTAAATCTGCCAACGTTCTCCCCTTCCCAGATTTCCGTGGGCATCTCGTTTACCACCCTTTTCGCACGGCGTACAAAATGTTTATGCGAAATCTCCCCCTTCAATCTATTTTCTCTATATTTAACCTCTCTTCTCAAATCCTGTTCTGTATTTCTTCCCCCGAACGTATCCTTCTTTAAATATACGGTCAAGGAGCATCTATACATAATTTGTTCTCTCAAACTCAAACGAAACTTACCTACCTCCAAATCATCAGGTTTTAATACCATATAAATCTTTTGGATAGGATTTAAACTTGGATTTTCCGTGGAAATTTAAAAAAGAGATCACTAATCGCATGGATATGCCAAAAGCTGTAGATATGATAATTTTATACAACATTTGGGGTTCTTCGAGACTTGGGAAAAAAAGAAATCAAATAGATGGGGTTGAAGAGGATGTTTTGAGCTCCGGGAAATTTATATAATATACAGGGCAATGGTTTTATGCGGTAATTGGGGAGCGCGAGAGGCATGGGTGTAATTGTTGAAACATCCAAAAACTAGTAAATTTGTGTATGATGAGAGGATGTGCATTTATTTTTACGTGTTCAAACTTGCATATAATAATAATTTTTAAACATCATTAAGTTAATGAAAAAGTGTAAAACTAATGAAGGAAGAGAAATTATACCATTTCAACTCTATAGAGTAGACGATAATCAGGATCTGAGAAAACAGAAAGAAACATCTGGGCGACATAAATGGGATAAGACATTGAGCCCAAAATGAAAAGAACTTTATCGTCACTCCTTTCCAGAGTACCCTAAAACATACGAAAAAATTGTAATGCTTTTTATCGAATGAAAATTCAACAGCCGACATTAGCTTTGACAAAAGTGCATGGTTAAATGGCCGAGAAGCAAACTTTAAATCACTTTTATGGAATCTTTTTTTCTAATTTTTCTAGGAAAAGACATGACGGATACTTACGGCGAATAAATTAAACGAAGGCGAAGTAATAAACCCGCACACAGATTCCATGAACCAGAAAATAAAGAGCCGCTTGGAGTTCAGGACTCCGTTTCGACGCTGATAAATCTGCATTCCCAGAGTTATGAACTGTAAATAAAGATTATTAGTAATTTATATGGTAATTCAAGTTCGTTAATTAATTACTAAAAGATTTGGTAATGCCGTGACCTCACATTTTTGCATAACAAGTTCAGATCGTAAGTTTGTAATGATTACCGAAAGGGAAGGCATAGTTTTAAAATGTATATTTGGGGATCATATATTTAGAACTTCGTTTCTCATCAACGGCTCTCCAAATGCACTGCTGTACATAAAAATTGTAACATCAAAAATAATGTTTCGACCGGATGAGAATTTATATGATGGATCAAACAAAATTTTTGGTTATTATAATTCGGTAGGTCGGTTCAATTTTTATGGTGCAAGGGCGGCAATGGACATTCTGCGCTGAACAAGGTGAAGCTGCACACAAGGTTATTCATTTATATTCGGTCCTTGCAGGTATGGCCGGCGCAAGCAAACATGCAACTCTAGGCGAACGACGTGTGCGCCCCCCACCCCCGTAAAAAAATAAACACCGCAATACATCTTACAACAATCAAAATATGTTCTATTTTTTTTCACTTTCCGATTGCTGTAGGTGCAACAATTGGAAAGTGAAAAAATACAGAATATTTTGCCTTCTCACTATAGTTCTGACTAAAACGAAGTATGATAATCTCAGCTTATAATACACAAATGATCAAAAAAAAGGATTTTGCTGTTGAAGAAAAAAATTTTGATTCTTAATGCCTTGTAAAAATGAACAAAGATATCAAAGAAACAGCGCCCTCCAAATCTTAGGGCGGCAGCGGTACTGCTTGCATCACTGAAAGGTGTAGCGGTAATGGGAAACTGTTATTCAGATTTATGCAAATTGTTTAGAGGAAAATTTTGTAATGTAAGAAAGCAACAAGTTGAGGGTATGGAAAACAATGGGTAAGATAGACTAAACAGGAACGAGTAAATATTGGTGAAGACATTCCTTTGAAACTAATTCATTTAGTTCCATTTACTTTATGCCAAGTTTATGTCAATCGCCGAACAATATTAATTATCTTAAAAAAATATTGTTGTCATGGTGCCGCAATGGCCAGCCGCCTAGTTCGCATATATGGTCGCGCTGGGCCTGGTCGTAGGATATATAAGTGATCACAAAGCGCATGCTCCTTCCATGTGCTGGCCATGTCCAATAGCAGTTGGCGAGCAGGTATAAAAGACCCATCACATCATCATTTTTTGCATGAGATCAAGCTGCCGATCACATCGCCTAATCATTACCATTCATGCCAACTAATCACACAAACCGTAGAGATGAAGGACTGTCATGGTTTGTGGTGTAGTGTAGTATAAGGACTGAAGGTGTCAATTCAGGTGTCATGCCACAAGAAGAAAGCAACGTACAAGATGTGGAAAAGGGATGCGAAGCTTCATCTAACTAGGAGACAAGTCTTCAGTGCTAGTATGAAGTACGATGTGGATGGAAGCTTGAACTGAAAAAGCACAAAACGATTGTGTAAAGCGGCTTCAAAACCAGACTGCAAAGATACTAAAACGTGCTTTCATAAACAGATAATGTAAATTCTTATACTGTAATATTGTTTTAGCTTGATATATAAGCAATGTGCCATAGTCGCTCGAGCCTCGCGGTAGCGTAGAGAGTTTTGCAGTAGTACTTGGCTACGTTGTGCATAATATGGGTTTGAGTTCAAAATAATACCAACACGTGATTCACAATCTGAGGTTGGCTACTTTAGGCTGAATTGGCTCTGTTTTCGCCTAAAAATTGTAGATTCTAGTGCAGAATGATCTTTGTTGTCCCTTGTACAATAAAGCACAAACAAGGACCACCTTTTATGACTGCTCAACATAAGTTGCTTTCTACTTCGTCTGCTTGCTTCCAAATTTTATCTCTTATTAAATGTGTCTGGAATGTAACATTCCGGTCAGCATTTGACAAAATCTCGCGAATGAGAAAGTATAAATGAAATAATACGAACAAATACATTCTATCCCAAAAATAACAGACCTATTTTAAAAATTAGTTAAAAAATTAAAAAAAAAAAAACAGAAAAAGGGGGAAGTGCACCAATTACTGCACTGTGCTTGGAAAAACAGTAAATTTTGTTTTCTAAAGCATAGTGCAGCAAACGATGAATCTCTATCGCTTCTTTCCTTGCATTTTTTTATTAATTTTTCAAATAGGCCAGTCATTTCTGGGACACCCTGTAGATGCCAAGGAGATGCAAGCACGAATAAACATAGACAAACAAGTGTGAAGGTAAAACGAGCACAAGCGAATATAAAAGAAACAACACGCACTAACAGGTGCGAAGTTAAGACAATCACAAGCATAGATAAACAAGTACAGTGGCCGCCGGTTTTAAGAATCATTGGTTATAAGAATCAGCCGCTTATAAGCATCAAAACGGCCGAAACAAATACGAATTCGGGTTTAACATGCAAAAATCATCACTTTAAAGAATCATGATTTCTACCTGAAATTTGGTGATTGCTTAGTGAAGCGAGAGAAGTAAAATAAAAAATAGCTTTGTATAAAGTTATTTGAAAAAATGATTTTGTCACTTCTCTTCGAACATATGACTGGGGTGGTGGACACTTTAAGACAATAGGGACTTTCATGAATAATAGGGAATTTCTCGAAAGGGATTGAGGGACTTAAAATCAGTTCAAAACATATTTTAGCCTTTTATTAAGCAAATGACGTAAAGACGTCTATGGGTTAGAATCTTAGAACTTCAGTTAGTGGTTTAATGTTTTGCTGGCGCCCCTTTCCCATGTTGGAGCAAAACAGGCAAATCTTTAGTTCACAGCAAATCAGTCACGGTATAAGCTATGAATATTATTAGAAAAACATTTGAGCATAGAGCTGATGTATCTGAGAAAGTTTATGGACGATTTTATTGTGTAGAAATATATGTGCACAATCTTATTACAGACTCGTTAGCTCAAAAGACATTAGGTAAGTTTTTTACTGGATAATACTACGAAAAATAGTCAAATAGTACAATATGTAAAACAATGTTATTTATTATTATACATATATATAAGCGATCTTTGACTTTAACTTTTTATTCTTATTTAAATAAATATATACTAACTGTAACTATATTTTGTAAGCATTTTTAAGTTGTAAGATTTAGTTTGTAAAATAGGAACATTCTTACTACTGCGACAGTAGATTTACAAATTATTGATGTGTTAGTTGACTTAGATACATCTAATTTGAATCCCTTAAATTTACATATAATAAGAATTATTATAATTTGATAATAAATTATTATATTTTAAGAAAATTCTGGATTGAAGAATCAACTGCATATAAGAATCAAAACGAGCGAAACGAACGTGATTCTTATAAGCGGCGGCCACTATGTATATGACCCTACATATCTAGAAACTGTGAATAGAAGTATTCGCTCTCTCTTGAAAAGTGCGGGAAAAGAAAACGAAGCTGGTTATCAGAATGTCGCTTTATCGACGAAAAATCCAATTTTGTCTAAGCCTATATGTTTAATATTTACGTTTATTCGTCATGTATAAATACGACCTGAAGATACAATGGCCTTCAGTGAGCATCCAAGACCTTCGTTCCTATTCTTGTTTCTATAATTAAAACATATTTTAGTGAATAAATATTTATTTCTTTTAAATTAATCACACTCGTGTTTACCGAGATTCAAGCCTAATCTAGAATATAGTCGCTGCCGTCTTAAAAGGTGGCCAACGGAGCTCAATACAAACAGGGGAACCCAAATCGACAGAATTTGTTTATTAATCATTATATTTTTCCTATTGGAAAGATTTGGAAATTTAAAAGTTAATGCCAAAGGGCCCAAAATGCGATCGAACCTGGGGTGGGGGGGGGGTGCAATGCGTTAAGACAGAGATTTAACCACGTCCTAGTCTCCAAATAGATGATAGATTTTGGTGCATTTATATCAGTATTTCTTAAAGTGTGGGCCGCTTAGCAGCTATCAAGTAGTCCGTAGGACGCTCCCGACAACTATCTTTTTACGCCAGAGAAAGGTTCCTAAATTTCCCTATCTTCGTGGTCCGCGAAAAGTAAAGCAGAGCCGTAGCCAGGCTGGAACTATAAGGGGCTGCCCCCCCCCCTGGAAATGTAGTCAGCCCCCCTGAAAAATATTTTTTTCTCAAAAATCAAATATTGTAGACTTTTATTTTAAATTTTTTGTTTTGTACGAAATTGTACATGATAATGGAAATTGTTCTTTGACGTTAAAAATGTATTCAAAATAGCTTTCTACGGTAGATCTTGTGTATGTAATTTTTTTTACATAGGTTTGAGTCTTCATATACTTTATAATAAGGATTGGGGAAATTATAGAGAGAAGTATACATTAAGAAATTTATTTATTAACGTTAAATATATTAGTCTGCTTATATATTTAGTATTATTAAATATATTAATAACATGCATGAAAACCTTTACGGATTTTAAGTCCCATCTGTAGCTTTATGAGCTCCTTGTAGCTTTCAGAGCCTCTCTGTAACAAGCGTCCAACTACCGGCCTGAAGTAAAGGAACGCTTAAAATGGTCCATGAGCCATTTTAAGCGACTTTGAAAAATACAGAGATTTGGAGTAAACTACTTCACAGAACTGAATCTACTGAAATTTAAATGTCCAATGACGTATGGAAGCTAATAATGCGTATATCTTTGAAGTATAATAATTCTTAGTGAAGGTTTCTAAGAGTGGAAAATCTCGTCGGTAATATTGCATTTGGTAATCAACAAATGAAAAAAAAAATTATAAACATCTTTACTCACTAAACCTATTAGACGAATAACTGCAGCAAAATAGTTGATTAGGGGCACAAACGTGATTTCAGCCTTCTTCAAGTAGCAGAGGTAGATAAACTGACACAGTGTTATCAAGACGAGAAATATACTGAAAGTCTGGAAATAGATAAACATTTATATTATTTTTATTAGTCTACTTAACAATACTTCCTGTAATATAAAGCTTGTACTGTATAAGTACTGAAAGTACTTTGTACATCAAATCAAAATCATTTATTCGTTTTTAACATGTTATACATGGGACGCAGGCAGAAACGTTCTTGTTAATATGCCTGCAACCAGTGACAATTAGTTAATCTTGATTGTTTAGTAATCAATTTTTTAATTTAGATTTATTTGTTTAGGTTTTTTATGGCGCAAGAGCACCTGGGCTATACTGCGATAATTTTAATTTAGATTTAAATTTGTGTTTTTGTTTAATTTCAGTGGGTAGATTGTTCCATAGTAATTTATGTTATTTTTTCCAATATTGGTTCTAATGTTTTATTGTTTCACTTTTATCTTGTATCTGCTGTTAGAGTTATGATTTAATTCGTTTACTTTAATTGATTCAACGTGTTTATTTTCATTTATTCGTTCATAAATATCAAGTAGTGTCTTTAAGTTATGAACATTAGTTAAATTTAGAATTTTATATCTTTTTATTCTATCTTTGGTGATTTTGAGTATAGACTTCTTTTGTTGAATGCTTTGTGAAGAAAATTGTTTAATTCTCTTGAATTAGTTAATGAAAGATTCCCCCATATTATGTTAAATTAATTAATGTAACTAAAAATTTTTGAATAGTACTGATTAATTTTAATATTTAAAGGTAGTAATTCATTTAGTTAATTAATATTCCATTTATAAAGTTTATTTTAGCTTCAAGCAGTACGAAAATTAATATGGATGATTCAAATATGGAGTGCCTTGTTGTAGGGCATTGTTTCTAAACTGCCAGGGCGCGGTCAGGTACCGAGCTTTGGCATCCAGCAGGCCGGGAGAAATTTTCCTGAAATTTGTTATCCCCCCCCACCTGTTTTTTTCGAATAAATATTTTATGGTGGATATATTCTGAGGGAAATAATATTCGCGAATGGGACCGCCTTCAAGTCCTTCAGACCCCCC
>QLNU02015003.1:58177203-58195877 GCA_006491805.2 Dysdera silvatica
TTGAAATCCCCCATGATGAGCTTGATATGTTGTTTCCCTTTGGTGTGTAACTCTTTGATTTCTTCATAAAATTCTTCAACCTCTTCGTCGGTATGGCTTGATGTTGGTGCATATACCTGTACTATTTGAAGTTGGTATCGCTGGGTTAGTTGAACAACGAGCCTCGCTGCTCGATCTGATGTACTTTCAACTTCCAGAAGACAGTCTTTAATTCTTTTGTTGATTAAGAAGCCAACACCACTTGTTCTTCCAGTTTCCGTTCCTCTATAATAAAACAAATGTCCACTTTTAAGTTCCACCAACTCTTCACCTTTTCTTCTAACTTCACTGAGTCCTACAATGTCCCATTTGATCTTGTCTAGTTCCTCTTCCAATTCCTGAAGTTTTGCTTCAGAAGCAAGGGATCGTCCATTATACGTTGCCAAGGTCAATAACAAACGGCAGCCTGGGCCATTCCAGTGATTCTTAGCACCCCCTGCTTTCATGCCACACTGACCGCTGCCTTGATCAGGAGCACTCCAGCACCTGGAGACTAGGGGCCATGGTTTCTGGTGTGTCAACATAATGGAGGAATTAGCCATAATTTCACCACGCTGGCTAGACGGGTTGGTGAATTAGCCCTCCCCTTCCGCCTTTCTATCCGTGCAGCAAATATTAATTTGCCACATAAATAGAAAGCTCAGCCTGCACCACTTGAAGGCGGGGTAGGACACTAGGTTACTGGCCTGGCCGGTTCCACACATCGTCACATACGTTCAGCGTGTGGGTCTCCTTCCAGTTAGATACCAGCAACCCTTTTGCAGGCCATATATATAGGGAAGGATGACGAATATCGGATAGGTTTTGTAGAAATGAAATAAAAAAATTACTACTTGAAAATTTTTTCAAGTGAACTCTTTTAAAAGATTCTGAGTAATGTTTATTTAGATATCGTTAACATTTAGATGCAATAAAATAACAATAAAAATAAAATTAAAAAAATTAACGGAAAAGTGTAAGTTTTATATTTTTAAAAAAGGTTGCTCAATATCGGATAGAATAGGTTCCTAATACCGGATAGGGATTTACATAGGGCTAATGAATTGTACTGTAATTACATATTATATTAAAGAATGTTACATGAATGTTGTAAAAGAACATAACATAAAAAATTAACTGTATAGAGCAAGTTACGTTGCAAGTTCGTTAATTGCAAAAATCACATAACAAAGGTTTTCCAGCTTTTTCTGGCACTCCCGGCACAGACCTCGTGAGCCCATCTAAGGCACTTTATACAGCTTATCCATCGCTCACCCGCTTTGTCCGAATATATAGGGTTGAGAACAAAACAGACACTCCTCATTGGCATTGTCTTCATCATCGGTTGATACCAAAGACATTGCTAAACCTTCTGAGGATGAATCTTCATCTCTGAATTTAGACGAAGGCTTGTCCTTAGTTTTTGACTTGCGTTTTCGATTTGTAGGAAAAAGTTTTCGGTTGTGAGTGTATATATCTGTTTTGGATTGACTCCTTAGGCCTACTCCTTTTGTTGCTTTTTGTAGTTTTTGAGATTTCTTTCCCCTTTTTGTCTTGTGACGTCATTGCCTTTTTCAATGCAATTTTTGTATGGGAAACCAGTGATAATTGCGGCTTTCTCCAGAGGACGACCTTTTTTAGGTTGTGATCATCGTGGACGTAGGACGGGCAACAGTTGAATGTCAAAAGGAGAGACACTAGGCGACGACAGTAAGCCTACACCAACTGGTGAAATAGGCTCAGAAGTTAAGGGCCTGCAGCTCGTAGGTGATGTAGGCCTATTATCATTTTGACCATCAGCTGTCAGTCTGTTTCCAGTTGCACTTTCATGTGCTGAAGGAACGAAATCTGCTTCAGAAAACCTATTTCTGTCAGAAGGCATGATGCCGCATTTCTTAAAGCCACTATTAGCGATCTGCAAAGTGGTTGTCTTTGCATAAGCCTTCCCCGTCAACTCTCCAACTTGATATGATGATAGACTCCTAAACGGATAGATAGCCATGTCTCAACCCCTTGACAATAATAGTTTTTTAAAGGGCTCATGAAAGACACGTCTATAGGCTGGAGTTAGTGCGATGTATTTGTGTGGGAGGGGGGGCAGGCACACAATAATAACTCCATGTTCTCTTCCCGAAATAATCGCATCAAGATTTCGTGTGTGGGAGTTGTGCCCATTCAAATAATAATATCATAATATCGGATATCCTATATTAAGGACCGCCTCACTATCGATATTTCACAACCCGACTGTTCAGCAATAACCTAATTATAACCTCAAAAGTAAACAACAATAGCTATGCTTACAATATATCATTTTATACTGCTATTCTTAGCCTATATTATGATAACAATAATAGTGAAGTTGTAATACCTTTCTAGGAGAAGCGATCCGTTCAATTGAACTCTGCAAAATATTTAAAATCTCAAAAACACAAATTCCTTCACCGTAAAACAAACGTCCTCTAACTACGCTATACATTGAATGGAGTAATCGATGACAACTAAAGAAGTAATTACGCAACAATCAGCCAAGTTGCAACACCTATCAATGAAGTTATCGACGTATCCGAAATTAGGAACCTATCCCATATTCAGCAACTCTCCCCTATATATATATGCAAGTTTTTATTATTTTTTTCATTGTATTCCATATACTAGGGGTCTTCAACCTTTTTCAGTCCAAGGGCCAATTTTGCTTATTCTTGTTGGCTCACTGGCCAGTGTTAGGACTGAACAAAGGCGGATGGGGGCGCGTAGGGACGATCCCCCTGGATTCGCTTTTGTTACCTTTTTTTCAGATCCCAGTATAAGTTTGCCCCCCAACCAATTATTTTTTACATTAGCCGCTGGAACTAAATATATATATATTACAATGTAAAATACATATGGAAGCAAAAACGAATTATAGTACTTTTAGTTGTTAATATATAAAGCGAAATCAAACCTTTTAGTGAGATTTATAGCACTGTTTATTTTTAACAACCTTGTCAGGTCTTATTTTTGACGTTGCAACCCTAAAAGTGTTTCCAAGGTGGACGTCGGTTATTCTGGTCTTAATTTTTGATTTTACTAACTTCATTCTTGAAAAGAGTTGTTCGCAGACGTAAGTTCTCACGAATAGTGATATCGTTTTCGGAGCATGCAGTCGGATGGTTGGGAAGATGTTCTTATCGATGTATTTAGAATAGAATTCAATGAGTCATAAGTTGAATTTTATTTTAAAATCACTGTTGCACTGCAAATCAATAAAACTACCTTTAATATCGATATACGCAAGAAAATTAAAGTAAAATATGATTAAGGGAAGACCGTGTGTTTAGTTTTCTATGGTTTTAAAATATTTATTGCTGAATGTGAACAGAATAAAATAAAATACATAAACTTAAAAATCACACGGAGCAAAGAGTGTATTTTTGTGTGAAACAATTTGTGTTTTTCATGAGATAACGAGCAGCTTGTGGCCCGCGGCAGGGGACTTCAACCCACAGACCGCGGGTTGAAGACCGCTGCTATATACAACATGCAAATATATATTCGATTTCAAAATATAATTTGTTAGTGTTTTAATATTTTTGCAATTAAATATATATATATATATATCCATTTTTTTTTTTTTACTTTTCACATTTGATTTATGTCATGTAAGAAATATCGTAAAGATAATAAAATCGTAAGAAAAATCGTTATAAAAATTGTTCTTTCTTTCTAAATAAATATTTCCCTGCGAAATATAAAAATACCGACCCGGAAGCTTTTTTACGTTGACCACTCATTTGGTAATGGAGTTATTCGAAAACTTAATTATGCAGAATAGGGCATGGTTTTTCGTATTACTGTAGTCTAAAATGTTATGACGCTCTAGTCCAGGTGTCTTCGACCGTTTTCAGTCCAAGGGCCAATTTTGCTTATTGTTGTTGGCCCGCGGGCTGCACCACTATATCAGCAATATTAAGACCGAACAAAGGCGAATCTAGGGGGCGCTTCTTGCGCCCTCCCTGAATCAAAATAGAATTCAGTGAGTCCCAAGTTGAATTTTTGTTTTTAAATCTCTCTTGCAGTGCAAATCAATAAAACTACTCCTAATGCCCATATACGCTAGAAAACTAAAGTAAAACACGACTGAGGGAAGACCGCGTATTACTTTAGTTCTTTAACGTTTTAAGATATTTATTACGAAGTGTGAACAGAATAAAATACATATATTTAGGGCTTAGAGGGAGAAAGTGACTCCGTTTTTGTGAAACGATTTGAATTTTTCATGAGCCGGCGGGCTTCATAAAACAGGTTGGCGGGCCGCAAGTGGCCCGAGGGACTGCGGGTTGAAGACCCCTGCTCTAGCCCACACAGAGCAGTCGGCAGTCCGACTCCGTCCCGAGACTCTGCATCTTCTTCTTCACAGCTCAACAAATCTCGCGATGGTGGGACGTAATTACAGCTTCAGTTTGGGCTATGTACGTGAATGGCTAAATTTCATTGTAAAAGAAAATTGTTGATGCTTACTTACGAGTTTTCCTATGTAGAGAACCGTGCAGGGATAAGCTGCTTTGAAGTTCGGTCGTCGCGTCCAACTTCCGCATAATTTGAATAGATTCAGTATTAGGAGAATGGCGCAGGGTACAGTTGTCAGTACCGATTTTTGGAAGCATGGTGTTAGATGCGGTTTGTTTCCATTCCAAAACAAATCCCAGTTCTAAAAGATAAACAAATGATTGAGAGAAGGAACCATACAAATACTAATCAGTCGGTTGGCGAATTAGTTTAGAAATAAGCGATACTTTCCATTAATATTTAGTGGTAAATTTCGTCGTTAAGTAATTTTAAACGCCCATTATATATATTCTAGGCATTCTCTGTTTCTTTAGAAGACACAAGACTGTACAGCGAGCCACTTGATATGGAATCTGCTGGGGGGTGGGGGTTCTCCATGGTTTGCCGGAGTGTCTTCGTTTGTTTGTTTGTTTGGCTTTTTTATGGCGCAAGAGCATCTGGGCTATACTGCGCCAGGAGTGTCTTAGTCGTCGCGACAGTATGATTGGCATGATTGACTATAAATCTCAGAAGGCAAATATTTTGAAGAGCCTTTAAGAGACGTTTTGCTTGAACATTACCATTTATTAAACACTTCACCATACTTTACCATTTATTAAATACTTCACCATACTTTACCATTTATTAAATACTTCACCATACCTTACCATTTATTAAATACTTCACCATACTTTACCATTTATTAAATACTTCACCATACTTTACCATTTATTAAATACTTCACCATACTTTACCACTTATTAAATACTTCGCCATACTTTACCACTTATTAAATACTTCACCATACTTTACCATTTATTAAATACTTCACCATATGGGAAAACATTATTGATTCTTGGAGCGCATTCTAGCGTGCTCATTCCACGATTGATGGAGCAGGAATGTGTGTCTTAAAAATAATGAAGTTAAAAGTTCAACAGAGTATTGTAAACGCCCACACGATATGATTGGTCAGTTCGTTTGTGACGTGGGAGGTTTTAGTCCTTGATTGGGCCGAAAGAACTGGTCGAACATCCATCAGGGCCAGGCACCTAAACACATAAAGATGTCAAGTTTCTGTAGTTCGTGTGAGAAAAGCGGAAACATTCGCCATGGGGTGCCTGCATTTCTCAGGATTTTAATTATCCAGATGCCTCAACTAGTCGTTAAATTTCTTGGGAAATACTAAAGGAGGGCATCTGACCGTGAGAACGAGAATCGCCTCAAATCTATTCCTTTAACATAATTTTTAAAGTACAATGCATTCACATACAACCAGCACCGACGGTAAAGGGGCCAAATGTATAGGAAGGTCCCTCTCACCGAACTTCCGTAACTTAACATAATTTGTTATTAAAGTACACATGACATAATTGATTGGGCACTGTCATAAGGTTGTTTTAAACTTCCCCCATGCATACATTTAACTTCTCTTTCATTGTATTGTATAGTGATTTAGTTGAAATGGTTAGAGACTTCCATGCTCTTTCGGAAACCCCTCACCACGTTGCGTTATAACATTGTATTATGAAAAGCATTAATATTTTGATCAGTGCGACATAATGTCTGTGTCGATTCATGTAGTGTAAATGTTTTCAGAAAAACAAAGTTATAAACAAAACAATCAACATATATTAAAACGAATAAATAATGAGTAAAATGAACATTTAGTTAGCCTTTTGAACGAGCTACTTGTTATCACTTTGTTTTGAATTTCAGACCTTCAATCCTTGTCATAGTCATGTTCAAAATTCAAACTCATAAATCAATTGTAACATATTCAAGCCAATTTCATCGTTCCCCAAACATTCGAAATTCTCCCCTTATTTATTACTTCTTTAACCCGGAGATGCAACACATTAAGCCCTATCGAATGTATTGTAAGGCATACATGTATAAAATGAAATATACATTTATTGGGGCTACTATTCACTAGTTTCCCTCGCAGCAATAATCTTTTCCCTTCATTTTCATCAGGTATAATCTGATTCTTTCTTTCCCTATTTAGTGCACTTATATCTATCACAACATACGTTTATCGGTGAAAATCTCTGTATATCAGTATGTCCACACATTAGCCTCATCTTAACACACACACCAATTTCACAATAAGATTACTGATATAGTCCGTTATTATTTTCTTGCATTACTTTGGTTCCCTTTCCCTGCGCCAGAGTATCGATTCATTGATTCAAACTATCCAATTATTATAATTTTCGAATTCTAAAGTTAATAACTTAATCACATGTAACATGTTATCATCACTTCCCACTAAACTTCAAATAAATGAGTTATGCTCAAATTAATTCATGCACATATTCTAAATTAGATCTTGGTACACTATTACTGAACGTTACTTATTTTAATATCTGATTCTTTGTATATACTTAAAGAAAGAATATGAAAGATTATCTTTACCGACGCTTCAAGACATGATGAGTTGGGCTCTAAGGTAGCCATTGTTGTATGTCGAGAAGACTTCATCACGCTTGAGAGTATAACTTTCATTTGGGCAGCACAGTTATCGATTATATTCCACACGCATCTATCTAGCTGACGCGTCAATTTTCAGAACAAAATTAAGAATCGCTGACGTCTTTTACCTAACTGGGTAGACTTCTCCAAAACTGTAATTACGCCGTTACGATGACATAGAGCAATACAAGCTTAACATCTTGCCAGACAACTTAAAACTTAGAAACTTAAGCCTTGCTAAAATCCTGGGCGTTAATCGTTATTTACTAGACACGCCCCTTAACGATTCCATCCCGAAAGGTCTGTAAAATGGCGTTTTATTGCCATATTTCGATGACCATTGAGTTTTTGGAATGAAGGGCTAAATTTTCACCAAATCAGCATTGAGTTCAAAATTACGTCATGAGAGTTGAAATTCGGGAAGACCCTTTTTCGACCATCTGGCTGACCATTCTCTCTGGTCACGGAAGGCTGTAATCTCAGAATAGTTACTGCTTGAAAACTGTCACTTTAAACTTTCACATAACAGAAAACTGGTCAAAAGGAAACCCATTAAATGGCCATTTCAGTAAAATGCGTGAATACGATTTCCGAAGGCCCATCCCTGAACTCTTCCTCGCGTGAACGGATGTTATTTCTTTCAAAAACTTCAACCCCTTTGTAAGAAGGCATCTTTCCCTAGATATTCGTCCTTTCAAATGTTTCTAAGTTATCCCACTTCTCTGCGTGGTTTCGAGCTCGTTACGTTTGATTGCTCTAAGAGAGAAAGTCCTTTTTGTTGCTTTTCGCAAAGATGAGCCTTCCTTTTGACACGTGGGGATAAAGTCTATTATGTAATGAAGCATTGGAAATTCTCATGAGAGCCTCCTCCCCCACCCCCTCCAATCTGCTGAACTTCCTGGTAGCCCACAAATCCTGTTCCCAGCCCTGCATACAACACAACTTGCTATGAATTAAATCAAAGTCAGCGAACACGAAGACTGTCGTTATAACGTCAATGGTATTTGGGAAGAAATGAACGAATAAATAAATTATGTTTTATAGTGTCGGGCTGTAGCGTAATAATACAAAACTCGTGAGAGGTGGGTCTCAAGTGCCTTTAAAGAAGGGTTTGTGACGCGGCCTAGGAGAAAATAATGCGTTTTTGTTTCCAATAGGGGCTTGGGCCTCCTGAACCCCTCCCTTTCCTGCGCCACTGGTGTAGGGATAATTCGGATCATGCTATATCAGATCTCACAGTTTTCCTAGGGACTTAAACCTCCTTTAATTACGTAACCAAGCTTCAGATTACGGATCTGTAGAAAGAAATTGGCAACAGCTAGGCACCTGCGGGAATCAAACACGGACTGTTGTCATGGTAACCAAACGCGTCACCACTACGTCATCTCAAGGCAGGGGAAGTAAATATTAATAGAACTAAAATTCTGAGGCTCCACCCCAAAAGGCGTTTCGTGGAATTTTTGGGCCTTCGTCAGGTACGGAGCATTTTCACTTAGGCATCCCTCTCTTCCATAGGTGTGATGGTGGCTATCCACATGTCCGCTATTATCCATTTGGCGCAAAACAAAACGATGCTGTACTTTACATAGGCGTTACACTAAGTAGGGGTTAATTTTTAGAAAAGCATCATAAATTTTGCACATGAAGAAATAGGAGTGTCTAAAGCTATTTATGAATAGCTTTAACTTTATCTTTCAAGAAATTAGATGTAAAGCGATATTTAATATTTTAATTTTTACGTCATAATTATCACTACCTGGAAAAAACGACAGCCTTGGTGGATTTAAAAATAATTTTCCACTGCTTCTCTGTTTGATGAAATAACAACTTATATATATATAATGTATTTTTATTTTATGAAGTCTTATATATTAGTTAAAATACATCAATCTAAAAAATATCAGAATTTGCATCATCTTCCAAAATGAAGATATTGCGGTACTTATGTAAATAAGTGAATCCTGAAATAATGAAAAAATACTTTGGATCTTATAAAATGACCCTTTTTCATCGTGTTGTTATATCCACAAACAAAGAAATTTCAGTAACAAGAGGACTGTTTTGGAGAGATTATGAATCAGCATAGTTTTTTTATCAACGCATTTAGGATCTTTATTTATTTTATTTTGGTAACCATATAATGAAAAAAAAACAAAAAAAAAACGAGTAAATTGTTTCTTTTTTTTGTGACTAGAGTTCCATATTAATCTGATATTTTGTTTCAATAAAAATCACCTTTTTATTAATAAATTGGTTTGACATGTAAAAATGCTTTCGTGAATAAATTTTACACGTGCATAGTCTCTTTCGATTTTTTGAGATTGAACTCAATCTTGACATAAATACGCTTCTAAAACGTTGTTTTTTGTGTCTTATTTATATTGCGTATTGTTTCGTCGAATATTTCCACGTATAGTCTCTTTCTTCCAATAGCTTGAATTAAAATAATATTCATGAATGAATATTATGGATCGACAGTCGGCAAATTTTGGCCGATGCCGATTTTTTTACCAATTGTTAAATTTCATGCCATCTCCGATGCCGATTTAAAAGCCGATTTTTTTTTTTTATATTCATTGGCCGCTTGACGATGTTTACAGTTATTATTAATTAATAAAATTTTTAAAGATTACATTATGATATGAACATCAATATTTATGAAGGATGTTTTCTTGTAATTAACTTTTCTTTTTTCACATATTCACTGGATTTCCGCTTTAGATTATTTTTTCTTCTCGATTTCCCGCTATCCGATAACCCAAAAACTTTGTAGTTCAAGCTTTCGCGCAGGTAGAGAGAGAGAGAAATCACGTTCGGTATTTGCCGGGAATATAAAACAAATTTCACGTTTAGTATGTCACGCAAAATATAAAATCCAATGAAAATGAAACAACCGAGAATCCACAATCATATTCAATGGACAGGTGAAGCAGGCGCAACAGCTACTAGGAAAATGAAGGCGGGAAAAGGTTCATCCCCTTAACGTGCTATGAACTTCAAACAGAAACTAAAACGGAAAATCCCCTTCGATGTACTCTAGAAACGTGTTCAAAATTTAACTTCATCACATGTAAGGCACACAGAAGTCGAAAGATAGAAACTATGCAGCAAGAATCACAACGACACGAGACAAAGAAAAGGGGAAATCCAGCGCTTCTCACACACGTCGAAGAGCGACGGCCGAAACCGAATTCATCACTGCTCAGACAATTTTGGATTTGGAGAGAAAAATAGGTCTCACGGATAGCAATCTTCTATCCCAGTAGGACACAGAGAAAAGGTTTAAAATGCGAAAATGGCATCATCCGATATGTTTACAAAAATTTAAAAGGCGCTTGCGGATAGAAGCTGAGAAGTTGGCGACGGTAAAGCCGAAAATTGCGATTTATTCCTTCGATTTTTATGAAGGAAGAAAAAAATGTAACATCGGCAAATACAGTGGCCAATGGCTAATACCATCGGCTGCCGATATCGATTTATGATAAACAAATCGCCCCAATTGATCGGCAAGCCGATCTATCGGTCGATCCCTAATGAATGTATTTCATATCTTCAAGAATTATTTTCACTTTAGACACATATTAAAAGTATTTAGGTGTATAATTTTGACTTGTAAGAAACAAAATAATTCACATTAGAAAATGCAAAAATAAATAAATAAATAAATAAATAAAATAATAATAAATCCACCGTCTAAACATAATTTTTATTGTATTTTTTCTCGCGCTTTTGTACCTTTCAAAGCAAAAAGTGTTTTCTATTTTCCTATAACTTACTTTATCCTAGAAGCTACAAAAAAAAAAAAAAATTTCATAATGCATTTATCAGTTACGTTACCTTGGTCTGCATGCTATTCAAAATATCATCTTTATCATCACTTACATAAAACAGTTGAGTGGAGATAAGGTACCCGACTCAAGCACATTTTTAAAAATGGTTGTCTTTTGATTCGTACGTATCGAATTTCTTTAAGATAATAAACAACTTTATTTTTAGAGTATATTTCTTCACATTTTAGGCTCCCACAATAGAAACACCATGTTCACTTCGCAGGCTTTCTTAACTGTTGCCACTTAGAAACGCAAGGAAAACAAACTTAAAAAGTTCAATTTCTAAAATTGGCAAAATGCCAAATTGTTTCTTTTTACATTATGTTTTCCATATATACATAATTTCAACTTCCGTATCTGACAACATCTAGTGTATAATTATAATTTTACTTTTTATATTTGGCAACAGTATGTGTAATTGTTTTCCGAATTCTAAAACCAAATCAGACGTCTGTTTACCATTAAAGTGTGCACACGTCATTTTCAAAGGCTCCGCCAAAAATGCGTACTAAATTCTTTTAACGTTGCTTTGTAATTTAATTATCTTTTGGCGAACTATTCTAAATATTTAATGTTTTAATAAATATTATTTTAACTGAATGGTATTGCTGAATTTCTTCCATAATTCTATTTTTAACATAAAATAATTTATTTATTCGTTAACATATTTCTCATTATTTATCTCCTAGTTCACGTTCTTCCATTAATCGTTGAGCCATTTACATAGGAAAATATATAGTCTAACTCAGTTGTAACGAATATCAAGGGCCAGCACGATTTTTCTTGGTTATAGCCAATATTTAATATAACCATTCATTAAAAAAGGAAAAGTTTTCCAGAAATTTCAAGTATAAAAAAGAGACAGAAACATAACATCGTCATTACTCCTGATGAAGGACTGCTGCTGATGCGTCCGAAAGCTTGAGTGATCTTTTTCATTGCTATTTTACCAGTGTTTAACCTTTTTATGTAATTTCCTCCCTGGTACCCTGTATTTTATTTCTATTGTATTAACCACGAGTGAAGTTCCACTTCATCCTTTCTCTTTCAGGTATTTGCGTTCCCGTTTCTGGATTGCGGTTACGGATCATTAGCCGGAGATCCTTAGTAAGTATTCATTTATTCCAAACGGTACTGTGCATTGTACTCCTTCCATAGTATTCGCGGTGTCGATCTTCATGCTGAACCTTTAAAAATTCTAAGGCAAGGTTGCTATTACACTTGTTGGAAGCAAAGGTCACCTGGCCTAAAAGCACTTTGGAAAACTACTTTTCACACATTCACTTGCACTTAACTTCACTCTTAAATTTCACTCACTTTTTAAATTTAACTCACTCTTAAATTTCACTTACACTTAACTTCACTCACACTTAAATTCCACTCGCACTTAATTTCACTCGCGCTTAACTCACACTTAACAACATTCACTCTTAACTTCAGTTGCACTTCGCTTCACTAATATTTAAATTTCACGCCCTCTCAATTTCACTCACACTTAAACTCACTCACGCTTAAACTTCACTCGCGCTTAAAACTTCAATCGCGCTTAAAACTTCAATCGCGCTTAAACTTCACTCACACTTAAATTTCACTCACTTTTTAAATTTAAACTCACTCTTAAATTTCACTTACACTTAACTTCACTCACACTTAAATTTCACTCGCACTTAATTTCACTCGCGGTTAAACTCACACTTAACTACACTCACTCTTAACTTCAGTTGCACTTAACTTCACTAATACTTAAATTTCAATCACACTTAACTTTACTCGCACTTACACTCACTCATGCTTAAACTTCACTCGTGCTTAAACTACACTCGCGCAAAAACTTCACTCGCGCTTAAACTTCAATCGTTCTTAAACTTCACTCGCGCTTAAACTTCACTCGCGCTTAAACTTCACTCGCACTTAAACTTACTCACTGACAACTTCACCATGTTTAATTTTATTCGTTTACACTGTGGTCGGGAAACGCTTCAAATAGTTCGTAAATACATCAAAACACACATTAAAGTTATCCGTTTTAAAGAACATCTTCACTTTAATCACACCTGTAAAAAGGAATTTCTTATCCCTTTCAAACTTAAAGTTAAACCTCTTGTAAATTCAGCCCTTGGACATCGCATCGCGCATAACATAAGTCTTAAATTTCTTTCCGCTAGAATTTCTCTCTGTCACTGCATTCTTACTCAGCTTCAAAATGAAATATTCTTTCTTACTTCCCTTCTAAATACTAAACTTGATTTTCTTACCATGCTCCTAGTTAAATCCGCTACTCGCTCACAAGAATCTAAAATCCAAGAACATATTCGTCTTACTCATTCACGTAAACTTAACAACCTTAGACCTTCTATTTCAAAACAGTCAAAACTCCTTACAAAAAACTGGATACTAAATCTTTCAAATAAAAATCTCACACCACAACAGCAATTCGTACTATCACTCCGCCTAAATTTCTCACCTGCTCCACTTAAAATTCCTACACCACAGATTCTCGCTTCCATAGAAAATGCTCTACAAAATACTCACACTGACGAACGTGTTGCAGCTGATATCCGCTGCAGAGTGGCAGGACTCCTTCGGCGTCCAAAACTTCCTGAGGACAACCTAACGCCTATGCAAAGGGTTGCCCTCCGGGAGCTACGGAACGACAAGGACCTTGTCATACTGCCAGCTGATAAAGGCCGTACTACAGTCGTCTTAAATCGTCCAGACTACTTACATAAAGTCTCTACACTCTTATCTGATACAAATACATACACCCGCATCACAAAAGACCCTACACAAACAATTCAATCCAAAATGAACTCTCTCCTTCTAAAACTCTATAAATCTAAAAAACTTACATTTAATCTCTACGACTCTTTAAAATGCACTTCCGGCCGCTTACCATCCTTCTACGGATTACCTAAAATTCATAAACAAAATATTCCTCTCAGACCAATAGTTAGTTTTTGCAGCTCTCCTACATATAACCTATCAAAAACTTCTTCCCCCTTAACCCCGCTCTTTTGCGCCTGAGTGTTAAGAAAATATTACTTTGGCGCAGTATAGCCCAGATGCTCTTGCGCCATAAAAAAGCCAAACAATCAATCAATCAATCAAAATATTACTGCTATATCAACTAGACCCCAATCCTGTCTAAATAAATAGAATATTTAATCATTTTGATTTTTTTTATGTTATTAAATGTTGTGTTAAACATCTAATTTAGTTTAAAATACGAATCCTTTTCAGCAAACCTCTCCAATGTGAATACCGTCGCAGCTTCTCTCTGGACACACAGTAAACTCTACCAATAACGCCTCTCGAGGGACGAAGACAATAAGTCATTAGAATGATGCGGTTAACCGGAGTATTTGAAATTATACGAAGCATTCGTTGGGACCGCAGCATACCGCCGTTAAACAGAAACAGTCAGGGGCGGACTGGGTCGCCAGCCAACCGGCCGCCGGTGCGCCCTCATGGGCTATAGGACTCGCGTCCTCAGATAATCCAAGGTATGAGCCTTTGAAAAGATCCAGTGCGCATCTGGAAACAGTTGTCAGTTAAAACGATGTTGAGGGATCTTAATGTTCATTAGCCTCGAATTACATATTTATACATGAAATTGTGTTTTGGAACTGAATTTTTTGAAATCTCGACTTTTGTCTTACTTTAACTCCTCACAGTTTTATTTATTTGCAGCGGCTGTAATATTTAAAGCCATAATCAGAGAGCTAGATTAAGTCATTGGCGCTGAAACTGTAGCGCGATGTCAACAAGTTTCAACAATCGTTTGACTGAATTGCAAAACGCTTTGCAATTAATCAATCAATTGTATAGGGGGGGGGGAGGTGGGAAGGATAGCTACCGAAGGAGGCGCTGTAAATGCTTTGCAACCAGTCCGTTGAGAGCTCGATCGCCCTGTCATCGGCACAGGGGCGGACTAGGCCGTGGGTTACAGGACTCGCGCCCTTCGATAATCCAAGGTATGCGCCCTTTGAGAGAACCCAGTCCGCCCTTACATCGGCATACAAAATAAAAATTACAATGGTCATTGTTTTCAAAAATATTTTAACCAGCGATTCGCGTGAACCGGCACCAGTTCCGTCGTTGGATGCAAAGATTATAGCGGCAACCTTTCGGATATACTGCGCACAAGGTTTTGTCATAAAATCCTTCCCGCTTCGGTCACCGATGAAACTTTCTTAAATACGGCACCTCGGGCTGCTGCCTTATGAGCTTGGGCCCTAACCCAACACTGGCCACAAAGCTAAGAAATAACTAAATTTGAATAAATTATCAGATTTTTAACAAAATCTCTATTTTTTAACAAATGGCGCTTAGACTCTTACCCAGAATTCCGTGTCACACACTGCCCACGTATTCCTTGGCTCCATTTTGGCGAGAAAGCGAGAAGAATCAATACCACATCTCTCTAACCATATGATCCGCACAACAATGAAAAGGAATAAAAACTGATCACAAAAGCAGGAAAATTATCTCGTTGTCTTGTATGGCTGTTATCAGTGCCACTTATGACTTTTTCCCCATTTTTGTTCAACGCTTGAAGTGAAATTCACGTGATAAGGGCTAAAAGTGCTGACGCGAAAACCACATAAAGGTATTTTCACAAGGATAGGGGTTGTTCGCAAATCGCATAAATAAAAAGAACTTTTTGTTTGAATGATTTATCAGAAAATGTCATTATTTGATATAACAAATAATAAAAAAAAATCCAGTTGTTTTAAACATACACACACACATCACATTAATTTGTGGTGGAAATAGAACAAGTTAAGGAATTAAAACCTAATTTTGTGGAGAGGAGAAAAAATACTATTTGATAGTGAAATATAGTTAAGTAAATAGAAAAATATAAAACGCATCAACACAAATGATAAAAGGTGATAATTAAACTTAATAATAATAATATATGATGGAATATAAATAAATATAATACACAGATGGCATTTAGGGATATATAAAATATATTAAAAGATAAAATTGATGTAATGTAATTATAAAGATATTAATGTAAATTATAATATGGTTAAAAAAGTAACTTATTTTAGAAGCTAAAGTTAGTTTTACACGTGTATGCAATATCATTAGCAATTGAAATTTGTTACTTAACCAAATAATAAATAATCGGTACTAAGTAAATAAAATATAACAGTCCTTTTAAAAGAAATGTTTCATAAAAATAAACAGGCATGAAGAATCTTGAAAACCCCTTCAGAAACTTTTTCCAAGAAAATCTGATACCTATTCTAGAAGTATATCAACAATTATATATTATATGTAAAACGTTACACCCTGTGACGTCTTGACTGAAAGCTTTGGTAAATGGATATCCAAGTATGAGGCGTTTAGGTGCTTTTTAATATTTATTTACACTCACAGCTATATATACACTTAAATTATACGAAATTGAAGATATTGGTCGAAGACGAGAATGCCAAAATTTTTCAAAGGAGGGTCTTCGATCCGCTCCTTAACTAAATAGAAAACAAAAGGACTATTTACTGCTCTTTACCAATAAGGTTCTTAGTCGCAAGACGAGCTAAGATTATAACAATATTTACTGTTCACTGGACGTGAACAAGGTGCCGCTATTCAGCCTCAGGGCGAGGTCTTGAAACACACAAAAATTTTCGCGTTTGCCAGTTTTGTTGCAAAATTTTAGTAGGAGGAGTTACTTGGAAGTAACGCTGCCATTGGATTAAAAGGTTTGCGCAAGCGCATAAAAGCGAATTTCAGGTGCAGTTGGGGCTGCTGGACATCATTCGGCAAAAGGCAATAAAGGAGCTTAAGGCGTTGACAGGTCTCGAGTCCAGACCGTCCGTACTGTCAAACTTTGGAGTTTTACGGTTTCTGTATTGTCAAAGTATGACTTGAGTAGCGATTTATGCTTCCGGGAACAAAACCCACATAGCATTATATGTGTGGTCCGCAGTTGATCTTTGAACTGTTGCAGAGGAAATCTTGAAATTTTAGTAAAATGGTGAGAGGTTTGAAAGAAAAAGTCACACAGGCATTGTCGATACGAAAGGAAGAGGGGGTATTCCGAACTAATCTTCGAGGGAAAGTATACAAATTTAGTTCGCTAAATTTAAGGTGTAGCATTAGACACTACAACCCAAAGGGTATAGATATGGCTGTTGTGCACCATAGGTACATAAATTCATATTATCTAATTCCTGCTGAACTTCCTTTTTCCGTATATTTTCCATTAAATTTTAAGTATTTGCCTATAATATCAATTTAAGTATTTGCTTATAATATACTTACAAACATTTGTTTATAGTAAGCTTATAAATATAAGTATTTGCTTATTTGTACAAAGAATATGAATAATTTTGATGTTCGCTTTAAAATTAGAAAAGAATATATAAATAGACAATAGCTTTATTCGCATTTATCATTTTATAAATTGATATTTTTTTTGCATAAGAACAATTATGCACGAATTTTATTTAGATTTCTCCATATGAATCCCTACCGCTATTGATTTTGTAGTAAATAGTATTCTTTTAATTTCTTAGTAAATTTATGCATCGTTTTGCTGTTTTTTATATCTTCTGGAATTTCATTCCACTTTTTTTATTCCTATGTAGTTAATATTCTCCTGACTTTTGTTAGTTTTACTTCTTTTTGGTATGTATTTATTGATATTTCGATAACTATAGTTAATTTTTTTGTTGAGTTCTATTATATTTTCATATTTTTGGTTTTTTACTCTTTCATATATTATTTTAAGTAGTTTTATGTCATATATTTCCTGTGCATATAATATTTTTTTATATGCTGAAATCGAATTACCTGTTTTTAATGTTATTTTCTTTATTACTTTTTATATAATTTTATTTATTTTATTTTCATTTGTTTTATTAAGTTTTCCCCAAACAACATTACCACAGTTAATACGGCATTCTATTAATGTAAAATATATGTTTAGCATTATCTCTGGTGTTAATATTGTTGCTAGTCTATGTAATTCTTCCGAGCCTCTTCTTATGTTTTTCATTACTTCATCTATATGTTCGTTCCAGCTGAGGTTATCCTTAATATTTATTACTAGAAATTTTATATTTCCATTTTGTTCTATTTCTTGATTTTCTAACCATAATTTGTGACTATTTTTTTTATTTCATTTTTTTTGTTTTTACGCTTGAATAATAAATATTTGGTTTTGTTTATGTTTACACTAAAATTATTGTTTTTAAACCAAACCTCCGTTATTTTTAATCTATCATTTATTTTTTTATATAGATTGTCTAGGTTTTGTCACTTTCTATCCAGCAAATATCATCAGCGTAAATCAATAAATTTTTATTTATTATATGAATGTCGTTTAATTCTAATATAAAGAGTAGTGGGCCTAATATTGATCCTTAAGGCATTCCATTATTATTTTTTAGTTCCTTAGATTTTATTTTATTAATTATTGTAATTTGTTTTCTATCCTCTAGATAGCTTTTTAGTATGTTGCCTATTTTTCCTCTTAGGCCATATTTTTCAGTCTTTACTAGTAATTTCTCTCTATTAATTAAGTCGAAGGCCTTACTGAGATCAAAATATATGGCTATTGTGTATTCATTTTTTTCCAATTTATTATGTATTTTTGTAATCATTTTTATTAACACATCTTTGGTTGTATTTTTCTTCCTAACTCCATGCTGATTATCATCTATTATATTAAACTTATCTAAAAAGTTTAATAATCTATTGCTTATAATTTTTTCAAAGATTTTCAAATATTGATAGTATAGTTATTGGTCGATAATTATTACAATAATTTTTTTTCCTTTTTTATGTATTGCAACTATTTTGGCC
>QLNU02015003.1:58205013-58215845 GCA_006491805.2 Dysdera silvatica
CCCCCTCCAAAGTTGCTTATGTAACATTTGAACTTTCCCTATGAGAGTTTTAAATTAACGTCTCTATGTGGAGCGGGTCTTTGTTAACAGGGCTTCATTGGAAGTTCCAGTTAAAATGCTAGACTACTACTTAAGAAACTCATTGATAAGCATTCTGCTTCGAAGAGCATCCAGCTTAAAACGGTGAAGTTACGTTTTATATAAATTTAAAACAAACAGTGAAATAATACATCAACAGTGTCTTCAATAAAATAATGTTAGCCATCAAAAATAATAATAATAATAATAATAATAAAGTCAATCATGTTACGCTTACGAAAAACACAAAATTGGTGGGCCTTGAGTGCTTTTGTCGTTCTATGGAGACACGAGTGCCATTAGAAGGGGGACAGGGGGACCCGTCCCACCAATGTTGGTGTTAGGGTTCCATATCTCCATTCAATTTCAAACAAAATGCCTTCTACTGGCATATTGTAACCCCAAAAATTTTTAGGCCGTCGGCGCCAATGTATGGAGATATAGCATAATTAATTTCACTGGTACTTCAAACATTCACGTACTATCAATGGAAGCAGACAGCAGCATAGCAATTAAAAACTCATGAGGGTTGAGGCGCAAGAGCCTTTATAGAAGATTTTGTGATACGACCTATGAGAAAATAATGTGTTTCAATATCCAAAAAGGGGGTTTGAGCACCCTGAGCCCTCCCTTTCCCATACTGATGGCCTTCAGCCCATAAAGCTAAATAATCCAGTAATTACCACGGAGGGCATGAAATCGTATTGATCGTTCTGTTTTCCATCTGACTGTGGCAATTTTTGCGTGTTATTAATAAGTAGAAAACATGTATAAAATATGTAGAGTACATGTAGAAAATATGTAGAATATATATAGAAATATGTAGAATACATGTAAAAATATGTAGACTACATGTGGAAAATACGTATAAAAATATGTGGAATGCATGCAGAAAATATGTAGAACACATGTAGAAAATATGTAGAATACATGTAAAAAATATGGAGAATACATGTAGAAAATATGTAGAAAACATGAGTTCTGGTGCCGTTGAAGCACCGATGTCTTATACACTAGAGCAAGAGCACACACAATGCAGTACCGTGCCAACAAATTTTTGTACCCGAGACAAAGATGTTAGACAGCGCCCCCTACCTGCCATAAAAAATAATTTTTTAATACTTGCTATTTTAAATTATTACTTATATATTCCTTTTTAATTCTAACGGCTGAGTATCTAACTGGAGTCAAAATACACTCCCACGTTAAACACCAGCGTTTAATAGTGTAATTTTGTTCCGAATTACATTTAGTTTGAAAAAGTTCTTCCAATTTTCATTTCCTTGAAACCGAGGTCTTGTTGATTTCTTCATTTAAAAGAGATTTCTTTCCATGCTTGCCTATAAAAATCTGCTTATTATTGTTAGACCCTAAGTTTATGTTAACTGGACAAAAATATCCCATTATTTAAAATAATTTTGTGTAGGCTATGTCTGTTACTAATTTTTGCATAATACAGACATAGCACTAATCTTTCAATTGTATAATGATATATTAAACTTTTTAGAGTTCATTCCATTTTTAGCCTAATGATTTCTTTAGATAATTAAAGTTGGAGTGCGTTTTTTAGTACTCAGTCAGATAAACTACTATTTTGTAACTTTGGCGTTTCCTAAAAAAATAGATAAAGAGGAGGAACGAAGAGACAGATAAAGGAGAGTGAAAATGCACGTAAAAGAAGAATGATAAGATAGACGAAGAAAGAATGAAAAGATGAAGGTTTAATGAAAATATGGATAAAGAAAAAAAATAGAGATAAAGGCGGGATGAAAAGACAAACAAAATTGAGAGAGAAAAAGAGAGAGAATAAATAAAGGTAAAAGATCGGTAAATAAAAAAATGAAGGATAAATAAGTAGATGAATAAAGGGTGAATAAATAGGGGTGATTGGAAGGGGGGGTGAAGAGATAAAAGAGGAATGCTACGGTAGATAATGTGGACGTAAAAAAATAGATAACGAAGGTGTGTTAAAGGTTTCATTTGGTAAACATTTTATGTGATACTAGTCATATTTCAAAGTATTCTCATATCTCCAGTGACAGAAAGAAGTGGATGAAATGAGGAGTGGTTTGGACAAGCGGGATAAACAATTAGGGTGAATTCTGGTTACATGCCTCATGCGGTATAGATTGCGTACCCCCCCTAGTTCTGAAACGGGCTGTGTGAAACAAATTATTATGAAATTTCAGAGACGAATATAAAAGCCAAAACAGAAGAAAATGATTTTATTCTGTTTTGGCTTTTATATTCGTCTCTAAAATTTCATAATAATTTATTTCAACGTATTTATACTGTTTCCGCAACTTACGTATATTCTACAATTTTCTCAAAAGTTTTTCATGTAATTTAACCTCTTCTGATGATGATTCGCACAGCTCGAATCGAAACGTAAAGTTTTAGCAATAAATAATCTTTTTGCTATACAGCTGACTACCTGAAAATTTGTTGTTGATTATTATAATGCGCTGTGAAAGTCTACGTGAAACAATCTTCCAAGGTTACTAACTACAGCTTTGTCATAAATGGATGCAGGGATTAACCTGTCGCTAGCCTTTTCGCCGAAAGGCGACGTTAACCAAAATTTGGCTAGAAAAAGTTTCGAGTAATTTGCTAAAAAGCTCCAACTAAAATTGGAAAGGTGGTGATGGCGAGGTCACCCGATTGCATGGAACGCTACGGTCAGGGGCAAAGGTCATCTTGCCACCCTCCAAATAGGAGGTTAAACGTACCCTTACTGGGAACACCGAGCTATTTAAAAGCTCAGAGAAATAATGTACATAGAAGACAAAATGCGCCGACGCGTTGTAAGAGTACCTCTCGCCCAATCTCAATTGCCTGAGACTCCAAGTAACACACTGCAAACATGTACTTCGCGGCTGAAGAAAATTTATTATTCAAGTGCACTGCTGTCTATAATATGCGAATTTAAAATGTCAATTTCAGTGCGTATTGCAGATTGTGAAAGGAGATTTAGTGAAATGAATATAAAAACAGATATTCGTAATTGACTCCATGCCATCCATGTAAGCTATTTAATGAACATATCAACCAATGGGCCAGAGAGAAAGGAATTTGAGTTTAAGACTGCATATCTTGCAAGTATGCACTAGCATAGAAGAATCAAGTCAAAGTATAAAAATAATTAAATACCATTGTGTGGGGTTGGTTGTTTCTGACCAAAAATTCTTGTAAACTTAAAAACAACTTTTCTGAATTTGGCTACAACTTTTCCATTTCGTCTTGAATTTTTAAGTGCAAATTAGCCGAAAACTACAAAAATATTTTTGGCAGATTACTCCCTAAATGGACGTTTCTTAAAGTGTCCGTTGAATCAAATGTCATGTAAAATAAGGGAGCGTTCAAGTATTATAAAAGCAATAATTTGGTCATTTTAACCACCCTCCCGCTCAGTAAGCAAAAATTAACATTGGCTAACGTAGGAAAATAAGACCAACGGCAACCCCCCCACGGTACTTACATAATACTCTCTCTAATGAAAGGAAATTTGATTGGTGATGGTTCTGAGATAGATCTGAGACTAAGAGAGAAAGAGACAATAATTATAAATTTAGAAAATTGTTTAAAATTTATAAGGGTAAAGATATATTTTTCCTTTCTCATGTTGAAATAAACGATCTCGCCCGCATAAAGACAGCACGTAAATCAAATCCTTTCCTAAATGAACTCGTAGGAAATTAGAATAAGGTGTTCTAAACTTCGCAAAGAAATTAATTAATTATGAGAAACGAACGTAGATAATAGTAATAATTATGATGAATTGACAACAAAATTCAGCTTAATTGACCAAAGTCTCTTTAATTCGAAGGTTTTGTTACTTTGTTTGAAGGCCGTTCATTATTGCTAGAGATAACAAGTAAAAACAGAGATTAAAATTATGATAGATTGAAAGCCATAAATCTGCCCATTTTTTTCACACAAGTGTTGTCTATACTCATTTAAATGTCCAATAACGCAAATTTATGCAAGTGTATAGTTTGCAATACAAAAGAAATACACACGTGTTTCTTTAGAAATTTGCATGTACCTTTTCATATGCCTTCTTTAAAATAAAACTGCGGTTTTGTTTTGAAGAAAGTAGCACTTGGCTGAAGAAATAGCTAACAGTTCAGTAAAAAATTTATTTGCGATAATTTGTTGCGAGATTTTTCTCTGTCTATATATAATTTCTGCTTAGTATAGCAGATAAACTTGAATAATTTCTAGTATCAAGCCCATTTCTTAAAACCTAAATTAGTTATAAAACACCACGTTTTTATTTGTAAGGTATTGCAAACTTTGTAACTTATGGTAAGAATAATGTGGTTGAGCTTTGTACCATTTTAATAATAATAAATTTAACAAAATTTTATGAATTACGGAAGTGTCAATACCTAACACAAAAAAATATGGAGGGCACGTACACAACAAATATGATTAAATGTCAAAAACTTAAATGGGAAATCAAAGACAGGTGCCATACGGAAAGGGTAGACATTGTGTCTATAGTTTCGTTAGCCACGGCTCTAGGTAATGGGACAGAATCGCACGGCCCAAATATCGTTAGACAAAATCTCGCGGACGAAATTTCGCGTGGAAAAAATATCGCATGGACAAAATATCGAACGGAAAAAAATAATCGATTTTTTTTTTCATTTTTTTAGGATTTTTATTGGATAAAGTCCCTCTCTGGATCAGCCTCTGTTCAATCGGGTATCGATAAATCGAAGTTAGACTGTATTTTGTCCGTTCGATATTTTGTCCACGCGACATTTTGTCCACGGGATTTTGTCCAGAGATATTTCGGCCGTAAGATTTTGACCTCAAACCACGGGTTTAATATCACAGTAGACAGGGATCCAGAAATACTTGCTATCGAAACTAAACTTATGTCGAACAGTTAGGGAATTCATAACTACAACGCTTGAATAATCTATAACTATTGAAGCAAGACTTGAGTACTTGGCTCTGCCAGGGCCGGCGGAAGGTACGGGTGAAGCGGGCGACAGTCGGGGGCACCACATCACAAGGGGGCGCCGTAATCAAAAGTCTCATTTTTCTTCGTCGTATTATTTTTATTTTTTTTAGTATTTGTTATTATTCAATAAAAATTAGCCAAATACCAAAGCAACTAGGTCCATTCTGTTTACAGGCGCCTGATCAGGAGAAGAGCTGTTTCAGGATATATAATAATGGTTCATTTTTATACAATACATTTGCACAAAGCGTTTCACGCCATTACTTTTCCCTGAACTTTCAGAAACAGAGAACTGACCCATCTAAAACACATTTCAGTTTCTAAGTGCAGCTGTTAAAGCTCGTAAAATTGTTAACACCACGAAATAGTTTTGAGGAAAAGACAGTCTCCCAATTGTCAACTACGATCACCGCTGAAAAAGTTCTGGAATACATTGCTAAAGGCGACGAAAAATTAAAACGTTTCTCACCACGGGGCCATAGGTCAATTTCGACCCTATTTAGGAAATAGGATAGTCGTCGACATCGAATTCCTTTAGACATTTTTCATTGCTTTTTCCCTTAATGTAAAATTTAGATGTAATAGATAGTGCGATCTTAGATTTTGACGTGGTGAGATCGGACCCACAAGTCGTGTTTCGGGGCCTAAGGGAAGGGGTAATACGCCATTTTCTACCGCAAGTAATTTGGACGCACTGTATTGAAATTCGCCACGTCGTTGCAACATTGATTATCTGGAGCTAACGTAAGTGACTTCCTATTACTTGTTTAGTGTATTAATAATGTCGGATAATAAAATGAAAATATTACGAAAGCTAAATATTTCCCTAGAAAAATGCTATGATCGAGAATTTAACGAGGCTAACGACATGAACGGGGTTTACGATGGTGTACAATTACGCATTAAATGGACACAAGCAAATGCAGAGTACATTGCGTAAGTCGTAATTTATAGTTATTAAAAGAGTCCGGATTATATGCAGTTGCATATTTTAGCCCTTTTTAGCATTTGTGCATATAAATGCATAAAAATTATGAATTTCCAGAATAAATGTATGTTTTAAGTGCTTAATAAATTTATGAATTTTATTATTCCCCCCATCGGCAATGTTTCACCACAACGCTAAAGATGACATTTCTTATTACTTCTTATCTGAGCGGAAAGGCAATGGAATTTGTAAATGTACACGTTTAATTATGTTCTAGGCCGCCTACAATGTTGTCATAACTGAATTATAGCCAATTTTCTTGTTACGGAAATCGCAGATTAGTTTTACTGTTCTAAGCTGCCAATTGATTGAAGGTCGGATTAAAACACAAACATTTAAAATTCCGCATCATTTTTTCTCAGCAATAGACATGGGTCTATCCTAGATAAACTATCCGTAAGAGACAACCCGCAAACATTTACAAGTGCTGTCCAATTTCTTTTGCAGCTTTGGAAAGGATCCGTTTGGCCACAAAAATGCAATTACATCATAAAAGATAAAGTTTAACTGTTTACAACGTGGTTGGGGAACCCGCAGCCTTATGGCCACATATGGGTGCCCATATGAGTTATTTTGGTGGGGAGGGCGCTGAGAAAAATTATCACTTTCTTCCCAAAGCTGTGAAGTATTTTAATCAATGTATAAGATAATAAAATGATACAAAAATAATTGATGCTGCTTGACAATTAGTAATGATCTAAAAGGGACCTTATTTTAAATGTACGTGTAAAACTTTTCAAAGTAAATGCATAGCAGTGCAAATCAAATTTTTGAATGGCTGGGGGGGCTGGAGACCCCCCTCTGCTCCCTGTATGAGTGCCAACGTAGCCACATGCGGCATTCGAAGCTCTTGTGTGCAGCCTTTTAACCGAATTAAATTTGTGCAGAAAAATTATTTTATTTTTATTAATATGATTGCGTTCATCCTTCTTATTTGTATTACTGTATGCAGGGGCGGCTTAAGGGTCGGGCGACCCGGGCTGCCGCCCGGGGCCCCGTTTGGATGAGGGCGCCAAACTGAAGTCAAGTTTTTTTTTTAATTGACCCAACAGTAGAAAATCTCTCTAAAAAGGGAAAAGTTTAGAGAAATTTTTAGAGAAATTCTTTCAGATACTTTTGGCCACTTTTATATGTTACATAGCTTACTGTGCATCTGTAAAAAATCTCTATGTTTCGTCGGAAGAGGGGCGCGCCAAAAAGCAATCTGTGTCAGGCCGCCCGGGTTCAAAATCAACCTCGAGCTGCTCCTGACTGTATAATCTTAAAATTAACCCAAATAAAGTATAATAGGGTCGAAGAACATTTAACGAAATATAATGCTTCTTGATTGATTGATACAATTAAAACACAGGCGGCATTCGTACATTACAGCTAACATTAACAACTAATTTAATGCGGCCTTCCAACTTGAAAAGGCTTCCCATCTCTGATTTAGAACATTGCGAAACAGATTGTGATACACCGTCATAGAAATTGTGGTGTATAAAACATATGACTTAATGTATATCGGATTTTTCTACCGAGCAGTTAATAATAAATCAATTTGTTTTAAAATGCAGGATATACGATTTTCAAGTGTTAAATATTTTAAGTACGTATTTATTCGTTTTAGGTGGAAGTTTATTCATTCTAAGTGCATACACATGGATATTTTGAGGTTCATTAATGAAAATAATCAGGATTCTATTCTTAATGATAATGTAAATTATTGTAATAACATTTCGTCTTTTTTCACATTCTTCAAAAATTTATATATATATCATCATCATCATATTCAACCATTATCTATCCACTGCTGGATGAAGGTCTCTCCAAATGCTTTCCACACAAGTCTATCCTGGGCCATTCGTTTCCACGTCACCCCAACCTGTTTTCTTATTTCATCCACCCATCTAGTTTGAGGACGTTTTCTAGGTCTTCGGTGGTCTCTTGGAATCCAGTTCAGAATTTCTGTTGTCCATCGTTGATCAGTTCTTCTTGCAATATGCCCAGCCCATCGCCATTTCAGCCCTTTTACTTTAACAATGATGTCCTCTACTCTAGTTTGCTCTCTCACCCAAGTGTTTCTTTTTCGATCTCTCCTAGTTATTCCAAGCATGCACCTCTCCATGCTCCTTTGCGTTGTCTGTAACTTTCGTATTGCTCCAACTGTTAGACTCCATGTCTCTGATCCATAAGAGAGGACTGGCAATACACACTGGTTGAAGACCTTTCTTTTTAGACACAAAGGCAATTTCCCCTTCAGGATAAAACTGTTTCTTCCAAATGCACTCCAGCCAAGTTTAATACGTCTGTTGAGTTCTTTCATAATGTTGCCATCCATTGAAATCAGCTGGCCAAGGTAAATATATGAATCAGCAATTTCTAGCTCAATGTTGTCAACTTGTATTTTTGTTTCCTCTACAAAATTATTGAACATGATCTTAGTTTTTTGTAGGTTCATCTTGAGTCCAACTTCTTTACTTCTAGTTGAGAGCTCCTGTACCATGTCTTGGAGTTCTGATGGGTTCGTTGAAAAAATAACAATGTCATCAGCAAACCGCAAATGATTTAAATATTCACCATTTATTTTTATTCCCTTGTTATTCCAATTTATCAGCTGAAAAATCATCTGTAAAGCTGAAGTAAAAAGTTTTGGAGAAATGGTATCTCCCTGCCTCACCCCTTTGCCAAGTTTGATAGTTTTGGTATCTTTATGTAACCGAAATTTTGCACTTGCATTTTTATACACACGTTTCACCATGTCAATGTACACATCCTCAATGTCTGTTGATCTTAAAGAGTTGATGACTGCTGATGTTTTAATAGAGTCAAAGGCCTTCTCATAGTCAATAAATGCAACACACAATGGAAGTTCATATTCATGTGTTCTTTCAATTAATTCTCTTAATACTTGAATATGGTCCACTGTACTGAATCCACTTCGAAATCCAGCTTGTTCTCTTGGTTGAGCTGCATCTAATTTTTTCTGCAGGCGATGTGTTAGCACTTTTGTGAAGATTTTATAAATAGCAGGTAACAAGCTAATTGGTCGGTAATTTTTCAAATCCTCTTTATCACCTTTTTTATGCAAAAGAATTACTGTTGCAGAATCCCATTGGTTTGGTATGTTAAGACATTTGGTAAAGAATTTTGCAAGTATGTCTTCTACATATTCTCCAGCTTCTTTTAGGATATCTAATGTAATACCATCATCACCAGGGGCTCTTCCTTTCTTCATATTTTTTATTGCAAATGAAACTTCTTCTTTTAAGATTTTAGGAGCTGTTCCTTCGACTATTTCAGTGTCTTCGTTTAATCCACTGTTACTTTCATATAGTTTTTTGTAGAATTCTTCAACTCTTCTAAGTATTTCTTCCCTATTTCTTGTTACGGTGCCATCCTCTCCTTTTAATGCAATGATGTGTTTCTTCCCAACAGATAAACTTCCTTTAACAACCCTAAGGCTCTTGTTATTTTCAATGGCTTTCCTTACTAGCTCACAGTTGAATTTTCTTATGTCTTCTTTCATGCTTTTGCGCAGAGTTTTACAAAGTTCTATGTACTCAATCCTGGAACTGGTATTTCGATTGTCCACCTTCATATCTCTTCGCCTTTTCATGAGCTGTTTCGTCTTCTCAGATAATTTGCTATTGTGCTTTTTACAGGTTACACCACCAATTTCCCCAGCAGTTTCAACTATTGTCTTAACAATGTTTTCATTTGCTTCTGAGATATCACTTTCATCAATAAGTCCTTCCAGTGCAGAAAAGCGATTTTTTAATTCCAACTTGAATGCCTCGGTATTTACTTTCAGTTTCATTAGATCCTATTTTCAATAGATTTATTATATATATATATATATAACCGTTTTAAATTGTTTTCTAAACAATTTTAATCACTTCATGATT
This sequence comes from Dysdera silvatica, assembly GCA_006491805.2. Lineage (NCBI taxonomy): Eukaryota > Metazoa > Arthropoda > Arachnida > Araneae > Dysderidae > Dysdera > Dysdera silvatica. Next base: position 58,214,945 of record QLNU02015003.1, read on the forward strand.
TATTTTTAAAGAACTTCATAAATTACCTTGTTAAAAACATGGGGAAACGTATATCTCCATATTCTAATACGTTATTTATTTAATACTATCAAAACTAATAAAATTTTGTTATTGATTGGAATGCGAAAACAAGGAAAAGACAAAAAAATAGATTAAACGAAAAAAGATTGAATAAAAATAAGAATAAAAAAATTAACGATAAAAGAAACAGAAAAAGGAGAACTACAATTAATATTAGAAGGAGAATAAAGAAAAAGCAGAGAAACATAAAAAAAATAAAAAATCTTTTCTTTTTCTTACTTTTGTTTTGATTTTCTTCTTTCTTCTCTGTTCTTCCTTTACGCTGGTTTTACTTCTGATTTTAGTTTTATTTTCTCTCTTTCTGTGATTCTTTACTTCACTCTACCTTTTCTCTGTCTTTCATATTCCAATTAATGCCGAAGTTTTAAATTATGCTAAGATCCGCCTAATTGCTTTACGTTGTTATTAATGATACCGATTATGCAAATTAATAAATATTTTTCCGCGAGTAATCATGGAAACAATCCTTTAGTAATCTACTTTGGAAACTATTCTTTAGTAATCTACTTTGGAAGCTATTCTTTAGTGACCTTTCTTGGAAACTATTCTTTTGTGACCTAGGAAACTAGTTATTTAGAAAACCATTCTTTAGTGACCTAGGAAACTAATTATTTAGAAAACTATTCTTTAGTGACCTAGGAAACTAGCTATTTAGAAAACTATTCTTTAGCGACCTTTTTGGAAACTATTCTTTAGTGATCTACCTTGGAACTATTCTTTAGTGATCTATCTTGAAACTATTCTTTAGTAATCTACCTTGGAAACCATTCCTGGAAGCTATTCTTCAGTGATCTGTCTTGGAAACTATTCTATAGTGATC
>QLNU02015003.1:58215945-58230962 GCA_006491805.2 Dysdera silvatica
CCCTTCATCAAGCGAAAGGCAAAGAAAATCTATTGCTTGATGAAGGGAACAGTAGTTCTCGAAACGTTGCGAATATTTTTGCAGATGGTAAATATCTTTTACCTTCTTCATTTGTATTTCGTATATTCCGACCAGTGTCAAATTTTACTAGTTAGGGTTTATAATATTCTTGATCAACGTGGCAAAAAAAAAAAAATGGCTACATTAATAGGCCAGAAAGCTGCTCCAAGATTATATACCAAGAAAAAACCAAATTAACAATCATATTCGAAAAGTGAAAGCTATGGTTACCATTAAAAATCATCCAATGCAAAAAGCCATCGCCATGAGGTTAGGAATACCTCCTGCAACTGTAAATAAAATTATTATCCATGATTTAAACCTTAAAGCTGTACACAAACCGGAGGTTCACAAGCTTCTGCCTCGCCATATTCAGGAGAGAGAAATCAATTGCAAAAAAAAATGTACGAAAACTTCTTGTCGGGTAAAAAATGGAAGAAAGTTGTGACCCTAGATAAGGCTTGGTTTTATCTAAGTGACTATGGTAAAAAAAAAAAGCGATTTACTACCACCGTTGTGACAGGATAGACCAGCAAATGTGGTTTCGTGAATGCAAAGAAAGTTTCCCTAAGGGATTTATGGTGGTTGCTAGATTTAGTTATAATGGTAAACTAAAATTACGTAAAGTGGGATCTAAGATTAAAATCAATTCCCAATATTATCAAAGAGATATTCTGGAGCCGATTTTTCGGATAGATATTCCTGGTTTCAACACACCCAAAATGTTGTCTTTCATCAAGAAAGAGCTTTTATCCATACTTCGAAATTGACTAAGGATTTCATGGTGAAATTGCAAAATGAAATCCGAATAATACCCATTCCTTTTAGTCATATCCCTGTCAAGTCACCTAATGCAGCGCCGTTGGATTTTTGTGCGTTCGGTCTCTTGGAAAATGCACTTGGAAGAAAGCGGTCAGCAACATTAGAGGGTTTATGGGAAATATCACAAGAGATGTAAGAGAAACTTGATATGACTGTACTTCGAAACGGCTTCTTATTATGGAAATATCGTTGCAGAGCAATATTCAAGAACCATGGTCTTCAAATAGAACATTCCAGGAAAAACAAATTTGGATTATTGGTACAGAAATGACAATTTAAATTCGTTTCCATAATGTGTAAATGACCTTCTATATAACATGTATTCAATTTGAGCTTTACGACGCAAGGACAGCAAGGGTCATACTGCGCCGGGATCTACACTTTTCCAAACAATCCGAACTTCTTCAGCTCCAAGAAACCAACCCCTGAACTAAGGTGAACAGTTCTTTCTAAGAGTTTTTGTCTTCGGCACTGCTGAGAGTCGAACCCAGGATTCCCCCACGTTAAGCAAACGCATTACCGCTGCGTCAAGGCCTATAAAATGTGTTATGTCGACTTGTATCATCATGTGGTTTCAAACCATTTATGGATTAATATTGAAATATTACCAGAACTAATTAATAATCGTTCCGTTCCGATAATCGAAAATCAAGATGTTGTGATGAAAACTAAGTTAAAAGAGACAATTATTGTGCATTTGCTTCTTATCGGATAACACACAATTGATCGAAAAAACTGTTGCAGTTCCTTAAAATAAAAGCTTAGTTTTGATCAATACCAACTCATCTTTCGATAATATCAACTTACCTCTGCGATGATACGAACTTCTTTGCAACAATACGAAATTGTCTTTGCGACAATACGAACACATCTTTTACGCCATCACGAACTCATCCTTGCAACAATACAAGCTCATCTTTGCGACAATACCAATTCATCTTTGTGACAATGTCAATTCATCTTTGCGACAATACAAATTCATTCTTTGCGACAATACGAACTCATCTTTACTACAATACGAACTCATCTTTGCAACAATACTAATTCATATTTTCGACAATGGATTTTTTGCTGCCACGAATCGATTGAGTAATCGACGGCTTCTAAAATTTAATCTGAATCCAAATATACATTGGTTGAGTGTCTTTTTATGGCACAAGGATAAAAACGCTCAATCTGCGCCTAACGAGGTATTGATATACGTGAAATGCACTGTCAAAAACCTCAAACACTATATTGGATTAAAGAATTTTAGAAAAGGTAAAGTTTTTAGAGGAGAATAATGTAATTATAAAATCTCGTTGACATTTTTTTTCCACTTCCGAACAAGACCAGCGCGTGCCTGTGTAGAAATGTCATCGAGATTTTATAATTAAATTATTCTGCATTAAAAATCTTGTCTTTTCTAAAAAAAAAAAATAATTTATATCGTGCATCGTATCGTCACCATTCGTTAGATATATTGGATATATATTTTGATATAAGTGAATGTCGAGGAACGTAAGCATTTACCGTGCAACGAGCTTATTTTATATTTATTTCTGAAATTAAATTTTAGCAACCACGCGTTAAGGCTCAAATTAGGGTTCTTTTACACATATATTTTGTTACATTACTCCTGATGAAGGACTGCTGCTGACGCGTCCGAAAGCTTGGGTGATCTTTTTCATTGCTATTTTACCAGTGTTTAACCTTTTGTATGTAAATTTCATTCCTGCTACCTTGCATCTTGTTTCTAACATATATTTTAAATCGGGATATTATTGGTCTTTCCAGGGTCACCATAATTACCAATAAAGAGGTTGGTAATTGGTTGCGAATGGTTCAAAAAACCGAGCTTCAATGAGCGATTTTAGCATGATGGTTGGAAAGAAGAAAAGTGTGCTTGGCTGGGCTTGAACAAGCGACTTGTTGATTAGAACCCAAGATCCACCGACCAATACACAGCCTTTCTTCTTCCCGATCTTCACCATAGAAACTGCCTGTTGAGGCTCTGTGTGTGTGTCGAAGCATATGCGGCCTATTGTCAACAATTTTCGTAGTCATCGTGCTTTCCCAGGCAGGGCAATAACATCTTAATTTGTAAGGGTGAGTACAGACATGCAACAGAACATTGTCGCGTAACATCCCGTGTTACGAGATGGTGTTACGGGGAGAACATCCCTGCTTAACATCATTGCTTCTTATCAGTTCATCCCGATATCCAGCCTACACTGACAAAACGCTGTTGTTCGTAAACCGGCCTAAATACAGGAACATGGGTTACAACATAGCACCGTGACATTCCTTTGATGCGACGGGGGAAATACCGACAACTGATGGGACGCGGAAATGTTGCGATGTTATAGTCCGCTCGCGCAGACTTGACGTCCGATCCCGTTACCAGACGGGTTATTCCATTACAGTTTAGGGAAGGCCGTCTTGGAGGAACTGGTTTTTCCCGCGCGAAAAACCAGTTTCGGCAAGACGCCCTTCCCTAAACTGCAATGGACTAACCCGTCTGCTAACGGTATCGGGCGACAACTGAGCGCGAACGCACTATATGTTATGTTACGGAGTGCGGTCCAAACTCGATATACGACGGTGTTCTGTTGCATGTGTGGACGCCGCTTAATACTACAGTGAAGTCACATTAGCTCGATTCTCCGTTAAGTCGACATTTTCGGACAACTCAGTTTTTTTCAACATTTTGTTTGGTCTAACGTAGGGGGGCTGGGGGGGGCTTTTCATGTTGGAGGGCCTCAATAAGTTATAATCGAAGGGGGCCGCATTAAGAAATTTAAAATACTTAGATACAGAGGGTAGCAATTCAAACATTTATACAGGGGCATAGCGTTCGATTCCCGGCGTGGGAACAAATTTTGGCGCAGTATAGCCCAGATGCTCTTGCGCCATAAAAAAGCCAAACAAACAAACAGGGCATAGTAATACAAAGAGTACGGGGGGGGGGCTCAGGTAATTTTTAACAAATCATATGATTTGGCGTTAAACGGAACAATGCATTTTCTGTCCAATGAGGGCTTGAGCCTTCCTTTTCCTACGCTCATGATTAGATATATAGTAGAACCCCGATTAATCGAACTCCGTTTAACCGAAATGGCCAACTGTACTTATTATTTTAGTAGATACTCGTTCAATACTTTCGGTAAAAACGTTCACATTTACTTGTACTCCGGCCTTAAGAGTGAGACAAATACAAATGGTAGATGTTGGATAGATAAAAAGACGTGCGCGAATTTTTTTTTTTACATACAAAGATATCGGAATACTTGCAAAACAATTAGTATCTTAACGCGTACATATATTTGTGGCCTTCTTTACTATCAATATATTTGTTTAATAATATGTAATTAAACGTGTTTTTGGATAAATATTTCAATTTCTTTGCACCTTTATCTAAAAATTGAATTTTTAGATTGCTCTTACTGCGCTTCATTTGTCTTTTGTATTTTAAATACGTTCATTTAAGGTAATAATAAAGTAAACACTAAACCATAAAAACTACAGAATTCGATGAACAAAATCACATTAATAAAAATAAAAGGATTTGGTTTGCAAAATTCGAATTTATCTAAAAGACAGCATTTACGGGATCGAAAGGCTACATGCAGCCTTAGGGCTGAAGGTTTCCCACTAGAGATGAGACGGGCTCAGCCGGAGCCTGAAACAGATTAGGGCTTTGTGTTTCCTATACTATTCGGACCCTTGGCTCATAATGCGGATGCAACTGAAGCTGATAACTGACTTTTCTATATCGAAATTCTCCAAGGAATACAACTATATGATTCGTTTTCGAGGACTGTAGAAATACGTGTACATGAAAATTTGAAGGAATTAAATAGTGTAATTTAGAAATTTGTTTTTTAAATTTAAATCGTACGGGGTTAAAGCTATATTCGAAACTTCGGGCCCGGCACCGAGATATGAGTCTAAACTCATCTCCATTCCCCACCTGGTCTAATATATTCCGTATGGAGAAAAGCCTCATTAACCAGGCATTACAAAACGGATACCTACTTAAGTCAATTTCATATGTCTTCTAATTTTAAGGTGGTTATGTAATTGAATTTGGCAAGAAAATTTTCTTCCTTCTTCTTTTTCTTCCCATTTAATGTAGTCTGCCTTACAGGCTCAAAACTATGGTATCATTCGAAATAAAAAGCGTTTTTTCTGTTAGAAACCCATACAAAAATTTAATGGAAATGTAGGTATTAGTGCTGGAACTAAAATTACAGCGTTAAATGCTTTGGAAATTATATACTCTGCTTGGCATTTAGTTATCGGAGCCACTGCTGGAAATTGTTATCTACATATAAGATCTTTCTCTGACATCGAGACAGAGCTGTAGCTACCAACTCAATTTAAGCCGCGGACCACTTTTCCACTTCAACTGTACCCGCGGACCACTTTGAAAAATTCTTAGGAGATGGCTGCAAGACCTTAATAAAAAAGGGAACTGGGTCTTTTTTGGGGAAAATGTGTTTGTACAATCGTTCTTTGGTAAAAAAAAAAAAAGAAATAAACAGAAAAAGAAATAATAAAATCTAATAATAATACAGTCAAACCTCGTTAAGACGAACACGCTTAAGACGAATTACTTTTAATACGAACCGTTTTCTGAAGTTCCGTCAGATTGTAAAATACTACAAATATGCAATCAATTTCATTTTTATATTTAATTTTAATATTTAATAATAATTTTTATAAGCGTTTTTATTAATTATTATTTCTTTTTAAATAATGACCCGTCTCGCGGACCATTTGGGACTCTTTGGCGGACCACCAGTGGTCCACGGATCACCAGTTGGGAACAACCGAGATAGAGGAAGTGAACTATTTCGGGCTCTCACAATAGAAATGCTAGTTCACTTCGCAGGCTTTCCTAATTGTTGCTACTTAGAAACACAAAGGGAAGAAAACTTAATATGTTTAATTTCTGAAATCGGCAAAATGCCAAATCGTTTTCTTTTACGTAATGTTTTCTAAATGCACGAATTTTACTCGCCGTATCTGGCAACAAAAATATTGTATAATTAAAACTTAACCTTTTATATTTGGCAACAGTACGTGCAATTGTTTTCCGAATTCTAAAATCAAATCAGTCTTCGATTTACCATCGACATGTGCGCACGTATTACGAAGGCTCTGTCAAAAAGGCGTGCAAAATTTCTTTTAACATTGTATTTAATAATTTACATGGCATCTTAATTAATTATTATGAGCATTTAAAGAATTAATAAATATCAATTTAGCTAAATTGCATTACTGTACATCCTCAAAACTTGTTTCTGCACATCAATATGGAAAATGAATATTTAAAATTTCGACAATACCTGACAGTTTATAATGATTTTACTACTGCAAAAACAGTAGGTGAAAAAGAAGTTTTAAGCGTAATAAAGAGCATTTAATGTGCAAACACCTCCGATGAGGAAGAAACCTTAGAAGTTAAACTTAACATTCCAAACCACAAATAATCTTTATGAGCGATGGACAAAATTCGCTGGTTTTCCGAGTTTAAGGTGCTACAAAAGCAGCTTTGAAATACACAGTACGTATATAGTTACGTATATAGTTACGTATATAGTTACGTATATAGTACGTAGATAGTTTACGTCCAATAGAAAACGAAAAACTACAATTTGGAATATTTTTTAAGCGTGTTTAAAAGCATATTTAGTTTAAAAAAGTTCAAATGTATTGATCCACCGTAAAATGGTTTTAATTCACTATGTAATTTAATATAAAAAATTATGAAATGTTTTTGTTAAAGAAATAAATAATAAATTTACTTTATTTCAGATAAAATGTACAGTTATTGAATCTGTTTCAAGGTACAACATAACTATTTACATTTTACCTGCGCAGCAATGAGAAAAGACTAACACCTAACAAAGCCCATGCTGCCGTATTTGCCAATATTGTCAATTAGAACGAATTACAATTTCATTTGTTTAGAAATTAAAATTAAACTGTTAGATTGTTTATTTCCTTTCCCTGCGCCTTGCTGCCTCTATACCCGCCTAGCTCGACACGAATTATTTATCCACTGACGTGTCGAATTATCCAGACCACACTGTATATGAATCAAAAAACTCCAAAAACTGTGGGTACGAAAATTTTTCTTCATTGATCAATTTCAGCTCTCACCGTCGCTTCAGAAAACGTGTAAACTAAATTTAGTCAATTTTTCTCACACTTTTTGTTTGTTCTTGCCTGAGGGCTCACTTATTTTTTTAACCCTTTATCATCATACCCGACCTCCCATTGTTTGACACAATATTGGCGATAATTTAAAGGAATGATTTTCGCCGGATGACTTTCCGTAAGGGGCTTTTATCTTCAATTTCGGCTTGTTTTTCCAATGAAGCTCTTTGATCGCTAACTGCTTTACCTGCTTGGGTCTTATACAAATTAATCTGAATTAATTGCAAGTTATAATACATCTCTCAGTACGGCGACAAAAGTCACTTAACGTCTACTTTAGCAATACAGCAAAACTTTTGATTTGCGGACACCTCGGCGCTTGAGGATACATCTGCTATTCGGGAATGTTGGGGCATAACAAGTATTGGAAATGGGTTTAGGAAAAACGTCGGTAGTGTAGCTACTTTATGGCGGTTGTTGATTATATAACGTATTGATGTTAAGAGCCGATTACTCACTTGGCAATTCTGTTATTAATTTTGAGTAGTACCAAAGGAATTTTGAACCTTATGATAATTACATAAAATAGGGTAAAACTGAATTGTTCCATTAAATTGCAAATTAATCAATCAATAAAATAGCGTTGAAAACATTATACGGTAAAATCTCCTAACAACGATATTCGATATAACGATAAACCCCTCTACAACGATAATTTTTCTAGGTCCGTATAATAGTGTTGTAGAGAGTAACTGTATTGAGTCGGCGGCATTTTGTGACGTCAGCGACGTGACTTCGCCTTGTGATGTTGTCATCTCGCAAGAGGATGACATCCAAAACGTGACATCATCTTGTGACGCAATCATAAACGATAATAACATCGACGGGACGAGAATGTTGCAAAATTTACTGACGTTTCTTTGGGGGGGATTCATCCGACATTGAAATGCACATAATTACCCTTATGCAGCATTTTAAAACTAACATTAATGCAGGTGCGCTATTTGACAAACACATCATGATGCAACTTTTATAGTAAGTATTATTTTAATTGAGAATTGGCAATATAAAATATAACATTGCTAATATTTTTTCGTAATTCTCAAACCATAAAAAATGAAATAAAGTAAAATAAATAAAATTGGATCAAACATGTACATTAAACACATTTGATGTGATTATACATGGCGCCTGGGTTATACGGGGTGATTTCCAAGAATGTACTAACATCAATCGCCTTCGTATTTGAGAATTGAACAACGATTTATTAAGTAAGGAAAGTTGTAAAGAAATAACAAGGGAAGAATATCAGATGTAAAAATATTTATAAAGAAATAAAGAAAAAAACATCATTAGAAACAAAGTTACAGAAAATTACAAAGTAAAAAAAATTTAATAGTAGAGGTAGATAAAATGTAAAGAAATAAAATAAAATAATGAAATGTATAAAGTAGTACAAAAAAAGAATAGCATTAGAAGAAAAGAAATTTAAACGAAAATTAAAAAGGATACCAGTAGAATAAAAAAAAATTATACCAAAATTAAAAAGAAAGGATAACATTAGAAGAAAAGTCAGTTATAAAAAAATAAAAAACGGTAATAAGGATAAAAAAAAACGTACAAATTAAGACCACCAGAAGTGTGTGTGAGAGAGAGAGGGAGGGAGGCAAAAACTGTTAAAAAATAAGACATAGAAAGGACAACATTGGCTACTATTAGTATTAATAACATCATTAAGAATTTCTTAACGAAATTTAGGGATAAAATTATGGATACAAAAAAGTCAAGAATAATAAGAAATAGTTTTTTCTAACTGGAAAAATCAGGGAAATTTGAAATACAAAGGCCAAAGTCAGGGAAATTTGAAATTCATTGTTATAATAAATAACTTATTAAAATAATTTTCCTGAACTGTGCTTTTCATACCACATTACCTACTGAAAAATTTGAAAAACTTGTACTTTTGACTAAACTTCTTCCAAAAGTTACCATTTTGCACCAAAACTAATATAATTTATATAAAATTATTAAGCCTATATATTTCTCAGGAGAAAATGTTTGCCAAATATATAACTAAAACTTGAAAAACAAAAAGTGTTTTTAGCTAAATTATTTAATCTGTAAGGGGTTTTGATCATACCAATCTCCTTTGCCTTATATACAGTCATACACATTTTAAATGAAATAGAAGATGAAGCATCAGCTTTGCGATTATATAGTTAAACTCTTTTATAATGAACTCAAGAAGGGCCGAATGGAAATGTTGCTGTAAATATTTAATTAGTGCAAGTTTTTAGTGTAAAGAAATACACTTTTTAATACAGCTTTTGAATTTGTAAATTCACTATAATTGAGTTATAAATGGCTTTGGGCTTTGCGTTAATCGATTTCATGGCCTTGAAACTTGCTTTGATTGGGCAAATTTTAGTGCATTGTGTGTTGTTTACTGTAATTAGCGACAGGAAATCGATTAACATTTGGTCTGGAAACCTGGAAAAGTCAGGGAAGTTTGAAATAGAATTTGGGTAGACACCCTAATATAATTTTTTTTTTACTTTTTCTGTAAAGTTTTCCCCAATTTAATTGCATTTCAGCAATAATGTATTTTTTCACAGAATGTTGACTTCTGAAGTCGTTTTATATGCTCCAGAATATTTATATTTTGGAAAATATTTTTGGTTCTTTCTATTCTACAAAAAATTGGATATATCCTATCACCTGCGAATACAAAGGAGGGGCGAAGGCCCCTCCCTTCCCTTGTATCAGGATTATATCATGGAAAATGAATCATGGAAAGAATATCGAATGCTTGGCTAAAAATATGGATAGGTTTGTTGATGAAAATTGTATACTTCGGGAAGATTTTCTGGAATTTGTACCCGTATACAATGTGACAAAAGGACTGGCTACCATATTAAGACTACGTAATCTTGGGCTGGATTTATCACACACATGCGTGGACAAGGATACGATGGAGATGGAGCAATGTTGGGGGGTTTTCCAAAGTGGTCAAGTCCGGATCGGGCAAGGATATCTCAAAGCGGTTTATACTCACTGCGTATCTCATACATTGAATCGGTGTCTTTTGTTGACTCTGCTAAAGTTTCAACAATGAGTAATGCGTTTGAAATTGTCAAGGAATGTCGAATATTTTTTTAGGAATTTAACACGACGGAGAGCGATCCTTAAAAATAATTTCAAAATATCAGGAAAATTATCTTTAAGTTTGAGAAAATATTATGAACGAGATGAGTCGAGCGCCATGAAAGTATTTCTATGTTCCGTGTAACAGCTATCTCTGAAGAAATATCTTCACTAGAAGAAATTATAAAAGAAGTTTCGCGAAGACAGTTGGAAAACAGAGCAGCTGCATTCTGCTCTATACAAATTTTCTTTATAGTGGCCTTGTGTGTCAGCGACAAATTGTTGGGTTTAATCTACATTCTTTCTCATACTCTTATAAGGTACATACGTTGATATAGCGATTCCCTTGGAGAAGATGGAGTTAGTTGTGAAGCAGTTAAAAACAGGACAAGAAGCGAAAGAGAAGTTTAAAGCCATATTTGAAAGAGCGTCAGATTTTACTTTATTGTTTGGGCAATCATCTTAATTACCTAGATTAATTGGAACACAACGACACCTATCGAATACCCCTGTGACCATTCTTGGAGAATATTTCCGTCCTGCCGTTCTCATTCTCTTTCTCGATGAAATGATTTCATCGCTTCAGGAAAGATTTTCTGAGCACAAAGAACCTATTGGTCCTACAGTGCTTAGTCCCAGTGGGATGTTTGGAAGATGAAGTGGATGGAATCCGAAAATTTTCCAAAATATGCCGTGATAGCTCTCGTACATTGCAAAAAAATATACTATTTACAAATATTTACATTTTTCTTGTAATGTTGGGCACTTTTTCTGTCTCTACAACGTGAGTTAAGGGGGCATTTTTTGGACTCTAAAGCGCATTAAGATATACTTAAGAAATAGTAGTGGCCAAGAGCGTCTAAATGGCCGTCTCTAAAAGAGCGTCTCTAATGAGCGTCTAATGTCTATACACAAGGAAATCGGGGTATTTTATGAAGTAGTAATTAATGCATTTGTAAAAAAAAACACTGGCGTCAAAATTTGTAATATGAATGATTATTTTTCTGTTCAATTTTAAATAAATTATCAAGTATTAATTAATGAAGAACGATGAAAATACTGTGCAACACCATTTAAAATAATGAAACAATATACGTTTGGGACACAGTTAAGATGTTTATTTTTATCTTAAAACGTTTTTTGAAGAAGTTTTCTGAAGAAGACAAAAAAGTCTGTCGAAAACTATTTCAAGCTAAAAAGAAATATCTTATTTGTGTCAATCATGTATTGCTTTATAATTTTGAGCATTAATTAGATTAAAGGCTGGAAAATTTTCTCATCACAGCCGATGGTGCGGTAATATTAGATGATAAATTGTTTTTTATATATGAGATATTATTACCATTCACAGGGTTAACACAATTGCCAAATGGTCATTTTGATCTTTGCCACAAATTGTCAAATGGTTAACCATTTGGTAATTGTGTTATCCCTGTGAAGGGAAACAATACCTCATATATAAAAAACAATTTATCATCTATCATTAATTAGATGTTTAAAAAAAATATTGTTTCATTCTTACGTTCAAATCAATCAACTGCTTTGATTATAATATTCCTGTGCAAATATTACTTCTTTCGCCATTCTAAAATTATGCAGCAAAATCAACTAATTAGTATAATTAATAATATTTAATTGATAATAATTTAATATTTATTAATTATATAATTATTATTTAGCGGAAAATAGTGTGATATTCTCTTTAATAAACTTCCCGATGCCCCTCCTCCCCCGAAACATGTCTACGCCTATGCTGCGTCGTAACAGTTTCCCGAGGAATGCTAACCATTTAATGCCTAGGGAACCAACCCTTGAACTGCAGTGTAACAGATTATTAGTAAGTCTTCTATTTTGGTGTAGGTGTGTGACGAATCCATATTATTGATACGCTGGGCGAACGCGTTACTACTGCAAAACCCCAGGGCCTGACAGTCAGAAAGCGAGAATACTTTTAAAAGATTGAAAAACAATATATTAGTAATTAAAACCCACCATAAAACACGCCAAGTACTTTTAAGTACACGCAATACGTTAATAATTTCAATCCAACTTCGGCAAAAAAAAAAAAAGTAATTCCATTACTTGAAGAGAAAATAATGTCCCCAGTTCTATGATAAGTGGCCCTGAAATAGCACACGCGCCAAGAATAAGATGGACAAATGGAGTTTTAACATCTGTCCTGATAAGTGGGGAGATAAGAGGTTTTTTTTCCCCCTTACTGTAGCGTTTGTCACACGAGGGGCCGCGCCATCACATATACGGGGCCTCAAGAGATTCCCCTAGAATTTGTCATTTCAGTTTTTCAAGAATTTTTCACGAATTATCGTGGAAATATTCTGAGCAGAATAATAGTCGTGAATATTTCAAAAAGCTCATACGCAGAACTCCTGAATAACATCTATGCAGCAAATACCAGTGACTAAGCCGTATAGTTTTTTAAGTATTTATGAATGGTTCACAATTTTCAGACATCGAAATATTTAGCATTCGAGAAAGGGTATACTACTCTTTATGACCGATCATACAAATTGCTTAAAAGCCGGTTAAAATAATGTGCGTTAAAAATAATAAAGCCGGTTAGAATTATGGAAAGGTATTTGCGGGCACATTCGTTGGGATTGAGCCCTAGTTTTTAAAGCGAGTTTGCATGCTGCAGTGATTTTAAAAACTGCAAGTTCTAGAAGTAAATATATAATGGACAATATATATTTTGTATAGTTGGTAGTATAAATTAAGTACAGTTTACAATATTATTCCAGTACAGTTAACAATATAATTTCAGTGAAATTGACAATATTTCAGTGAAATTGACAATATAATTTCTGTGAAATTGACAATATAATTTCGATGAGAGTGGTAAAATATAATTTCAGTAGAATTGACAATATAATTCAGTGAAATTGACAATATAATTCAGTGAAATTGACAATCATAATTTCAGTGAAATTGACAATATTATTCCAGTACAGTTAACAATATAATTTCAGTGAAATTGACAATATAAATTCACTACGGTTGACAATATAAATTCAGTGCCGTCGACAGTACAAATTCAGTGCAGTTGACAATAGAAATTTCGAAGAGTTAACAATGCAAATCGTGGTTACAATCCTACCATTATTGACGACGCTTTGAAGAAACTCACTAGACCTAAGCTGTGCAGTACACTCTTGATTGATTCCTCTCCTTGTAATTTTATCAGCATTCCTTTCGTTCCACGAATTTCTTCAAAAATTGCTTCCATCCTCCGTAAATTTAATTTCAAGGTCACTTTTACTCCAATCAATAAACTCGGTTATTCCAAACTCAAGGATATTATTCCTGATTGCAATTATTTTGGAATTTACTCCATTCCATGCCAGTGTAATCGTGTTTATATTGGTCAAACACGTCGGGCCCTTCGATTTCGGCTTAAAGAGCATGAAGCCTACGTGCGTAAACAACAACTGGAAAAATCTGCTTTGGCCAAACACGCCTGGGAAGCTGGCCACAAATTTTCTTTCGACAAGGCCCATCTAATAGAGAAAGTTTCTTCACCAGCCGACCTCAATTTCTTTGAAGCCTTCCATATTCTTTCGCATTCCTCTTCTACTGTTAACGATCAGCTTCCGTTCAATTCCATGTCCTCTATTTGGAGAAACTTCATTCGTCCCATAGCAAAAGACGCGGCTACGGACCCACAACTGGTTTACCCGAACTAATTTTGGACTAGCAATTTGGCATCGATAGTTTTTCTAGCACGTGTGTCACATTAGTGTAACTAGGGTTCTGAAGAAGGAAGCCTAAACGCGCTTCCGAAATAGCTATAAACCATCGTATTTATTTTAACTGTGATAATATGTTTAATTTTATTTAATGCAAATCCAGTTTAGACTACAATATAAATTCAGTTGAAAAAGAAATTCGCGCCAAGTATAAAATGCCAAGTACAAAATAATTTCTGCTACACCGCTAAAGAAACGGTGAAAGCCACTGTTTAACAACCAAAGATGGATACGGGGGAATGCCTCCCCACACCCACCTGGAGAGTAACAATTCAACGCTTATTATCGTTATTAAAAATATCGTTAAAATCGTTATTAATATGTTATTAAAAATATCGTTAAAATCGTTATTAATATATCGTTAAAAATATCTTAAAATCGTTATTAAATCCAAATTCGGCATCAATTTTCACAGAATGGGTATAAATTAGTTTTCAAGCTTGTGTTGTCTCATTTGCGTACTTCCCAGATGTGTACATGTCAATTTTTCCCAGATGCGTACAAAATGAGAAAATGAGTTCATAGTTATGGCTACTACTATTTGACGAAACAAAAATATAATTCCTTATTTCTATACTTTATTTTTATATAAATGAACATTTTCACAATTTCTGTCACGCTTTTATCCAGGCTTCGGACTGGCAGCGTATTTGTCTTCTATTCTTTCAAATAATTATATAGTTAATATTAAATTATATTTTAATTAATTTTAAAATTTACATATACAGTATACAGTATATTATACATGGATAAGAAAATTTTTCAAAGTAAATTAAAGGACCAATTTTGTTAAAATTATCAAAAGGAACATCGAATACGTACGAACTTACTGGAAGTTATATACACATTAAGCTAAAAGTTAGGAAACATTTTCCCTATGTTTTAAGTTTTAACGTTTAAAAAATATCAAAAACTATTGTGAATCATGATTATGTTATGCAGCAGATTCTTTGCTTTTAGGTTTTGTTGAATAGGTATTCAAATAAACACTTCAAATTGAGATACATTTCACTATGTAAAACAAGCGCTAAATCGCCAAGCTCTGATACCCTTAAAACAAATTTACTTCATGCCCCCCCC
>QLNU02015003.1:58234214-58244496 GCA_006491805.2 Dysdera silvatica
AATATTTTGCGGCCCTCGCTTCTTTCAAAATTTCCTGCATCACTCGTGCGGACATTATTTCCACCAGCTCTGCCACGATTGTTGAAGAGAGATAGTTAGCATGTCCCCTACCAATAATTGCATTTTTGTTGAGGAAACTTTCTAAAAAAAGATCAAAGCTGCTGATTAACTCGATTGAGCCCAAGAAAATTTCTGTTGTAAGGTGAATATAAGGTTTCATTTTCTCCATGTAAAGATAGTCCACGTTGGGCTAAAAATTTGACGCAGCCCACAACTCCCCGAAGAACATTTTGCCAATGTTTTCTTTCTTTTTCAAATTCTGCAACCATTACACAATCAATACACTCAACAATTTTTGATCTTACTGATAACGAGCATATGGCTTCTCTGTGAAGAATTGAATTTTCATGTCACTTAAACGTTGAGCCACATTTCTCCAATTCTTAAAGCCTTCATGACACAATGTTTGCTCATTTTTCGTAAATAATTTGCACACTTAGCAAAATAAAGCTCTTTTGGTTGGAGAATAAATCAACCAATCTCTACAAACAGGTTCGCAGTTCTTCTTTCTGCGGAAAAAATGTGTCTCTTTTAATGTTCTTTCTTTCACTCCTATAATTCTTGCTGAGTTACTAATGCATTCAATATGCTGGCTGGACTGATGGCGAATGGAATATTTACGCAACTCCTCGGTTGCATGCCTTGGCCATAAACCAGGGTCATCACTATACTGATGATTTTCTACGTTTTCGTTGGAGAAATTAAGAATTTCATTCACTTCATGTCTTTCTTCCTTGGAACACGTCCGCATTTCGCTACATGTTGATGTTGGCCTTGCTGGAACCTCGCTATACGTTGCCTCAGATGGGAGAACTTGTGTAAATATAAACGTTAGAATGCTTTTTTTATTTTCAAGCAATTCTCTTGTTTTACTCTTCATATGGACAGATTGAAATCGCCTCATTGTTTTAAACAAGACTGAATTTAAATTATCACGTGTAAAAGAAAAAGAAAATGGATGGGTGAAAATAAAGACCACACTCACTGATTACAACATAGCAATATATAAATATCATGATTATGTTGTGAAAACTTGTTGCTACAATCACAGTTAGGAATTGCTGAACGAAGCCGGTAATAATTTTTATCAATATCTATGCATTTGGCCTTGACTTGCTTCTGCAAATTCTATTAGGAATTTTGGCCGTGGGTCTTATACTCGGTATTACCAGGGCTGACAGTGAGTGGTGGAAGAAAATTGTATTCGTCTGCGTAAAAGTTGAAAGCCGTAATTTTTTGCAAATATTGTGCTACAATTTTTTTGTGGGGGAGAAAGATTTGGTAAAAATGAAAAATTTATTTATAAAAATGAAGTAATATTTTGGCTTTTTGTGAGGCCCCCTAAAATTGTGGGGCCCAATGCCTGGGCTTTGGAAGGCTTTGCGGTGATCAAGCACTGATATCTGGTATGAGAGTGATCTAACATCTGGATGAATTGCCCACTTTAATTTCAATGGATTAGACCATGAATTAACTTATCAAAAGGGATAATATCAGTCTATAAGCGATGCCACTCCAAAGAGGGGAGTCCCATCCTGTCGAGCCAATCTCTATAATTGAGATCTCGAAGAGAATAAACACCCCTTGAAAATCTACGAAATGGAGATTCCAATAACATAATGTTACCAATCTTAAACGGGGTCCAGACCGATATGGCGTATTCCAAGACAGGTAAAACAAAAGTCTTAAAAGCAAGAGTCAATGACGAGGCACCACCTCTGAAAAACAACTTTATAATCAGAAAACAACGCTGATTTGCTCCAGAAACGACACGGCGACAATGAGGCGAGAAATCCAAGTTGGAGGTCATCCAAATGCAAAAATCCAGGTCCTCCTGCGCGCACACCATCAAGAATATTACCACCCACAGAGTAAATAGAACGAGCATTAGAATAACCAATATGTAAGACACACATGACTTAGAGGAAGAAATGTCGAGATGGTTATCCAAACACCATTCGTCAAGCTGATTGCAAGACTGCTGTAAGACAAAAGACGAATCAAGCGAGTTCGATAGCGAGAAAAATCTGAGGTCATCGGCAAACATATAAGATGGAATAGGTCTTAAAATAGCAGGAATATCTCCAACATAGATTAAAAATAGAATAGGTCCAAGGATGAAACTCTGAATTACACCGTTTGTCACAGGAGCATAGCCAGAAATTTTATCTTTAACTCTCACACAATGAGTTCTACAAGACAGAAGGGTCACAATGATACGAACCAACTTAGATGGAAGGTTTTAAGTTTATCAGCTTATCAACAAAGACAGATTTTAAAATCCTACCCAACGCCTTAGTAAACTCAATGTAGACAACATCTACTGGGCGACCTGTATCACAACAGGATGACCATTCATTAACATAACTGTAATGATCACATGGCGTTAGCCTGGGAAAGTGAGACTTGTAAGTCTTCTTTGTGAAAAGGGTCGAGAGGAAACAGTCCGGATGTGGGCGGATAAAATTGCAATAACTCTCGTCTGCAAGGTCCAGATTGACATTGCAGAATATTTATGGAAAACATGTATGGAACGGGGAGAATGGTCACATCGGCCAATCAGGTGTGACCACGCTCTTAAGACTGATCAATTATATCATGGTGGAGAAAGAGTTGGTTGCGTACAGTGGGTAAGAGAGGGCAGATCGAACGAGGCAGAGGAGTAGGAAGGACACACGTGTGTGATTTCCGTGCCTGACTAATACGTTGGAACTTAGGCGGTGCGCCTATAGTTGCCTTGTCTGTGATGTCAATGTATTTACTAACCACCTTCAATAAATAGTCTTAGATTGTTTCTTCATTCTTGATATCTACCTCATTCTTCATCATCGACCTTCTAGTTTTCTACCTAGAAAACGGGAACAAAGAACCCGCCTCACGAAGAGACGTAGATTGCTCAGTTACGAGCCGAGCTGGTAGCAGCACAACGACTACCTGCACACACGCTAAGTGTGATCGCACATATATATCTGACCATGACAATAACCAATAAGCTGAACGACAGCCGACCTTCCTGACACAAATCCAAATTGTTCAGCAGGAATAAATCCTCCGGTTATCAAGAAAGGCAAAAGATAATTTAATAAGCTACTCTCAAAAGGCTTAACAATTGTGTTAGTCAGTGAGATAGGACGGTAATTTGCAGGCTCAGATCTTTCACCCTTTTTGAAAACTGGAATGGCAATGGCCCTGGTCCAAGACACAGGGACAATCCCAGTAGAATAACATATATTGAACAAGGTTGAGAGAATGTATGATAAAGGAACAACCAAACGCTTATAGAAAATAGGTGGGGGAACCCATCAGGGCCCGCAGCACCAGGTATCAACCCCAACATAGATTTCAATATCACTCTCGAAGCAAAATGGGCCGTAACACCATCCGCATCCAACTAGCAAGACATAGCGAAAATCACAGAGTTCTCAGCAGAATAAAAGCCAGCGAAAATACTCAAAAACATATTAGCCTTATCAAGGTCTGACACAATCAAAGAACCTGAAGGAGATCTCATGAGAGGGAGAGTACAATATCCATAAAGTTTTTGTCTCATATATGTAAAGAAACTCTGACGATTACCATGTTCGCATAAACTCCTAAGGATATCGGATTCTATCCGAGATAACAATTCTCTATAGCTCGATGACAAGGCAGAATAAATGTCACGATTTACAATAGAGGGAAAATTTCGAAGATTTTTTCATGCCCTTAATTTAGCTCTCTCAAGGTATAATAATCCCCGACTGACTCTAGTACGCCGTACCGTAGATAATGGAACCTCAGACACACAAGCATCAATGGTGCTCTCATAGAAAGCTATAAAACAATCCATATCACAGGAGGGGATCAAAATAAACAGAATCAATGTTCATCAGAATGACGTTGATAGTAGTATAATCAAAAGAAAAGCAATTCCGGAAAAATCCCATCACCTCCGGCCTAACTAAGAAAACATGAGCGATAATAGGAATATGTGAAGGATTATCACTAAGAGCAAAAAAAAAATCAAAAGCAGAAATATCGAACAAAAAGGACAAAGCATTTGAAAACAAAAGGTCCAAGAAATTCTTACCACGAGTAGGAAATCTAATCAACTGGGTCATACCACAAAATTCCAAGGAGTTCAAAAAGTTACAATGGCAAAATGAACCAGTACAATCAGTAGGTCCTCAGCGACAGGAGTTTAGGTTAAGGTCACCAGTCAAAACAACTGCGAACGGGGACTGAACCACCTAAGACAAATCACATGCAAGTGTAGTCAAATAGTCCAGACAACCAGACCTATAAGGAGGAACATAGACACAAATGACTCTAAGAGCAATAAGATTACCATAATAAATATCCATGCCAATCATTTCATAACTATTCGGACCACTTCCAAAAAGACATGGAGAACAAACAAATGTATCTCTAACAAAAATACATACTCCACCGCCGACAGAATCATGTCCATCCCTACGGTAAATCTTATAATTGATATGACAAAGAAAGAAGTCAGGATAATCAGGGCGGGTCCAAGTCTCTGCGATACACAGAATATCAATTTCGTGAACTCGTAAATAATTATGCAAGGTTGATAACTTACTAATAATACTACGCGCATTCAGAAAGATCAATCTACACTTAGAAGCTAAAATAGGTCAAATGCTATCCTGCCAATCGGAGGAGGAAGCATCAAGATCTAAGGCAGGCCCAGCAGAATCAGGATCCAAGGAAGTCCTAGCAGAATCAGGATCCATGACAGTCCTAGCAGAATCAGGATCCAAGGCAGTCCTCGTAGAATTAGGATCCAAGGCAGTCTTCGTAGAATTAGGATCCAAGGCAGTCCTCGTAGAATTAGGATCCAAGGCAGTCCTAGAAACAGCCTCTCCCAATATCTTTTGGGGACGACCAAAGTATTCCCAAATATAAATCCAGGCAGGCCAAAGTAAAGGGTTGTTAAGATGCTCGAAAGAAGTCTCATCCACCGCTATCTCAAAAGAAGCATAAAGATGAGCGTTCCGAGTTTGAAACTTGATACATTCATAACCAAATGTCAAATTTCCTATGATATCACAAATTTCAGCTGTAGTAGTAGAGGGCAGGAAACGATTTACCAAAAGTCTCCTCAATCTCTGGGTCTTAAGCACTCGAAAGCCATGAGAAAATCGGGTACCTTCAGTTGGTCTAGCACGAGAAGGCCTAGAACCCAGAGCCCTAGGAGGATTTGTGTTCGTACTCATCACACCGTCGTCGGAACGTGAATCACCGTGTACAATGTTGTTCATAACACCAGCGTATGTAAAACGGCCCCCCGCGACGCCACAGGCGCAGGAGGGATATTTTCAACTAAGTGAGCCTCACACATTACATCAAGGCGATCGAGAGAATGAAAATTCACTTCCAATGTAAAAATTCTGTCAATCAAATTTGACTGAACAGGATCAAGTTTGTTCGAAAGAAAGTCCAATGCTCCCACGACATCCGCAATATGAGGCACAAACAGACGTACCCGAAGAATTAATTCGGGAAACAATATTGCATTGGACAGACTGTTCAAACAAAACAAGAACTCGTCTTTTACAGTCACTTAACGTTGATGATTCACTCTGGTAAGATCGTCTTTGACCCAGAACTTTAAGAAACAAGTCACTCATAGTATCAATCTGGATAACGAAATCAGAGTAAAGGCTGGAAGACGAACTCCGGTAAGGAGTAGTAGGTCCATCGGAATGCATCACGTAAAGAGCAACGGCCGCATTTCACAATCACCAATATACTCAAACGGCAACAGGCCTCAACAGGATCAGAAGGCCAAAGTAAACACAAAAGCAAAAGAAAACAACCAAGATGGCGCATCTAATTTCACAAACTCGCAAAGAAGGAAAATGACCAAGAAATCCACAAATTGTCGCTTTACAACAAAAAAATGTAGCGGTAGTAATTACCGAATGTTCATAATCAATAAATGTAAGGTAAAAACGCTCACAAAACTCCAAAAACCGAAAATATGTCACTCTTTAACGCGAGCGAAAAAAAAAAAAAAATACAACCTCCATCAACGATCGATGACGTATGAGGAATATATATAACTATGTACTCCTTTTATCCATCATTCGTATCATTTTTAAAAAGGCCTTGCTTATACCTTTTAGAACAAATTATTTCCTAAAATGGTTACATATTTTTTTTTTCACGCCCTGCATATAAGAGATTGAGGGGGTAATAAGCAGATGCGGATGCAAGGGGTCGCCCAGGGTATAACGTACTTCTATGCATCAATGAAAAAAAACTGCTTTTATGAGTATCATCAATCGTAAATCAATAATGATATTAAGCGATTTTACACCCTATCCCAACGTCTTTCTTATTCCGTATTTTCACAGTACAAATACGTTTTCAGGCACAACATCCCAACGGTACTGTAAAGCTTTCGCTTTCTTTTTGGTTTTACGGCTCAAAGACTACAGTGGTCATGCTGCGCCGGGACCTACTGTTTTCCGAGGAATCCGAACCTCTTAAGGCCTAGGGAACCAAACCCCGGACTACAGTGAGCAGTGCGATCTTTATGAGATCTCTGAGTAAGCGTTCTTTTTGCACTGCTGGGAGTCGAACCCGGATTAGCGGCGCACTAGGAGAACGCGTTACCACACTGCGCCACCGCAGGGCCACGGTACTGTAAAGCAGGGCGTAAATTCTGCGGGAGCCAGGCTTCGGTGCTTCTTCATTTTTGGCGATTATTTAAATATTAGCCAGAACCCCTAAATAGACACTTTCATGAAAAAGTAATAAATTTGAGATTAAGGTCATAAACTTTGTTGTCCAGAAAAATGGATATAAACAATTGATATGATTTATCGATTCTTTTGCAGCCATTCAATTTTTTAATCGATGTATCATAATATTAGGGCTCCTGCACTTTTTTTGTTAGAAATTAAGCCCTGTTTTAAGGTACCAGTTCATTTAATTAGCTCTAATTGATCGATATTTCAAAAATGCTTATTTTGTCTCTTCTAATAAGCCCTCAAGGTTACCAATAAAAATACAATTCACGACTTATCTACTGCGTATAACACTCAATGTCATTTCGACCAGCAACTAACACATCTTCTCTCTTAACGCGAAACAAACAAAAAAGCAGCTCGTTTCTTCTTGTGCTACAATAGGAAGAGTCTACGCTTTACCAAAAATTCATAAACCTTGTATCCCTTTCCACCCTATTATTTCTAATATGGGGATTGCTTCTTACAAACTAGCTAAGTTCTTGGTTCTATCTTCTCTCCCCGCACCTCAATTTCGCTAATAACTTCTTGTGCAAAAACTCGTTTGAATTCGTTCAGAAACTCCAAACAATTGCGTCATGGCCTCTCTAGACGCGACGTCAATGTTCACCAATATTCCAATTATAGGACTCTCGATTCTCTTAGGAGACATCTCCGAGAAATTCATTTCTCCCAACCAGAACTGAGGAATTCTCTTCCTTAACCACTGCTTGCGTTATGCACACAAATTTTTTGTTTGCGGGAAATTTTTTCCATCAAACAGATGGAATGGTTATGTGCAATCCGTTATCTCCTGTCCTATGCAATCTTTATATGCACTACTTTGAAATATAAATCTTCGAGGAAACCCCTTTTAAATTTTAGACGCGGTACGTCGACGAAGTTTCCATCCTTTGGGTCGGACCCTCCGAAAACATCCAATCCATGATTTCTTCAGCCAATTCTGTTGATCTGTACGTGGAATTTTCTCTTGAAATCAAAAAGAATAGTTTGCTCTCTTTTCTTGACGTTTCTATCACAAAACCACACAATCATTTCGTTACTACAGTGATTCAGAAGCCTTCTTCGGTTTCCCTCCCTCCTCATGCCAAATCTCTCCATCCTGTTAAGCAAAAGATGGCGGCATTTTACACCTTTGTTTTCCGGGCTGTACAACTCTGTTCAACTGCTGCAAGTCCAGGAATTTGAAGATTTGGAACCTATCGCTGTTGACAGGGGTTTTAATCGCAGTATCATCGATCGAGCACTGGTGAAACTGAATATGCCACCCGCATTCCAACCCTCTCCAGCTAGGCTACTCCATAGCTGACTTCTCCGTCTTCGTTACCCTTCCGTTTTATCCACAACTTAGTTTTGCGGTGGCAACATTTTCAAAACAAGCGAATTTTGAAGTCATATTTTCCCCTTGCAACAAAATTTCCACCTCAAAAATCGAAGATTGTTTCCTCCTCACCCAACTTGGGGGGGAGTATGTCAAACATCTGGCCAGTGTGACTGTTCACACATTAGCCAAACTAAACGCGCCTTGAAATATTGTCTAAAAGAACATCAAAACTACGTAAAAAAAAAAAAATGCCGAACTCTAAAAGTCTTTCATCGCTGTCCACTGTTGGGAAAACGGCCACAAATTTATCTTTAATGAACCTACTAAGTCAACCAAGAACTTTGTTCGAACTGCATTTTCTGAAAGCTTATCAAAGTCAACACTTCTACTATAGTAAACGGTCATAAAACCACGCCATTTTATATCCACGCCTGCCTCCCTGCTACCAGAGACAACACCAAGAACAGGGTCTCCAGAACAGTGACAGGAGAAACTCGTAAAATAACAGTTCCTAGTAATGGTCACACGCGGCGTGTTTACAATGTTGTTTATCTCCTGATGACGACCAGTCCTTGACTAGTCGAAATGCCACCGAGTGTTTTATGAGTGTTATACGCGATAAGCACGTTGTGAATCGTATTTTTATTTGTAACTTCGGTTTTGCGTAGTACGTCAATAATCATATTTTCAAACCCACAAATAATAGGGGGAAAAGGGGAAATTTTAATATAACATACAGGGTTGATTCAACTTTAAGGAATTGTCTTATCTTCCTCTCATTCACCGCACACACACCTCCAACTCTTATTAATATCATAGCTGAGCATTGAAAGTTGCACTTGCAGAGCATTTCTTTTCTTAGCATTACGATAGTGTAGCACTGGCGTACGCGGGGGTGGTGTTGGTGTGAGTTGTAAATCCCACATTGCAATGAAATTTTATGTATTTATCGTAGGAATATGTGAATCGTAGTTCTGTAACCCTCCCTTTCAATGAAACTATAACCCCGCATATGAACTTTCTGCGTACGCCTATGTAGTGTAGTGATGACGCGTTTTTCTCTTATGCAGAAAATTTGTATTTGAATCTTAATGATTTTGGACGCTTGCCGTCATCCTGCTTTTTTTTTGCCGACAGAGGTTCGAATTCCACGAAAAACTTGAAGTCCTAGCTCACCATGTACGAAGGTTCTTGCACGGCTAAACATAAGTAAACAGGTAATTGCAGAAATTTAAAGAAGCATGTTTCAAAAAACGTATCGATTATGATTAAAGAGAACAATTGGTGAAGGAATTTTTAATAGGATATTTTCATTATTGGTAAATGCGGTGGATGATGTAGGATTTAAAGGAGTTGGAAAATAAATATATGTGCGTGGCCAGTTCTAAAAGTGAAAAAAAAAAGGAGCATTTCAATTGCTGGACATCGTCAGCTATCTTCAGCATTGTACTCTACTTGGAACAAGGCCAGATTTTCAAGCAACCCCTTCGCTAACTAGCTGAACAAGAGGCTGATGGATGAACGAAGTCCAGAGCGGGAAGAAACCTCATCAATCTTCATTTCCGGAAACTACTTTTAAGAGACTCCATAATTAACGCTTGAATGAAAGCCGCATGATTGTATCATAAGAGATGCATTTTTATAATCATATATCATGGCCCGAATAACTCGCGTTATGACCATGCATAGTGTAGTATATATTTTCAGTCAATTAATATTATTTTCCAGAGCTAAAAGCACTTTTCTCGAAGTTAAAGATCTTTGTTTCTAATAGTCACAATTGGCATAGCACTTTACATTACTAAACGCTAATTTAAGATTTCGTTAACTTGCTGCAACAAAGCCGTGACTCAGAAATAGCCGTTTTTGAGTTACTGGTATAGAAAAACTATTTTCGTATGCTGTTTACTGGTAAAACACTGGAAAGAAATTGAAAAAACGATTGGAAAATGATTTTGCATCAAGGGTATAGTAAGCTAGAACAGTGGGTGCTTTAAGTAATAATTTAAGCCACAAATTTGTGATATCAGAACACATTTGTCCCTCTGTGACATGATATCATCATATTAGAATGGAATAAAGTGATATCACATTGGCGCACCGACAGGGGAGGGGTCACGGGTTAATTCTCCCCAGAGGC
>QLNU02015003.1:58251210-58266226 GCA_006491805.2 Dysdera silvatica
TAAATTTGTAGTGTTTATTTATAATAATTGTGTTTAGTAAATTTGTGTGTCCATTTCTTAAAAATTAAAAATCTGTGATTTTTTTTTTATGCCGTTATATTTAAAGAAATAAAATTAAAAAGATATTAATGATTATCACTACTCTATTGAGTTCCTGCATATTTTTTTTTTTAATTCTGTTCAGCACACCGGTACTAAAGTCTCCACAAGATACAACTCTAAAGAAAATCCACGTTGACAAATGGATCGTTCCATAATTTTAAAATTACAATTATTCGCCTAATGATAAAAAAAGATGAAGGATTTTAAAACTGATTTTTCAACATAATAATAATTTTATTTCTTGTTTTATACATCGAAGGATTTTAAAATCAATGTAGTTGGAAGATGGAAAGAGAGAAATAGAGACGATAGTAACGAAGCTCTCTTTTCTGTAGCAAGAGCAATAGATTTCTCGTATTTTGCAAGAACAACAAATGAAATTTCATCGGCGCATAAAAATCATCATTAATATAAAAAAGTTTCAAGCACAACTGAGATTTTACATAACAATTTGTGAGCACAGTCTTGATTCAAAGATGTCATGGTGAAGATTAAAGAGTGGTCCAAAGGTGGGGTCTTTGGAGACCGCAATGCGAGAGTTTTTTTTAGCAGAATGAGGAGGACAAGGAAAATGAAAAAATAAATAAATATGCTAGACGAATTTTTTGGTTGTCCGCTGCAAGCTCACTTGTGGAGGAGAAAAATGAGGAAAAGCAGATGAAAGAGGAAAAGAAATGGAAGGAGCAAAGGGACGGAGACTGAAGGCTAACGAAAGAAAAAGGGCCAACAGAAATCGAAAAGAGAAGGCTGAACAGACCTAATTAACGTACGTCGAAGATTTTGGCTTTAAAGGAAGAAAAAGAGCCTTAAAATTTTGAGGTATCAAATTAAAGGTTTTAAAACCCGTAACAGGAACGCTATGAATTTTAAAATTAGTTTGGGGCGGTGTAATTTTAATGTCGTCCTGATGACTTATGTTATATTTGTGTGTTATTTGTGAAATGGTGAAGGATAAAACCAGGTCTCCTCTGATTGTTTTACACATGAAGAGCGAAAATTTGTATCTAAGAGGGTAAAAGGAAGAATACGCCATGATAGTCCAGCATGTTCCTAGAAGCCTGCGAAGTTAACTATTCGAATGATATTTCTTGAGTGGTTATTAACTGCCGAAGGGTGGTCGTATGTGTGATTTTCCAGACCTCAAAGCAGTAAATTTAGAGTAAAATAAAGAATAATAAAATAACATAAGATGGTGGCGTGGAACAACGTGTCTAAGTCTCGAGAATACTCCAAGGAGCCTGGTAAGTGTAAGGGTCAGATCGTTAATGTGTACTTTCCAATTTAAGTTGGAATCGAAAATTACTCCAAGTAGTTGATTTGGTTTCTTGTAGGTTGGAGTTACGGAAAATAATTGGAAAAATAGCTATGAAATTTTTTTGCCGAGAATGGAAAATAACGTAGTTAGTTTTTAAAATGTTTAGCTCAAGTTTATTTGTATAAAGCCACTTCGAGATTTTCTCTAAACCATAGTTAATTTTTTTATCTTTCATATTTTTCCAGTATAGAAGTATCGCGTCTTCAGCATATAGACATTGGTGGTTGCTTGAATCTTTATGGCGCAAGGACAACAAGGGTCATTTAATGCATTATAAGAGATTTAAAACTGAGAAATTAACGAACTGGTTTGTAAAAACTCCTTCCATAGTGTAATTTCTTCTTCGCATTAGAACCCTGTCCAATTAATTCTTCCATTACCACGTTATCAAACTATATGAAAATTAGTCGTATGCTCTTTCCACTTCGCCAATAGTCCATTGAAATATGGTTTACCATAGTTTCTTTCGCTCTAAGAAGTTTAGGTCTCTTGTGACATTAAAAACGAAAACAACAAGTGGTTAAGATGACTCAAAGGACGAGATAAATAGAGACAATTAGGAACGTTAAGGAAAGCTCTAACAATAGGCGAAAAAAATGGAGCGAATCAAGAAATCGAATGAAAGAAAATGCACTTCTTAATATCTAAATCCAACTGGACAATAGAAAAAATTGTTCATGGTTTAAATAAAAAGGGTTTAAAACCAAAAGAAGGAACAACATTTTTATCCAAGACTCTTTAAACTAAGAACATAGGATTGTAAGATACCCATGAAGAAATTTTTGAGTGGGTACTGCTTTAAACAAAAAAACCTGATTGAAGTTGTTTGCAAAAGGTGGTTTAACGTCCTAAAGATGGAATAACAAAAAATCCAAGTCCAGAATCCCCCAACATGAGAATTTCGATTCATTTTTTTAATTCGATTGATTACTTTGAAATCGAGCCAGGGCACGGATGGGATGTCATGCATGCCAAAATATGTCGAAGAACGGATATCGACTCCGACCACGATGCGTATCGACACAGAAAAAAAATAGCAAATCTTCGAACGAAGAACAAAGAAAAAACTTTTTGAGATAAAAGTATTAAAATACAACCCTCTAATTAGAAATGAATACTAAGAAACTTTTAGGAAATTTAAGAACTACGAGTAAAATGAACCAGAGGTGGGGAGGGGGAATATAATAGTATCTTCAAGACATTATGAAGACTGGGAACCGAGGCCATTAAACATAAATGTTTCGAAAAAAGAAGCTGAATCGTTTAATAATGACTGCAAAAAAGTTCTAGGCTTCTAGTGAAAGAAGTTCTAGTGTAAAGTTCTAGAGAAAGAAAAAGGACGAGAGAAATAATGTTGGCAAAGAGGAAAAAGAACAATATACAAACCTTTTTTAACAGAAGAAGGAAGCAAAACGTGTATGAACTTAGGAAAAGAAAAGGGAAAAGAAAAATTTGTTCAAGTAAGAGGAAATATATAAAAAAATAAGAAATATGTGTAAGAAAACTGGTAAAATAAAATCATGTTTGGTTAATGCATTAAGGACAGGCGAGGTCATACTATGAAAGTGATTATAGTTTTCTAAAGAATTTGGACCTCTGTTTCTTAGAACAGGGCTGTACAACATATGGCCTGCGGGCTACAATCCGGCCCGCCAACAGAGTTATTCCGGTCCTCTGTAATTGTCTAGAATGAAAAAAAAATCCAAAACAAAACTTTTAGATATTTTTTCTTCAGAAATCGGGGGAAACCGCATGGGTGACCCTTTCTCATGTCATAAGTGAATAAATAAATAACGGAAAGAAACTCTAAAGAGAGTTTTTTGTAATTTAGTAGTTTTTTGTTTTTGTAAAGAACTCGCTGAAGCTGCTGGTCCACGAGATCCGTGAAAATTCTTTAAGTGGCCCGCTACCCAAAAAGGTTGGACAACCCTGATCTAGAAGATCCAAACCATAGGCTATGGTGGGCAGAATAATGGCAAAGAACGTATTATAATGAGAAGATAACAAAATAATAAATAAACGGGCTCAATATTTTAAAGAATTGATGAATTTAGAGAAACAGAGGGCATTTCTGAAAAAAATAGAAGAGAAAGATCAAGCGTAAGAGGGAGTGAAAGTAATTATAGAAAGGGAAGAAGTAATACAATTAGTGAAGTATATCAGAAGCTCTGCAGAAGGTTATGTGGCCAGAGCGGACGTGGCCTGTGCGGACACTCCTCTCCTGTGGTGGGGGAAGTTTCCCCGCTTGTGTGGTAAGAGAGGAAGGAGGGAGGGAAGGAAGAGGAAAACAAAGAGAGAGAGAGAGTGAGAAGAAGGGTGGGGGTGCATGTTTGTTTGTTTGTTTGGATTTTTATGACGCAAGAGCATCTGGGCTATACTGCGTCAAAAGGGCGGGGTGCACCCTGTTTTGTCAACCTTCCTCTTTCCTAACTTTCTAGGAACAAATATCACGGGGGACAAATAGCCAATAGGGTGGACAATCACTTTCGCACCCCACCCCCTTACAAAAAGAAAAGAACAAAATAGCAATCAATAGCCTGCTTTGCTATTCTAGTTTAACTTCAACTTCAATGGGTAATATTAGTATTTGTTTTATACGGCTAAGGGTCGATTGTTAAACAAGACTTTTAAAATTAGAATTGCCAACCTTTAAATTGATCAGCTTTAAATTGAAATTGTCCGCATTTTCCTCATCACTGAGTTACATATAATGGAATCCTCGCCTGTTGGAGTAATGTCAACGAAGAAAGGCAAGCCACGCTTGGTGCTAGACGGTTACCAATACAGGCTACATGGAGAAACAAACGACGTAACAAACAAATTACGTAACAAAGATGGAATAATGAACCCACGAAATGAAGTTAAGCGAACATACCCTTTAAACGAAACAAACCGCCTTCTAATAACCTGAATTTTAATACACTTCCGAAATAATGTACACCAATAATAACAATGCATACCAAAAATAGCCCTTTCCAAAGCTGCACACCTTAAAAAACGGCCCTTTTCAGGGCCACATACTATAAAAACGTCCCTTTTCAGGGCCATACAATATAAATATTAGGCATTTGATAAATGCAAGCTTGGTTTTTAAAACGTGCATGCATGCACGGCTCGACAAATTATGGAAAATGCCCACTTCAACCGCAAACATCTAGTCGCCGATGGCAACTGCGTGATTGAATATTTTAGGTGCATGTATGCACACACCCACACACATATATATATAAAAGTTTTCCTCGCCCATTCTTGGCGGAAACAGGCTTTGGGACGGGCAGAGCGCCATGTTCCCAAGCCTCTTTTTACATCACTTCTTAATGTGCCATGTCTAGAAACTTCCTGACAATGTGACACGTGTTTAGGATTGTGGCTTTTTGTATTTCAATGTAGGTGTTTGGGTCAATGTTGAGTATCTCCAAATTCGTCGCAAGCGTTTTTGGTACTATCCCTGTTGCTGAGATGACTAACGGGATGATGAGGATCTTTTCCATACCCCATATATCTCGTACTTCATGTCTGAGATCTTGGTACTTGGTGATTTTCGTTGTGTAGGTTGTCTGTATGTTATTGGTGTTGGGTACTGCTATGTCGATTAAGTACGTGGTCTTATTCGATTTATCGACGAGGGTTATGTCAGGACGGTTATGTGGGACTGTCTTGTCTGTTATGATTGCTCTATCCCAGTAAAGCTTGTGTGTTTCGTTCTCATGCACGGTCTCTGGCTCATATTTGTAGTACGGGCATTTTTCTGTCAGAAAGCCAGCATTCGCTGCCAATTTCTGGTGGACTATTTTCGCTACTTGATCGTGTCTATGTTTGTAGTCTGACTGCGCAAGGATCTTGCATCCTGCCATCACGTGTTGGATTGTCTCCGATGCCGCATGACAGTGTCTGCATTTGTCGCTTTCTATGTCTTTTCTCTGGATGAATTTCTGATTGTTCCTTGTTGCGATCACTTGGTCTTGGATGGCTAGCATGAATCCTTCTGTCTCTGGCTGGAGAGTGCCTTTGGCCAGCCAAGAATTTGATGCCTTTTTGTCAACGTGTGGTTGTTGCAGGTCATTGTAGTGCCTGCCATGTAATGGTTTTCCGGCCCAAGTTCTCAGTTTCTGTTCGTTGGCTGTTTCGAGGACACGCTCTTCGGTACTACACAGGTTTAGTGGCGTGTAATTTGCATCTGCTTGTATTA
Source organism: Dysdera silvatica (assembly GCA_006491805.2). Classification (NCBI taxonomy): domain Eukaryota; kingdom Metazoa; phylum Arthropoda; class Arachnida; order Araneae; family Dysderidae; genus Dysdera; species Dysdera silvatica. The sequence goes on from QLNU02015003.1 coordinate 58,256,817, forward strand.
TGGCTTGGATGAGTGGCGATCGGGGACTCTTCAACTGGAAGTATTGCCTCATGCTCTGGATCTGCTTGTCATGTAAGTCTTTGAGGTCCGCTTGTCCGCGTCCTCCTTCTTCCCGGGGTAGTGTTTGCCGTTCAATTGCCGTTGCAGGGTGTAGTTGTCCGGCTCTTCTCTGGATGGTTCTCATTTTCCGCTGGAGTTGTTCTAGTTCAGTGTTGGTCCATTTGATGATCCCGAAGGAGTAGGTGAGCACTGGTACCGCATATGCGTTAATTGCTTGCGTGGTGTTCTTCCCGCTCAGTTTCGTCTTCACAATGCTTCTAGACGCATTCCTAGATATATATATATACGTATAGTCCGTTCGTGGAAAATTGACCGCTGGTCCCGTTAGAATTCACGGGAGCTGACGTCACAAATAAGTTGGTTCATTGCAGTAGAGGGAAGGGCATCATTTCATAACTGGTTTTCAGCACACGTTTCTCTGCGTGAGAAACCAGTTATTAAATGATGCCCTTCTCTCTACTGCAATGAACCAACCCGTTTGTGACGTCAGCTCCCGTGATTCTAACGATACCACTGGTCAATTTTCCGCGAACGAACTATATATACACACACATACGCATTCGTTCATTCATTCGGGTGATCCTTACCTTTCAACCTCGTTGTTTTTAGGGTCTCACCCCCTAAGTTTTTTCTAACTGACCTAAAACTAATGCCAGAGAAAATTCGGGTCATTCGCATAATTCTAACTGATGCCCCAGAAGCTGCAAATATAGCCATTTATATAAAACTATTTTTCCACAGCTTTAAATAAAAAAAATTAAATAAAATTTTTTACACGTTTATAAACTAAATAATATCAAACATATACAAGGCTCAGAGATTTGGAGTGCCACAATTGCAGCAATGCGGGAGTTACAGACAAGAAAAAGGAGCATGGAGAGGTGCGTGCTTGGAATAACTAGGAGAAATCGAAAAAGAAACACTTGGGTGAGAGAGAAAAATAAGAGTAGAAGATATCATGGGCAGGTATATATATGCGATCACACAGCGTGTGTGCAGGTAGTCGTGTGCTGCCACCAGCTCGGCTCGTAGCTGAGCAATATACGTCTCTTCGTGAGGCGGGTTCTTTATTCCTGTTTTCTATGTAGAAAACTAGAAGGTCGATGATGAAGAGTGAGGTAGATATCAAGAATGAAGAAACAATCTAAGACTATTTATTGAAGGTGATTAGTATATACCTTGACATCACAGACAAGGCAACTATAGGCACACCCCCTAAGTTCCAACGTATTGATGAGGCACGGAAATCGCACACATGTGTGTCCGTCCTACTCCTCTGCCTCATTCGATCTCCTTTCTCTTCCCCACTGTACGCAACCAACTCTTTCTCCACTATGATATAATTGGTCAGTCTTAAGACCGTGGTCACACCTGATTGGCCGATGTGACTCTTTTCCCCGTTCCACACATGTTTCCCATAAATATTCTGCAATGTCAATCTGGACCTTGCAGACCAGAGTTATTGCAATTTTATCCGCCCACATCCGGACTGTTTCCTCTCGACCCTTTTCACAAAGAAGACCTACAAGTCTCACTTTCCCATGCTAACGCCATGTGATCATTACAGAAGACATCATTGTTAAAGTAAAAAGGCTGAAATGGCGATGGTCTTGGCATATCGCAAGAACTGATCAACGATAGACAACTGAAATTCTCAACTAGATTCCAAGGGACTACCGAAGACCGAGAAGACATCGTCAAACTAAATGGGTCGATGAAATAAGAAAATAGGTTGGGGTGACGTGCATGCGAATTGCTCAGAATAAATGTGTGTGGAAAGCCTTTGAAGAGATCTTTATCTAGTAGTGAATAGATAAAGGTTGAATAATAACCGCCCTAATAAATAAATAAATAAATATATATATAGAACCTGGTAACATCGTATTCAAAAGTTTTTCTGACGCTATTGCTCTTAATGTTCGTTCGCGAAAAGAAGTCTGATGGAACAGTTAGAAATAACCGGTGACGTCACTAACGGGCCCATTGGGGGGTCCAATTTCAAAACTTGATTCTGGCACCGGCAAACGTTCACCAAAAAGCCAATTCTGAAATCGGAGTCCTCCTCTGCTGTAATGAAAGCCCATTTGTGACGTCACCTCCCGTTATTTCTAACTGTTCAATCGGACTTCTTTTCGTAAAGGAACAGTAAAGGACTCGGGACTTACTAAAAATCGTCCATCGCAACCATCTGCACGCGTGCAAAACGTGGCACGTTCAATGACTTAAAAACAAAAAATGTCGTATGTAATTGCTAAAATTAAAAATATGCTTGAGTCATAATAATAGTACGATAGTAAAATAATCATTCACAACTTCTAGGTGAAGATCGGAACGCGAAATGATACTGCAGTACTATTTTGGCACAACACCACTAGAAGGTAGCCAACCCCAGCGCTATTCCATTCAACCATCTTTTCCTAGGGCTTTCCACTTTTCACTTTTTTCTTCTGAGTTGATTCTTATGATCTTCACAATTCTATTTTTTTCTAACTCTTTTTTCTGCAAGTCCAAACCATCTGTCTTCTTTTCTTCCTCTCTTGTCACAGGTTCTAAATCCCACATATGGATCGTACATTTAAATTTTGTTTAAATCTATGTTTGCTGTTTCATTAACTGTCCCGTATATCCGTTTAATGGCCCTATAGAAGCACAAAGCACACAAATTTCATTGGTGCAGTTAATTTATAAAACTTTATAATAATTTTTAAAAAACGTTGCTGATAGCTGTTTCGATAGGGCAACGCCTATCCTCGTCAGAACACAGCGGCTTCTATTTATGTCCGTGCTGTTGGTCGGTGTTGCCATCACGTCGGTTGGAAACTTGATTGGATGGAGGAGTTAAGTACATTGGTGGTGTCGTCTCTAGCGGTGAGACCCAAAAGGTTTTTCCAAGTGGATGATATCGAGTTACTAAGGAGTTGATCATTAACTGCAACATTGATGTTTGCTAGAATATGAAATGCCTCAAAAAACTGAGATCAAGTGTTGAGTTGACTTTTTTTAAGAATATTTGCATTGGAGAATAAAAATTTGTGTTTCGCATATTTTCTAAAAAAACTTTACTTCCACATACTCTCATCAATTCTTCGTCTCTAGCAGTCAATGTTCATGTCTCGATTCCACATAAAACTACAGATCTCATCATTGTTTTATTGATGGTAAGCTTTAGTTTTCATGAATTACTCTTGAACCTTAATACTTTTTTGAACGCAAAGTGGGAGCCACACCCTGTTATTATTCTTGACCTAATCTCCGTACTAACCTTACTGTTCTTGGTTACAATGGCTCCCAAATGTTTAAACCTCTGTGCTCTTCAAAGTAACCGTCTCTTTCTTCTTTGTCCAGGCATTCATACCTTGAAACTTTCTTTTATTCTGCTAATTCTTCATGTATTGAGTCTTGTCAATATTGACTACTAACCAGAGTTGTTTTGTACCATTTTCAAACTACTACACTTCTTTTTAACCAGATTGAATTTCTAATTATTAAACTCGTATCGTTTGCAAAAGTTAGCTGTTAAGACTTCCTATTAAAATTGTGACACAATGGTTTACAGTTTACACATTTTTTCCGGCTTCCTGAGTTAAATCAAATAATGTCTTTGAAAGGGTACCTCCTTGTCTTTAGCCCCTCTTCATTTCCAATTGATCTAAGAGCTGTCCTTGAATTCTTATTTGGGATCTGATATTCTTTAATATCAATTTTTCTGGGTTAATGATTTTTGGGGAATGTGATCTCTGGTGATTTTTGGGGAATACGAATCTCTGATAACTTGAAAAGGTTTATTTCTCTAGATGTTACCACATGCTTATTTAAAATTGATAAATAGTCCGCGTTAAAATCATAGTATTTCTCAGAGATTATATTCAGTAGAAATATCTGATATATATATATATATATGTGTATATGTTGTTAGAAGAAAAGGTGAAGAGTTGGTGGAACTTAAAAGTGGACATTTGTTTTATTATAGAGGAACGGAAACTGGAAGAACAAGTGGTGTTGGCTTCTTAATCAACAAAAGAATTAAAGACTACCTTCTTGAAGTCGAAAGCACGTCAGATCGAGCAGCGAGGCTCGTTGTTCAACTAACCCAGCGATACCAACTTCAAATAGTACAGGTATATGCACCAACATCAAGCCATACCGACGAAGAGGTTGAAGAATTTTATGAAGAAATCAAAGAGTTACACACCAAAGGGAAACAACATATCAAGCTCATCATGGGGGATTTCAATGCAAGAATTGGACAACAGGAACAAGGAGAGACATCGGTTGGTAAATACGGATATGGGGAAAGGAATGAACGTGGCGATCAACTCATCGAATTTGCAGAAGCTGAAAATCTTAGCATCATGAATTCATTTTTTAAGAAGAAACCGCAAAGAAAATGGACATGGAAACACCCAAATGGGGGAACTAGTGAAATTGACTATATCCTGGCAAACAAGAAATCAATTATTGAAGATTGCAGTGTACTGAACAGATTTAATACTGGAAGTGATCATCGAATGGTGAGATGTAAAGTGCACTTAAATACTAAATTAGAACGACAGAAGCTCATTAGGAAACAAGTAAGTAAGAGGGTGGATCTAATGAAACTGAAAGTAAATACCGAGGCATTCAAGTTGGAATTAAAAAATCGCTTTTCTGCACTGGAAGGACTTATTGATGAAAGTGATATCTCAGAAGCAAATGAAAACATTGTTAAGACAATAGTTGAAACTGCTGGGGAAATTGGTGGTGTAACCTGTAAAAAGCACAATAGCAAATTATCTGAGAAGACGAAACAGCTCATGAAAAGGCGAAGAGATATGAAGGTGGACAATCAAAATACCAGTTCCAGGATTGAGTACATAGAACTTTGTAAAACTCTGCGCAAAAGCATGAAAGAAGACATAAGAAAATTCAACTGTGAGCTAGTAAGGAAAGCCATTGAAAATAACAAGAGCCTTAGGGTTGTTAAAGGAAGTTTATCTGTTGGGAAGAAACACATCATTGCATTAAAAGGAGAGGATGGCACCGTAACAAGAAATAGGGAAGAAATACTTAGAAGAGTTGAAGAATTCTACAAAAATCTATACGAAAGTAACAGTGGATTAAACGAAGACTCTGAGATAGTCGAAGGAACAGCTCCTAAAATCTTAAAAGAAGAAGTTTCATTTGCAATAAAAAGTATGAAGAAAGGAAGAGCCCCTGGTGATGATGGTATTACATTAGATATCCTAAAAGAAGCTGGAGAATATGTAGAAGACATACTTGCAAAATTCTTTACCAAATGTCTTAACAGCGGTAACATACCAAACCAATGGGATTCTGCAACAGTAATTCTTTTGCATAAAAAAGGTGATAAAGAGGATTTGAAAAATTACCGACCAATTAGCTTGTTACCTGCTATTTATAAAATCTTCACAAAAGTGCTAACACATCGCCTGCAGAAAAAATTAGATGCAGCTCAACCAAGAGAACAAGCTGGATTTCGAAGTGGATTCAGTACAGTGGACCATATTCAAGTATTAAGAGAATTAATTGAAAGAACACATGAATATGAACTTCCATTGTGTGTTGCATTTATTGACTATGAGAAGGCCTTTGACTCTATTAAAACATCAGCAGTCATCAACTCTTTAAGATCAACAGACATTGAGGATGTGTACATTGACATGGTGAAACGTGTGTATAAAAATGCAAGTGCAAAATTTCGGTTACATAAAGATACCAAAACTATCAAACTTGGCAAAGGGGTGAGGCAGGGAGATACCATTTCTCCAAAACTTTTTACTTCTGCTTTACAGATGATTTTTCAGCTGATAAATTGGAATAACAAGGGAATAAAAATAAATGGTGAATATTTAAATCATCTGCGGTTTGCTGATGACATTGTTATTTTTTCAACGGACCCATTAGAACTCCAAGACATGGTACAAGAGCTCTCAACTAGAAGTGAAGAAGTTGGACTCAAGATGAACCTACAAAAAACTAAGATCATGTTCAATAATTTTGTAGAGGAAACAAAAATACAAGTTGACAACACTGAGCTAGAAATTGCTGATTCATATATTTACCTTGGCCAGCTGATTTCAATGGATGGCAACATTATGAAAGAACTCAACAGACGTATTAAACTTGGCTGGAGTGCATTTGGAAGAAACAGTTTTATCCTGAAGGGGAAATTGCCTTTGTGTCTAAAAAGAAAGGTCTTCAACCAGTGTGTATTGCCAGTCCTCTCTTATGGATCAGAGACATGGAGTCTAACAGTTGGAGCAATACGAAAGTTACAGACAACGCAAAGGAGCATGGAGAGGTGCATGCTTGGAATAACTAGGAGAGATCGAAAAAGGAACACTTGGGTGAGAGAGCAAACTAGAGTGGAGGACATCATTGTTAAAGTAAAAGGGCTGAAATGGCGATGGGCTGGGCATATTGCAAGAAGAACTGATCAACGATGGACAACAGAAATTCTGAACTGGATTCCAAGAGACCACCGAAGACCTAGAAAACGTCCTCAAACTAGATGGGTGGATGAAATAAGAAAACAGGTTGGGGTGACGTGGAAGCGAATTGCTCAGGATAGACTTGTGTGGAAAGCATTTGGAGAGACCTTCATCCAGCAGTGGATAGATAATGGTTGAATATGATGATGATGATGATATATATATATATATAAGCATGTATGTATTAATGTATTAGGGTGGACCTTAGGAAAATCTATCAGAACCTTCGGATTTAAAGCAACGAATCTCTAAATTTAATATACAATAGTTTAGCGAAACAAGAACCATTTCTATATAGCAAGTAAATTTGGAATTAAAAATTTTCAAGCTTCATGTGATTGGTTATTGAGGTTAAAAAAAATAAGGGCTTAATTTGCAAACTACACGTGGAAGAAGTGCCGTTGTAGATAATAAAACGATAGAAGAATGATAATAGTTTTTAGTTTTTTTCCTATGCCTAACACTGCTAGCTGTTTTAAGCTGGTGGGAATCGAATGCACCACCTCTTCATAACCAGCCAAGTGCTTCTACCCATTTTTATCAACTAATATTTTCACGTCATCGGCTACGATGAAAATCGTTGACTTTAATAAATATCGATGCTGGTCTCGCCTATCGGACATTTGGCTTCTTTAACTTGTCATTTTGGTTTAAATAGCAGTCCAAGTACTCTTCCATCCGTTTCGAAATTGTCCGTTGTGAAGCTTTATATTCGCTCGCTGAGGGAAGTTTGATCGACGTCTCTAGCTTACGGGCCGTTCAAGTATTACGTAAGCATCTTTGGGGGAGGGGGAGAGATTTGCTTATTTTTGCTGACAACAGAGAGGGGAGTCTAGACCATGCTTAGGTAAGTTGCAAAAAATAATAGTACTAACACATAATCACAAATTGACAACTGCCCTAACAGAACTGCAATACTTGAATGTACGACACATGCTAGAAGATACCAAATATAAAATAAACATAATCGCAGTTACATATTTAATTATTTAAACCAGTGGCTCTCGAACTTTTTAAGCTCGAGAGAACACTGTATGTTCCCCCTATGGCCCCCGTAGTGTTTTTAAATTATCATAAATGTATTATTTTTAATAAATGTATTTTATCAAATCCACTTCTTATATATTACACTAGTTGCTTACAACGTAAGAAATATTAACAATAAAAATGTAACAAAATATTATGCCGCCAAAATAACAATAAACAGCGTGTTAAAACTTTTCTATTAAATGAGATAATTTGTTGTAATTACTGTCTATTTATAAATAAGCGTTTAATAATATAACATACTTACAAATAGGCTCTCGATATTACAATGAAAACGAAAATAGATACTATACTTTGCATCACACACATTGCAGTCTTATTTCAAAAACTTGTACCAATTAGATAACCGAAATCTTACGTAAGCGCGAGGGATGGGGTCAGGCATTCGCTTATTTTTTCTTACAAGGGAGAGTATAAAATGGATAAAAATGTGCTTACGTAATACTTGAACGGCCCCTTAATGGGTAAAAGTAGTAGACTGGTTATCAAGAAATGGTGGAATTTGTTTCCACCAGGCGCGGAAAAATCATTCTTTTCTCTGCGAGTAATTTATCATCTAATAATAGTAATAATGCTAGTTATTGTCTTATTTTTCCCTCGAGGTTCTAAATTCAAAGAGCTCAATCTAAACGCAAATCTGTTAGAAACGGTAGATTACAGAGAGATAATTTTTTTATCGTACAAATTTTGGAATTCATCATTTTGTGGTTTGAGAAAGTTTTGTCTCTCACTTAACAAATTACGAAATCGTATGTGCTGCAGAGAGAAATTTATTTCGAATTAGACACCTCATATCTGTATGCAATAGTATAATTCTAGCTGTCCGGCATCGAGTTCAGATTGAAAACGATGCCTTTGGAATGATTTTTTTTCGAATTTAATCAGTAATATTTGCATACGATTTTGAACATTATGCTAGATGATTTCTTTCATATTTATCATCATACTGGCTAAAACTTGTTGGTAAATTGTATAATGATAGCTCAAAAATCTTCGCAACATTGCATGCCATAGGCTGCGATGTTGCCACCTTCGAATATGATCGCGATCGATCAAAATTTGTTTTACGACCAACCTATTGGCTGTACCTGTTCTATAGTACACATACGCAGGGGATATTGATGGGGTCATAATCTCCCATTGCAATGCAATTTTGCATATATATATAGGTATATGGAATTGGGGTTCCGTAACTCGCCCTCCATATAAATTTTTTACGTACGTTAATGATACAGTCGGGATCGAACTATTGCGATGGCAAAAAAGACAAACGTCTAGGACCCACTTTTTTTTTAAGAAACCCGGCACGGTAAAGACAACGCTAATTCAAAATTGTTGCTAATCAGACCTTATCATTAGGGTAGTAATTTTATCGCAGGGAGAATTTGTTGACATTTTTCGCAAATTTTAAGATTTTTTGTACGTGCGTTGCATATAAATACTTGTACCGATTTTATTTTCAAAGTTTAAAATTTAAATTACATAACGGATTTAACGAACAATCGAATATAGCAAACATTTTAGTTGTTCCTAAGATTCTCGTTATATACGGATCCTACTGTGGTTAACAGGCTTAATCTAGAAGGAGCCCGGAAAATGTTTGTCTAGGGCCCCAGGAAACCTTAATCTGACACTGGATACAGTCTACGTACATTCTAACTGTATGCAATATATAGCTTTATGTTTAAATAATAAAAATATATCTCAGGCAAAACTAAATATATTGAATTTAACAGTGTTTAGCAATTTTTTATGCATTTTAGCGCAAAACAATTACAATATTCTTTGAATTGTAAACAAACTTAAAGTGAA
>QLNU02015003.1:58280668-58316755 GCA_006491805.2 Dysdera silvatica
CTATCAAACTTGGCAAAGGGGTGAGGCAGGGAGATACCATTTCTCCAAAACTTTTTACTTCAGCTTTACAGATGATTTTTCAGCAAATAAATTGGAATAACAGGGGAATAAAAATAAATGGTGAATATTTAAATCATTTGCGGTTTGCTGATGACATTGTTATTTTTTCAACGAACCCATCAGAACTCCAAGACATGGTACAGGAGCTCTCAACTAGAAGTAAAGAAGTTGGACTGAAGATGAACCTACAAAAAACTAAGATCATGTTCAATAATTTTGTAGAGGAAACAAAAATACAAGTTGACAACACTGAGCTAGAAATTGCTGATTCATATATTTACCTTGGCCAGCTGATTTCAATGGATGGCAACATTATGAAAGAACTCAACAGACGTATTAAACTTGGCTGGAGTGCATTTGGAAGAAACAGTTTTATCCTGAAGGGGAAATTGCCTTTGTGTCTAAAAAGAAAGGTCTTCAACCAGTGTGTATTGCCAGTCCTCTCTTATGGATCAGAGACATGGAGTCTAACAGTTGGAGCAATACGAAAGTTACAGACAACGCAAAGGAGCATGGAGAGGTGCATGCTTGGAATAACTAGGAGAGATCGAAAAAGAAACACTTGGGTGAGAGAGCAAACTAGAGTAGAGGACATCATTGTTAAAGTAAAAGGACTGAAATGGCGATGGGCTGGGCATATTGCAAGAAGAACTGATCAACGATGGACAACAGAAATTCTGAACTGGATTCCAAGAGACCACCGAAGACCTAGAAAACGTCCTCAAACTAGATGGGTGGATGAAATAAGAAAACAGGTTGGGGTGACGTGGAAGCGAATTGCTCAGGATAGACTTGTGTGGAAAGCATTTGGAGAGACCTTCATCCAGCAGTGGATAGATAATGGTTGAATATGATGATGATGATGATGATATAAAATAAATGAATTCTTTCTTTTCTTTTTTTTCCTGTCTGTTAATTCTTGCCTGGGATATAAGAACATGCAATTTTTTTTTCAAAGGCGTGCGGACTTCCAAGATTAGATCGCGTCTATTTCGTTTGTGTTTTTAGGACATAGCACAGATCGTCCTGAACCTTTTCTTTATTTACGGACATAGCTAACCTTGAGAGCTAGAAGGTGCTATAGCCCCACCCCCAAGGCTCCAAGCATTTCATTCATTTGTAATTTTTCTAGTCTAGAGGCGACTAAGCTACTTCTAGCCACCTAATTTCAATTCCTATGCTTCTATTCTGGATACATGGGTATTATGCAATACTTAATGCATATTTGCTTAATATGTAATATATTAATACGTGTTACATTCAATGAAATAATGTATTCAATGCCAATGAATGAAGTATTTTAATTTAATAATATTTGATTAATGTGTATTATAATTTAATATTTGATTAATGCATCTTCTAATTTAACATTTAATTAATGCATTCTAATTAATATATATCAGTTTGTTCCGTAAATATAATACCTTGAATGTTATAACTTAAATTTGATGAATTACGTTAATTTCGGATACCAATGTGTGATTGGGATAAACAGTTAAATCATAGCATGATGAAAGTAAGTTTAAGCTGTTAGAAACCTTCCAAATATGAGATTAAACTAAAAGCGCGTCTAACCATAGATAGATAATGGCAATAGTAGGCTTGATGATTTGATTGATTATCAGGCCTTCGAGAGCAGGCTAAATAAAATCGTAATTTGTGGTAAGTCCCGTAAATCTATTGGACAGTGGCAAACTATTCGATAAATAATTTTAATTAGGGGTGTCTCCTCTGATAAGAAAAACTATTACATAATCTAATCATCACAGGCGGCTCTAGGGACGGGCAATCCGGGCAATCGCCCAGGGCCCCACTAGTCGCGGGCTTCGCACCGGCCCTTTTATTATCAACGCACTTGTAATGCAAAATGTCTGTCATTAAATTGTAGACCCCTATTCATTATAAAACGTAAACGTAATTTATTCGAATTTCAATAACGCTAAAATTATCTTTGTTCTTATTATTCTTCTTGTTATCTTATTATTACGTTATCTTGTTATCTTATTATTACGTTATCTTGTTGTCTTATTATGTTATCTTGTTGTTATTATTCTTTGTTATCTTTATTATTATGTTATCTTGTTGTCTTATTATTCTTATTATTGTTCTTGTTATTGTTCTTATTATTCTTATTATTGTTCTTGTTATTGTTCTTATTATTCCATATTCTTATTATTGTTCTTGTTATTTTTCTTGTTATTGTCTTATTATTCTTATTATTGTTCTTGTTATTGTTCTTATTATTCATTTGTTATGCTATTGTCAAATTAAGATTCTTGTTATTAACAACGGACCACAAGAAGACAAAACTATTTACCATCTCCCATCAAATGGCTTAAAATACTTATGAGTTCATTTTCAAATTTTTCGGCGGAGAGCCCCAAAATCCCCTTTTCTGGGGCCTATTCCATACCCCCATGCTCCCCGGCAGGAAGCCCTTTCCAAAATATTAGGCCCCGCAAAAATCTAGGGCCGCTACTGCTAATCATATATACTCGCATTTCCCGTTATATAAGTTTTCATTAGTCGGGTCACCGCATTTACATAATTGTAATCGAAACGTACCAAGCGCACTGCTCACTGTAGTCCGGGGTTTGGTTCCCTAGGCCTTTAGAGGTTCGGATTCCTCGGAAAACAGTAGGTCCCGGCGCAGCATGACCACTGTAGTCTTTGAGCCGTAAAACCAAAAAGAAAGCGAAAGCGAAACGTACCAAGAGTAGCAGGAATACCAAGAGTACCAAGAGTAGCAGCTTTCTAATTATTGTAATCAGTGGGTTCGGGAAGGGGGCTCAATACCCCCCTCCCCCATTGGATTGTACAGCGAGTGTTCTATCTAACACCAAATTACATTATCTATTACAAAGCAACTTTAGCCCCCACTATATTTAACCATATGTTATACAACTATCACTTTGCGAAACATATGAACTCGAGGTGACTTAGTAAACTTCTTTATTTTTTGCATTAAAAGCTTGCTCGAAAAAATAAATTAGGACATGGTAAGTTTTAAGCATCGAAATGAAATGCTGTTGACAAATATAAGCGGTCATTTCCGATCTAAAATTGGTAGCAGGCAGGGGCGCCAAAGCCAAAGCTGGCCCCCAAGATCCCTTCCCTAGGACGGGCCACCCACAGCATAGATCCTTGCCAACGTGGGGCCCCTAAACTTCATATGGGCCCCCCCCCCCGTGATGCAGCCCCTGCTGCCCACCTTCGTCAGCTCTGGTAGCCGATTACTGAATAATTCGAACTTAAATTATGTGCTTCGCTTACGATGGTGATAATTATCATATTAATTATCATATTATTAGCATATAAAATATCAATATTGTTTGCATATTTAAGACATAAAAACAACATTCTGGTTTATAATTTTTATGCGCAAAGGTCTGTTTGACATAAAAGGTATTAGTGAAATAGATTTTGCGATAAAAATGATATTTTTGCTGCGATTTCAAAGATTAAATTATCACGTTAAAGAGGAGCATTTTGTTTTTAGTACAATAATGGCATTTTTAGTCCTATTTCACGTATTGAAATGTCAATTTTAGTCAGGTTCAAATGTAAGAAGAGCATTTTCTGTATGGTTTTAAATGATTCTGGATTGATTTCTGGAATATGTATGAAGAACATCATATTACAGAATGGATTGGATATGAAAACGATGTTATCAACAGCTTTTTACCGATGAATGACGCTTTTGGAAAGAAGCGAGGTTCTAACATTGCACTGGAAGAATAGGTTAAAATATTTTACACTTTCGTTAAATAATCAATTAAAAAATACATGATTTACTTAATTAATGTATACTTAACCCATCAGAATATGCAATTTTCATTCAAGGTATTTTTAAAACATTTGTCTTTTTAAGTCTTCGAGTAACGCAATGCGACTGAACTGAATTATTTTCTAAATCGGAATTTTAAAAACCGCGGAAAACATTATTGCATGGAAGCACGTGTCACACTCAGATCGATAATGATGTCAGTTGCAACACAAAGCGCGATCAAATCTCATCGGTGAAATGCATCTTCGTGTAAATTCTGGTAATTATGGATAATATTTAGTTTTGTCGTCTTTGATAGATGAATGACAGGAAGTGGATAATGACAGTGAAAATCTTTACAAGGACACCTAATTGTCCCCCTAGCATTCAAGGATGACAAAGGCATGGGTGATGAAGTCCCCTAGAGATCAAGGTGAGGACCAGAGGAGCGCCACTTTTTTCCCCCCTTTTCCCGCACGTCAGCTCCATCACAAGGATTTTACCCTACGTTACTGTCCCTCGAAGAGGGAAAAAATTCCCCCCTCCCTAGTTATGTTTGAAATTAATGATTTATACATATTTAGAAAAAGGTTTTCCTTTCTTCTAATCTTGTAGAAAAATTTAGTTTTAAAAAATTGAGAAATTAAATTAACAAATTAAGAAATAAACAGAATAGAATTTAAATGCAGGAATGATTATCTTTTTCTGCGCCAATCATGCAACATGGAGGCGATTGATCTACGTACCTAATATGCTTCCTATTTGAACGAATATGCAACTAGCATACGCTGAACGACAAAAATGATATACCCTTTAAATTGGGTGAATATTTGTTTAAAACAAAAAACAGTATGCGGCAATAGTCGCCGTCTTGGATATTATGCAAATTCACAAATTGAAAAATAAAATTTCTTTTTCTAAAGTTTCTTTTCTGACAAGATGACATATGTACCACATTGTGTTGGTAAGTGCATGACATCGTTTCGAACCCAAGTAACTTATGCTAATTATACATAATGATGTCATCAGCAACTTTCCATCGTTCAACCGATCCAAATAACTTCAAATCACATATTTCACCAATCGCGAACTGCTATGGCCAAGATATATATATACACAGTAAGACCTCTGAATAAAGGACACCTCGAAACTTGGGCACCTGTCCGCTATTAGGAAGCATCCACTATTTAAGAGGGTTGAGGATAACAAGCATTGGGGGACGACAGAGAATTGTAAAAGTGTCAGCTATTCGGGAGTGTCTGTTAAAGAGGTTTTACTGTATTACAGAAATCTGTATTACAGGCCTGTATAAAGAATATCGTGCATAGCAGGTCTCGGTAGCATAACGAACTTGCGTTAACTCGGAGGTCGTTCGTTCGATCTCAGTCTAAGCATTTTCTTTTTATGACATTTATGAAGCCCTACCCTTCACAAGAAGGCCAAACAAGTGTCAGATAATCGTAATCCTGATAATTCTATTGAATAATAATAATATAATTACAATTAAGTTTTGGCTTTTAGAAATTCACCTCCTAAAAAAGTGGGGGTGGGGAGCGTAGAGACAGCAACTATTCTTACAGTTCACGACGAATACGGTAAACAACTCCCCATATGATAACTTGCCCTATACATTAGAAATAATTACTCTCTTCCTTTTTTTTATCAAATCGCCTAGAAAAAGAAGCGATTAAAAAATTTATCACCTCAAATTAAACTCTCTAAACCTTTTTTCGTATCCCTTACCATAGGAGTAGAGTTATAAGGGCCCGTGTGGCCCGAGCTCTTCCCTCCCCCCCCACCCGCAATAATTTGAAGAAAAAATGCAATTTTACATATATTATAATGTATAAATGTACAAAATATATGCTTGGGCCCTCCTAATAATTTTGAAAACTCTACGTTGATGTCCTACACCCTATCATCCTATAAAAGATATCCGCCCACGTTTTTCGTGCATTCAAAATTTATTCAACGCCCTCGATACTTTCTCACAATTCTTCACTATCCTTAAATCAATCGCCGTCAATGAAGGTTATAATCCTAACGTTATTGACCTAAAAATTTATTAAACCTTTGTTTCAAGCACCACACTACCTAATACGACTAATTCTGAATTCTCCGGAACTATTATCCATCCTTCCGTTAGTTCCAAAAATCAGCTTCCTCCTTTCCAAATTTCTTAAAAAGGAAAATTTCAAACTAATCTTTTCCCCATACAATAATATTCATCTCAAAGCCTAAATATGACATTCCAATTTTAAAACGTTGGGGAGTTTACAAGGTTGTTTGTGAATGTAACTTGTCTTATATTGAACAGAAAAAAAGAACCTTGCATCATAGCTTTAAGGAACAATCTAAATACGTAGAGAAGTCAGGGTTATAATAGTCCTCTATCGCCATTCACTGTTAGTCATCACTGGCGTACGCAGGGAGGTATTTATAGGGGTCGTACCCCCTCCCCCATTGCAATGAAATTTTGTATATTTAACATAGGAATATATGAGTTGTAGCTCTGTAACCCCCATTGAGCCTATAACCACCTCATGAACTTTCTGCGTACGCCTATGCTGGTCACATAACCACAAATTCAAATTCAACCAACCCACAATTATCTGTCATCAAAGATCAATACATGAATTAGATTTTTTAGAAGCATTCCATATCAATAAGAATTCTTCTACCACATTCAATGACCAAAAATATATTCCCGGTTTCAGTTAAGCTTGGAAATGTCTATTAAAAAATTCTTACATTTAGTATGCATCCACAACACCAACAACAACTTGAAAAGGCAATATTCACGCAGTAAGAACATCTTTAATATTCTAATATTCCTTTCTTCCTTTTTTGTATTCCTGACGAAAGGCGCTCAAGTCCGTTTGAAACGTACATCAAAACGAACTTTCCAACTTTTCGCTCATAACGTCAATTTCTACTTATAAGTCTTATGCGTGTAGTGTTACGCCAAATTATCTTTCACTATAATTTGAAACCTCTTTCACTTTCTTATCGGAAACGTATTACATACAGGCTTTAGATCTCCACTCTCCTGTAAATCCATTTTTCTCACCACTTTGCGAGAATTGATATCTTTAACTGAAAGCCTTTTTCCCCAATGGATTCCATGCTAATTAGGTAGCAACCAAACTAACTAAACTATAAAATGGAACTACACTTAGTTTTGCCGCTGTATCACTTCTTTAATTTTACAAGTATTCAGAGCTCGAATGCTTCGCAATATCTACGCTGGATTACCCTTGCATACATACACAAGAATTTTTCATCACTTCTAGTTGTTCTTTTCATAATTTTCGAACCATAGAACTGGTAGGAAAGTTACAGAATTCCATGATATTGTATGTAATTTGTTACGACGTAAGATCCAACTAAGCAAAAATAAAAATCGTAGGTCGAAGTGATCTAATTAGACTTCCTAAAATTCCCCTGAGAAATTACAAATATTTCCAAAGCAGTTCGTTGTAACAAATAGAAAATTAACATTGTACGAAGTTCGCAATTAAAGTTCTTGGATTCAAAACACAACTAATTTAAAAATTTCCAGAGGCTAATGAAGCAAACTTCGTTAGAAACTAATGCAAATATCACAGGCTCTGGTACAAAAGAACAAAAAAGTGAAGGAGATAGGAAAATAAGATTAAAATAGAAAAATAGAAAATCCACGAAAGGGGAGTGTTCAAATATTACGTAAGCACCTTTGTTGGGGCGGGGGGGAGCAGGTACTATTGTGCTTATTTTCCTATGTTAACCAATGTTAATTTTTGCTTACCAGGAGGAGGAGGAGGGTATAAAATGGCCAAAATATTGCTTACGTAATACTTGAACGTTCCCTAAGGGGAAAATAAATTAAATACTTTTTAATAAGATAAAAAAAATGAAGCTTAAAATGAAATAAATAATTGGCAAATAGATATAAAATTGAAGAAAAAAAACCAGTGGATTGAAAATAAAAGTAAAATATAATAAAAAAGTAGAACATAAGGAAAATCGAAGTAGAATGTAATGAAAATCAATTTAGAATATAATGAAAATCAAAGCAGAATATCATGAAAATCAAGGTAAAATATAATGAAAATCAAAGTAGGATATAATGAAAAAAGTATATACAATAAAAATAAAAGTAGAATAAAATAAAATCGGTATATAATGAAAATAAAATATATAATAAGTGAAAGTAAAAGAAATTTGAAAATCCGCTATATTTTGTTTTAATTATTATTTTATATGTTGGAAAGTTCTAATTTCTTTTTTCTTATTTATATTTTATTACTTTCTACACTTAACTTTTTCCATTATTCTATCACTTTTATGTACAATTCCTTATCTTAAATTTTCAGTTTTTCCCCCCATTATCTTTTTTCTTCTATTTCTCTCTCTCTCTCTGTCCATTAACTACTACTTGCATTATTATTATTATTCGATATATCTTAACTTCTTGCTCTTTGATCGAAATCAGTCATAAAAATTTGAAAGATATAGTAAGCTATTGTCAATATTCACATCGTTTTGACTAAATTTTAATCCAGAAATAAATACTGTAATTTCGTTATATGCTGGTGTCTTATATTGTGTTGTTTCTTTCATTACGTATTGGTTAATCTAGTACGTAAGATTTGTGTACCCTTGTTAGAAGCAAGTCACTCAGGTGTTAGATGGAGGAGGGAAATCTCCAACATCTCCCTACCGCCCTCCGCCTCTCCTAGTCCCTGCGGAAGAGCCAAAGGAATTGCCGGGGGAGGGATGTAAGTTGTTCGCCGCTCCCCTGCTCAGATCCAGGGAGGTTGTGGGGATAAAGGAACTCCCCGAAGATGCAGTCTAAGCGGGATCAAGGAAATGCGATTTCTTTCTACCCTTCAGCCTCCGGGATTTCTCTGAGAGAAAATAAACAATTTCCTGATTTAGAGATTGATGGGGAAGGGTATTTGTTCGAGGATGGGAGAGAAATACGATAAGAGGTTTGTGGTTGGTAGCCAAGCTGAAAGTACTCCGATTTCTTGAAATCTATAAGCTTCTTCTCAACAAATAGAGCTGAGAAAAATCTATTATTTAAGAACAATGTACCAGAAATTTGCGGAAAGTGAAATGAACGCTGTTTGTCAGAAATTTGATGAAAAAATAATGTGAAGAAGCATATTCTGTTATTAGAAAACTGCGTTAACTGAACGGAAAATGAGGTTTCATCCTCTTTCGTTTATTTTTTTTTCTTAGGACGCTTCCACAATCTCAAACTTTAAAGCTATCAAAAATGTACGAAACTAATCCCTTTCATTTCGCGGAGGTAGACTAATGTTTTAATTTTTAAATGCACTGAGCCCACAAATACAATGACGGAAAAGTCTGATTGAAAAATAAATAGTTATATAATTTTTAATTCCAGTTTACTCTAAGACAAAATAAATACAAGGTTTTTTTCAAATATCTAACTGTACGTCTTTAAATTATTGATGGGCCTACTCGCGTTCTCTTCAGGACTCGCCGAGGATCGATTCGTGAATCCTTTGGGAATTCTCAAAATTGTTGGTTGAATCATTTAGTGATTTTTGAATCGTTCGGTGAATTTAATAAAGGGAAAAATCGCTCACTGAATCATTTAGTGATGGACAGAAAGGTTCAATGAACTATTTATTGAATAATTTTGCCCATTTCTGATTTTGGCAGAAAATATACATATATAAATTTCCCCAAGTAGTTCAAACTTCATATTTTCTTCTTAAAATATTCGGGGGATAAAACAGTAGTCAAGTAGATGGCCAAGGCTAAGTTTTTGGTGTGTTTTCTTCGATTAAAAAGATCATTTTAATGAGTTTTAAAAGTCCAAATGCAAGAGAAAAAGTGATTATCTGTGCGTGAATGCAGATTATTATATAACTCCTTGACGGCTAGCAAAAAATTGACTTCATTGTCGCAAACAAATAAAGGTCAGCATTTTAGAGAATTGTAAGCGGTTCTCTAATTATAGAGACGCTGCATAATTTCACTACCATCATCATCCTCATCATCACCACCACCACCACTATCATCATCATCAAGTGCCTTCTCCGATTCGGAGGTTGGCGACCAATATGGACCAGGTTTTCCTATCTCTACTGGCATGGATAATGTCTTTCGTGCTTAGCCTAGTCCAAGCCTGTAAGTCATCCATGTATCCTCTTCTTTTTCTGCCTCTGGATCTCTTCCCCACGATGTTTCCTTTCAGTGCCAGTTGGAGTGGTGGCGTGGCTAGAGAGGACGTGGCCTATGCGGACAGACGCACGTGCAGCGTGGCTAGCGGGGACGGTTTCTCATCCACTTATAGCTGGGCCCGCAAGCGCTCTGGGGTTCCTCGTGGGTGGAGCAGAAAAATCCGCAACCCCACAAAGGTTTTTTTTCTTTTTAACTGTAAAATGACATGTTTAAAGTTGGCTTTTCCCCCATTAGAATTGTACCCAGTTCTCATTTTTTTATTGAACCCTAAAACGACATGTTTATATTTAGTTTTTTTGTACTTTTATATTTTTCACTAAATATGATAAACATTATAGCAATCGTTTATAAATGTTATTATCAGTACGTTTAATAAAAAATGTGTGACCAACATAAAAAATAACAAAATACACGAAAATTCAAACACAGTGCTGTTGGACATCCATATATCGACGCCGCTGGTTCCATGATAATAATAAATCGACATACAGTGGCGAAAAGAAATTTGCGTACGGGAGAGAAAATTTTAAATTGATACACATTACTTAAGTTTGTTTGTTTGAATTTTTTATGGCGCAAGGGCATCTGGGCTATACAGCGCCAAACATATGACTTAAAAAAAAATTCTTTGCAAATTTAGCACGTATTCTTTAGGACGCATTCTCAATACAATTTTTTAATTTCTTTCGAAATATGAGCATGCAGAAGCAGTCAAAAGAAATAAAGCACAAAACATTTCCGCGCTATGCCAATCGTTTAAGACGACACATTAACTAGTCCAGGTATTCTGCATTAAAACACAACACCTGGCGATGAAAATTAGATTTTCCAAGTTGTATAAAGGAACAATTTAAGCAGTTAGAATATTTTTGAATACAACATAATGAAAATTCCCCAAGCAGTTATCGTGTTAGTGATTAAGCTAAACTACAATTGCATGGTTAGGGATTAAGTTAGGATCGATGTTAGTTAATTGATTAGTTAAATGTTCAAGTTAAGTGATTAAGTTAGTTGCGATGGATTATTAATGTTAAAAATTGGAGACGTATCAAAAAATCAAGTCTACGATCCAGTACAGGCGATCCTCGACTTCCGTACAATTCGCTATTTCGTAAGTACTCCGTGCTGTAATAACGTTTCTGTAAAATTCAATGGACAAGGAAGAGGGGCCTATCTTAAGAGACTTTTGGAAAAATCTTAACATATAGAATGCAATAAATATTATTGGGGACACGTGGGCTGAAATAAAAGGGTCAATAATGAGAAGTTCTTGTAAAAAAAATATGTCCTCAAATAATGAATGATCCTATGGTCTTAGAAGAAACTACTAAAGCTGTAACTACTGAAATGGCCAATATAATGAATGAATTGTATTTATATACCAACAGCGAAGATATTAGTGAGTTAATACAATCTCACTCGGAACCTTTGTCAAATGAAGGTTCAATTAAATTGCAAGAGATGAGTGAAATACAAAATGAAGGTGAAGGACCTGAGAACAAACACACTGTTAAGACGTCGATGATTAAGAATATGAGCGAAGCCTTTATGCATCTTGAAAGATTTTTGACTATCACAGAAGAATGCGATCCCAATAAAGAGCATATATCTCATATATGAAGGGCAGTAGAAAGAGATACCGCGTATTATAAAACTCTTTATCAAAAAATGAAAAAGAAGAGTACAATTTAACTATCTTTTGATAAATTTCTGAAGAAGGCATCATATAATAATAAAGTATTCTTCATTACGTACACTAGTATGTAATATTCATTAAATAATAAATATTTTAAAAACACCACAATTTTTTCTTTACATTGCTCTACTTCCGTATATACACAGTGCGGCAAAGAATTTTTAAGACTGGGTCTGTAAGATGAAATTGAAACAAGAAATTATGATTTGTTTTGTTTTTTTATTCAAAGAAAGCTCCTCTGGCTTCAGTACACTTGTTACAGCGATTTAATAATGAATCAAATGCCTATTTCAGTTCATTTTGCGTAATCGACTCCAAAGCATGCGTAGAAACTGTTTGTATGGTTGAAATATCATCAAATAACAAACTTTTAACTTCATTTTAAGTTTTGGGAATAAAGAGAAGTCGCAGGGTGCTAAATCAGGCGAATATGGTGGATGATTCAACACATAGCTTTTATTTTTTGCCAAAAATCGACGAACCATCAGTGAGGTGTGACTGGGTGCATTATCATGCAATAAACACCAACTGCCTTCATCCCGATATTCTGGACGAATGCGACGAATTCTGGCCATCAAACGCTTCAAAACATTTAAGTAATACTCACTAGTAATTGTTTGTCCAGTTGGAACAAATTCTTTATGGATAATACCCTGACCATCGAAGAATGTAATGAGCGTTGGTTTGATTTTTGATGGAACTTTTATTGTTTTTTTGGTTAGTGGTGAATTTTTTGCCTTCCATTCCGCACTTTGACGTTTTGTTTCAGGATCAAACTGAAAACACCATGTTTCATCGCCTGTAACATTGGTTTTTAAGAAGTTTGGATCATTTTCAGCGGCTGAAATGATATCTGCAATGTGCACTTCTCCTTGCTTTTTGTTCGTTGGTTAAAGTGTGTGGAACAAATTTAGCATATACTTTTGTTTTGGCCAAACCTTCATGCAGGATGGTTCGAATCGTTTCTTTGTTGATGTTTAAAAACTCTGCCATCATTCTTAGTGACGCACAGATGTTACTTACCACGAAATCATGCACTTTTTCAAGAATTTCAGGTGTCCTGGATGAACTTGGTCTTCCAGTATGCTTATCATCTTCTAGCGTATCTCTTCCGTCCAAAAAACGTTTGTACCATAGAAAAACATTTGATCCACTTAAGTGAAACTCACCGTAAACTTATTTCATCAATTGGTACGTTTGCGAGACGCTTTTACCAAGTTTTGCATTAAATTTAATTACACCCCTTTGTTCCATCTCAATAATTCAACATGAAAGAATTTTACTTCTGTAATAAATGGCCGTATCGTTTGAGTTAGTTTAGCAAATCCGTCCAACTTTTGGCAGTGTACCAGCAGATGATCAAGGTTTATCACGCATGCGCGATTACGCTGGTCGAGCCACTGTGCACTGACATCTAGCTCCAGTCTTAAAAATTCTTTGCCACACTGTGTATTTCAGGAAACGATTACGTACATAAGTCCTGAATCACCTGTATAGTATAAATAGATATAATGAACTGAAAATCTTTCAAAAATTGAAGGTATTACAGAAGGCTTCAGAAGTTAAACCTTCCACACCAAAAAGATATACCGAGAACAGTTAAAGTGAATCCAACCATCAGTGTACTGAAATTTGCAGATTCATTGTAAACCAATTATGAAAAACAAGTATCGACTTAAATTTTACGGAATGCAATTAAAAGAGCCGGTTATGAAGAAGGTGTCGAAAGGAAGAGGCTCGTTGTAAGTGTAGTTTATAGAAAGATACATCTTAGGTTTACAGAGTAGCAAATAAATAAGTTCTGAACCTTCCAAGAAAAATGCTTTTTAGTAATAAATTAAAATTCAATTTATATATTTAAAATGGGTGGGTTATATTTAAAAAAAACGAACTTCCATACATAAACTAAAGATTTATGTGAAACTCTGAAACAGGGCGGAAGGAATATAATAGTGTGTAGAGGTACGTAAGTTCTTCAAAAGTAAGAACTCTCATATTTGTTGGAAGTATAACGAATAAGCATATATACTTGAATATTTTGAAAGAGTGTCCATTAAAGCGGTAGAAAATTGCCCCATGGAAGAACATTTATCTTTTAAAATGACCACGACCCATATCACAAGGCAAGGATCATCGAGGAATGGTTGCTCTGCAAAGCGCCTCTGCAACTTCATACACCCACAGTCTCGACTTAAATATACATAGAATACCTATGGGAATGAATAAATCTTGAAATTAAAAAAAAATAAAATAAAATAAAATAAATTGTTTCATTGGACGTTTCGGGTAGCGACACTCCATTATTAACAAGAAAATTCGTTGGAATTAAGCTAGAGCGCTTAAAAAGGATTATTAGAGAAAAATAATACTTAGTTTATGATTCAACAGAAATTTTTAGCTTTATGGGATTATTCTATGGAAACATTTTAAATAGCTGTTTGGAATTTTTTTCCTAATCTTTCATTCACTTTTAAGTTTGTTTACAATTCGAAGAATATTGTAATTGTTTTGCACTAAAATGTATAAAAAATTGATAAACACTGTTAAATTCAATATATTTAGTTTTGAATGAGATATATTTTTATTATTTAAACATAAAACTGTATATTGCATACAGTTAGAATGTACGGAGACTTTATCCACTGTATCTAATGTCAGATTAAGGTTTCCTGGGGCCCCAAACCAATATTTTTGGGGCTCCTTCTAGATTAAGCCTATTAACCGCAGTAGGATCCGTATATAACGAGGATCTTAGGAACAACTAAAATGTTTGCTATATCCGATTGTTCGTTAAATCCGTTATGTAATTTAAATTCTAAACTTTGAAAATAAAATCGGTACAAGTAACATATTTATATGCAACGCACATACAAAAAACCTTAAAATTTGCCAAAAATGTAAAAAAATTCTCCCTGCGATAAAATTACTGCTCTAATGATAAGGACTGATTAACAAAAATTTTGAATTAGCGTTGTCTTTCCCGTGCTGGGCTTCCTAAAAAAAGTGGGTCGTAGACATTTGTCTTTTTTTTTTGCCTACGCAATAGTTCGATCCTGATTGTATCATTAATGTACGTAAAACAATTATATGGAGGGCGGGTTACAGAACTCTGATTCCATATGCCTATATATATATATATATGCAAAATTGCATTGAGATTATGACCCCATCAATACCCCCTGCGTATATTAGTGTACTATATAACAGGAATAGCCAATAGGTTGGTCGTAAAACAAATTTTGATCGATCGCGACCATATTCGAAGGTAGCAACACCGCAGCCTATGGCATGCAATGTTGCGAAGATTTTTGAGCTATCATTATACAATTTACCAACAAGTTTTAGCCAGTATGATGATAAATATGAAAGAAATCATCTAGTATAACGTTCAAAATCGTATGTGAATATTACTAATTAAATTCGAAAAAAATCATTCCAAAGGCAACGTTTTCAATCTGAACTCGATGCCGGACAGCTAGAATTATACTATGGCATACAGATATGAGGTGTCTAATTCGAAATAAATTTCTCTCTGCAGCACATACGATTTCGTAATTTGTTAAGTGAGAGACAAAACTTTTTCAAACCACAAAATGATGAATTCCAAAATTTGTACGATAAAAAAAATTATCTCTCTGTAATCTACCGTTTCTAACAGATTTTGCATTTAGATTAAGCTCTTTGTATTTAGAACCTCGAGGGAAAATAAGACAATACCTAGCATTATTACTAGTATTAGATGGTAAATTACTCGCAAAGAAAAGAATGATTTTTCCGCGCCTGGTGGAAACAAATTCCACCATTTCTTGATAACCAGTCTACTACTTTTACTCATTGAGGAGCCGTTCCAATATTACGTAAGCACATGTTTGGCCATTTTATACCCCCCTCCCCCTTGTAAGAAAAAATAAGCAAATGCCTGACCCCTCTTCCTCGTGCTTACGTAAGATTTCAGTTATCTAATTGGTTGGTACAAGTTCTTGAAATAAGACTGCAATGTGTGTGATGCAAAATATAGTATCTATTTTTGTTTTCATTGTAATATCGGGAGTCTATTTGTAAGCATGTTATATTATTAAACGCTTATTTATAAATAAACAGTAATCACAACAAATTATCGCATTTAATAGAAAAGTTTTAACATGCTGCTTTTGACGGCATAATATTTTGTTACATTTTTATTGTTAATGTTTCCTATGTTGTAAGCAAATAGCGTGTAATATATAGGAAATTGATTTGGTAAAATACATTTATTAAAAATAATACATTTATGATAATTCAAAAATACTAGGGGGTCCACAGGGAACATAGAAGGGACTTCCGAGCTTAAAGTGTTTGAGCGCCACTGGTTTAAATAATTAAATATTTAACTGCGATTACGTTTATTTTATATTTGATATCTTCTAGCATGTGTCATGAATTCCAGTATTGCAGTTCTATTAGGGCGGTTGTCACTTTGTGACTATGTGTTAGTTTTATAATTTTTTGTGTCTTACATAAGCATGGTTCAGACACCCCCCTTCCTGTTGTAAGCAGAAATAAGCAAATATCAAACCCCTCCCCAAAAATGCTTGAACGGTCCCTGAGCTAGAGACGTCGATCAAACTTTCCTCAGTGAGCGCATATAAAGCTTCACAACGGACTATTTCGAAACTGGTGGAAGAATACTTGGACTGCTATTTAAACCAAAATGACACATCAAAGAAGACAAACGTCCGATAGGCGAGACCAGCATCAATATTTATTAAAGTCAACAACTCTCACCATAGCCGATGATGTGATAATAATAACTTTGAAGATTCCTTTGATCCTTCTTTGAATATTAACTTAAGAGAATAAAGTACTAAACAAGGCCAAGACTTGACACTCCGTTGTTGCAAAATAAAATTATATTTTAGAAAAAAAACTTTGGGTTTCAGACTTTAAAAAAATACTGGTATCTTACTTGACTGGAGAGGCAGAAACATCGGGAATTGATGAAGAATTTTTCCATAAAAATGAACGCGTTTTTTACAAATATGCTCCAATAATATATGTGAGTTTCTGCAAGTCGTACGTAAGTGTTCAAAAGAACTTTTCAAGGTATAAGAATTTGCTTTCAGAAAATGTAAGAGACTTTTTAGATTATACACTATTCAAATTCATTTATAATACGTATTTACTTTTTTTTTTTCAATCCTGAGGTCATTTTTTCGATTTTTTAGGTCATTTTTCGACTTTTTAGGTCATTTTTTCGACTTTTTAGGTCATTTTTCCATCTTTTTAAGGGCATTTTTTAGAAATTTTTAGATCATCAAGGTCCGATCCTTAGTTATTATGTTGCGAAAGATGGCCGCCGAAAACTGCTCTGTCATCCCAATAAGGCTGTAATTACCACAGGAAACGCACAGAAGAAAGAAGCTTTACAGAGAGCATCCTCTGAGTATTAAGACTTGGGGGCATAGGCGTAGAGTTATATGGGCCCGTGGGGCCCGAGCCCCTCCCCCCAATAATCTGAAATAAATTGCGATTTTACATATACTGCTACTTGGGGAAAAGCACTTCTGGGGCTCGTCTTCAAATCTTCATTGCATCTATGTTGTGATCAATCTCTTTATAATAATTTTAGGGAGAAAAAACTCTTTCCAAAAAATAATCGTTGTAATTTTTTTTTCTTTTGGAAGAACTTTGGTTTAATTGTGTACTCTGGCGTAAGACAGTTAAAACTTTGCTAGGTCAAGACCCCTTCGCCCCTAACGGATATCAAGACGAATGCCAACGCTGCATTTCACATGAGAGAAAGAGATCCTTCTTAAGCTTGTTGTGAACCATCCATAAATTTTTGAATTGTTACGCAACCGATCGTGTATCCTAGCGATGCGCTAAATCGTTGAATCACTGAACGAATCTACTGGTTTATTACAGATGGGCAAATTCATTCGCTGAACCAGGGGCGGACTAAGTCCTTTCAAAGAGCGCACACCTTGGATTATCGAAGGGCCCGAGTGCTTTGGGCCATGAGGGCGCACCGGCCCTGAGGCCGGTTGGCCGGCTGCCCAGTCCGGCCCTGCACTTAACGATTGGCACGCCCATAGTGTATCCCGAGTTCTAATGACGCCACGAGAGAAGCAGTGACTCGAATTTTCAATTTATCATCCGATTCATTGATGCGCAAAAGTCGATCGAACGGTGCGAAGGTGAATTACGTGTAAATCGAAAATTGCTAGTATTGAAAAAGTACGTAGAATTAATATAATCACGATCTGAAAAGTTTCTAAAAAGAAATTTAAATCAGCTGAGGTAAATCAGGGAAGAGCATATAGTAAAATTCCCTTTCAGAATATTTTTATGCTGCAACTATCCTTCATATATCGGCCGATGAGTCACCAGATACCAGGACGGTTTCATACCCACAAGTCTACCAATGAGAAAATTCAAATTTTAGCTCAGTGTTTAGTTCTTTCTTCCGTCGATAGATGGCAGAGCCTAACCGTTGCTGAAAATTTATGAAACTCGGAATTATGTCACATCGCAATGTAGTCCTTTTTTAGCTAAAATTTAAATACGCAGGTTTCGATTTTATCCTGAACAGTGGCGTAGGCAGAAAGTTCATAAGGGGGTTATAGGCTTAATGGGAGGGGTTACAGAGCTACAACTCATATATTCCTATGTTAAATATACAAAATTTCATTTCTATGGGAGAGGACTCTTACAACCCCCAAAACCTTTTCCTGGTGACGTCACTGATCCTGAATAGTAACTGCCTAAGGAATTACAAGCAGGGGCCGTTCAAGTATTACGTAAGCATCTTTGGGGGAGGGAGTTGACATTTACCTATTTTTGCTGACAATGAGGAGGGTCTGAACCATGCTTACGTAAGACGCAAAAAATTATAAAATTAACACATAGTCACAAACTGACAACCGCCCTAGCAGAACTACAATACTTGAATGCATGGCACACTGCTAATAGAAGATATCGAATATAAAATAAACGCAATCGAAGTTAAATATTTAATTATTTATACAAGTGGTTCTCAGTCTTTTTAAGTTCGAGCCCCCCCCCATCTATGCTCCCCGTAGCCCCCTAATATTTTTAAATTATCATACATGTATTATTTTTAATAAATATATTACGCATTATTTGTTACAACATAAGAAACATTAACAATAAAAATGCAACAAAATACTTTCTTGTGCCAAAAAAATAGCAATTAATAGCGTGTTAAAACTTTTTTTAAACGCGATAATTTATTGTGATTACTCTCTATTTATAAATAAGCGTTTAATATTATAACATACTTACACATAAGTACTCACTGTTACAATGAAAACGAAAACACGTACTTATGATATGATGTTACATTACAGACATCGTAGTCTCATTTCAAAAACTTGTACCAACCAATTAGAGAACCGAAATCTTACGTAAGCATGAGGAGGTTGGAAGTTGTCGGGTATTTGCTTATTTTTTCTTACAGGGGGAAGGGGCATGGACGCCCATATGAGTACTTTGGGGATTAGAAAAAATATTACCGTCCCCTCAAGACTGTCAAACATTTTAGTGAATGTACAAGATACTAAAATGCTACAAAAATAATTTATACTGCTTGACAATTAGTAATGAGCTAAAAAGTACCTTATTTTAAAACACTACTGTAAAACTTTTGAAAGTAAATGCATAGCAGAATCGGGCAAATAAAATTTTTAAACGGCCCAGGGGGCTCGTGCCTCCCGTGTCCCATATGAAAGGGGCCATGGGGAAGGGAGGAGGGTAAAATGAGCAAAATGTGTACATAATGCTTGAACGGCCCCAGGTCCATAATGAGCACTGAAAGCACGCGGAAGGGGGTTTAATGGGAGTAATAACCACGCCCCAGCTAGACGGCATCACAGGGGTCGGGGGCAGAATGCGGGATTAAAATTCGTTAATGTTTTGATGTATTTTATTAATATATTTAATAATACTAAATATCTAAGTAGACTAATATATAAAACCTCTCTACAACACGGACTCTACATACGGACCGAGAAAAATTATCGTTGTAGAGGGATATATCGTTATATCGTATATCGTTGTAGAAATTTTACTGTATTTAACGTTAATGAATAAATTTCTTAACCTAAATTTTGCATTGAAAATTTAGAGAGGTATACTAATATTTAGAATTTCCCTTATCTTTATTATCAGGGTTTAAGCTGCAGTCGCATTTTTCGCAAAATGCGATGAGTTGCACGAAAATGCGAAGAAAAAATTTTTGCCCATCGCGAAAATGCGACAGGCATTTTTAACCACAGTTTATTCTCTGAAAACAGGATTTCCCGATTCCAGAATATCCGTTTTGCACTTCAGCGATCTTTTCTTGTTCCTTTTTGTTTCCTCTTCAAAATTCTTAACAGCACCTGCATGAATACCCCATCCTCTTACTTATTACTCAATTGGGAGGGAACTACATGTCCCCCCTCACATAGTTGTCTTCATTCAATGCCCCTATCCCCTTGGAGTGAGGGGGGGAACCATTTTTTTTTGGCCAACCCATGGCCATCGGTTATGGCTATCGATGTCACCCCACCCCATCTTCCCCGGTGGGCTAAAAATATACTTAAAGAATAGCCTGGATAAGAAACAGAACAATTCTATGAAGGGGGGGATATTTTAAGCTATTCTTCTATGGGGGGTCATCTCATGGGGGGGTCATTTCAAGATTTCTCAGATTTCTTAGCATACTTGTAGTTACTGGTCGCGTTTTCCGCAAAATGCCCAGAATTAATCTAAAATGCGAGAAAGAAAATTGTGTCCATCACAAAATAGCAACAGTTGTTTAATATCCTATCAACAAACTTTGCTCTTTTTTTTTAATAACTTTGAAAAACGTTTCATTGTTTTTTTTTATCCTTAAAATGTATTTCTTGCAGTAACCCCACCCCCTTCTTCTTCTTCTTCCTATATACTTTAGGATACGCAATGACAAATACCCACGTGATTACCCCACATTCATGGATATGGGATAAGCACGTGGATCATCTCTTTGTCACAGAAATGAATGCTGATTGGCTGTGGCAGCACACTTGAACTGGAATAAAGTTGATGATTTTTCAACTCATACTGTATATTTCTTTTTTCATAAATATATTAATATTTTCTGAAATAACTAGTTCCCTATGCTTCAAAGCATCGTTGTTGTAAATAATTTTATTGATACGATTTTTCGAGCAACGAAAGCTACTAATTTTTTTAGCATTTTGCTACAATTTTTTTTCCCATTTTAGCATTTTTGTGACAGCACTTTTTGAGCCAGCTTAAACCCTGCTTTTAATCATTATACCCGTTAATTATATTTTAAACTTATATTAGTTATTTTGTAATATTAGAATATTGTGAATAGTAAAACAATTGCTACATGTTATAATTGTTTAATTTCAACATTTTATATTTTTGAAAACTGAGATATTAAAGGAGTAATATTTCAAAACACAACGTTGTATTATCAGAGCT
The DNA here is from genome assembly GCA_006491805.2 of Dysdera silvatica. NCBI lineage: Eukaryota > Metazoa > Arthropoda > Arachnida > Araneae > Dysderidae > Dysdera > Dysdera silvatica. The sequence continues at coordinate 58,301,866 of QLNU02015003.1, forward strand.
AGAAGGCTTAAATGTATTAGATATAAAAGAACTTGTATGCAAAATTAAACAATGAAACACATCAAACATTTTTACATTCGTCAAAGTAAAGACTTAATTAATTGCTGTGTATACTTTATAAACAATTTGATGTTTTAATTTTTCCTATTTTTCATTTTTTCTCCTCATTTGCTCAATTTTTTATTCGTTTGATTTAAAATTAATTTTTTACGCCATTTTGCCGCCCTAGGCAGTCGCCTACTCTGGCCTAATGGTAGAAACGGCCCTGGCATCGGTATAAACCATTGCCTCAAAAAAGCGTTTATTATGAATTACTTACTAAGTATTCTGTAAAAGGAGATTTCTTGGCGATTTTCCAGTTTCGAGTACTGGGAAAATTTATTTCACCATATTCATCTTAATAATAATAATAATAATAACGGAAGACAGCCGCCGTCAATTTATTTTCTTAATTTTAATTTTTTTAGGATTTTTTACGTTCTTCTTAAAACACCTCGCCATTTTTTGTTCGATACATACGGCATCTATGAAACTGACATTCACTTAAAACGATTATAAATTGCATTTCACTGTCATTATACCAAACAAAAATCACATTTTTCTCACTGACTCAGGAAACTCGCTAAATGCGAGCTCGTTATAAATGGGTCCTACTGTATTTATATCCAAACAATGGTTGAAATTACGATTTTTTTAATAAACTTTGAGAATAATGAAATTAATAACAAATAATAGCTTCGGAAGAAAATTAAATGTTGTGAGCTAATTATACAAATCAACAAAAACACCTCAAGTGTGTAAATATTTATTAGTAGCCTATTTGAAATTTTGCGCGAGGCCCCCCTCGATGGAGCAAGATTCTAGGTTCTATGGCAAGGGGGCCAACCCCTTTATGCTTGAAATAATGGTCATGTTGGGGGGAAGCATTTGCGTAAAAACTATTTTACGGTAAACTCTCTCAACAACATCATACTAATTAACAGGGGCGCTGAGAGTCAAGGCAGGCCCCCCAGGTTCACTTCGACCGAACCCATGATTTCTTCCCTGAGCTGGGTGCCACAGCACAGGTACTTGCCAGCGCGGGCCCCGTGTTACAGCCCCTGCTTCCCCCACCCCTTAGCTCTGATAATTAGCTCTGCTAATTAAGGAGTATTCCGGTTAACATCCTTTACCTTTTTTTTAAATGTCAGAGACATTTTTAATGTCAATTGAAAATCATTAATGAGAGCGTTTGCTGTGTATTATCGTAATGAGAGAGATTGGGGTGAATTATCGTTAATGGGAAAGATTGCTGCGCATTATCGTTAATGAGAGAGTTGCTGTGTATTATCATTAGTAAAACATATTGCTGTATATTATAGTTAATGACAGATATTGCTGTGTATTGTTGTTAATGAGAAAAATTGAGTATTATCGCTAATGGGAGAAGTTGTGGTGTATTATTGTTAATAAGAGAAAATGCTGTGTATTATCGTTAATGAGAGAGATTGCTGTGTATTATCGTTAAGAGAGAGTTTGCTGTATATTATTGTTAATAAGAAAGATTGCTCTGTATTATCTTTAATGATGGAGATCGGTGTGTATTATCTTTAATGATGGAGATTGCTGTGTACTATCGTTAAAAGAGTTTTCTGTGTATTATCGTTGATTAAAGAGATTACTGTGTATTATCGTTGATTAAAGAGATTACTATGTATTATCGTTGATTAAAAAAATTACTGTGTATTATCGTTGATTAAAGAGAATACTGTGTATTATCGTTAACAAGAGAGTTTGCTGTTTACTATATTAAACTCCTCCTTTGTTATTTATGAAACTAAAGTTCATAAGAAAAATACAATATCATTACTGATAGCTCGTTTATTAAAAAAAAAAGTTTGCATTATATTCGACAATATAAGAAGTTTATTGACAAAAAAAGTACAAAAAAATGGGTTCAAATCGCCTCTTTAAGAGCCCAATACGTGGGCTTTCGTGTGTTTGTTTGGATTTTTTATGGCGCAAGAGCATCTGGGCTATCATTTGCAACAAAAAATACAATCACGTATCTAATGTTTGTTGTTGATTTTTTATGGCGCAAGGACAATAAGGGTACTTCTCCGCCAATCAAAGTGAGATCATACGTACGTACGTTGTAAATATCTAAACTAAAATATACGTGTACAAACACACGTACCAAAAAATGATGGTTTTGAAGCAAATTTCTAACGCGATACCTGTACTTATCTTTTGATATACAAATACAGTAATCGTTTTCAATAACATCGTTTCAATCAACGATCATTTCCGTTTATCGACGTTGTGTCGCAGCCACGATAAATAATACCTCATAAACTTAACGCACATCCCGATTAACGATTTCTGTTTAGCGACTTTTTCTCCATTCTATGTACGTCGCTAATAGGAGACTTTGCTCGAAATCGGATTTCCATGGAACTCCTAGCAATGTTCGCGGAACCCCAGTGTGCCGGGCATAGGTGCCCTCAGAACTGTATGCAGGAGGGTGCATTCAGAAAAAATTCCTATTAAATAATGTTATTGGACTATAGTTTCTTGGGGATTCAATCTCCCCCCCCACCACTTTTTCCATGAGCCAAGAGGGTGCAAGTGCATCCCTTGCACCCTCTTGAGGGCGCCTATGGTGCCGGGGAACTTTTATATGTAACCCTGCTCTAGGCAGTTGCCTTACTTTAAACCACATCTAATCCTGGAGCCATATTTATAACAAACGTACATTTAAACACCTCTTATACGTTTTTCCGGTCTCGTGGGTGTTCGATGATGAGGGTTTTACTATTTAGCGTCCCGCTTGATGTGAGGCACCAACATAATTTCTAAACAATTTATTTTCCACAACTTAGTTTCGTTTTTAAACTCAAATACAGCAATAAGGAAACTAACCCTAAAGAATCAACAGTAACATGTCGAACAAGCAAAGCAATTTGAATACCTTGACGGTACTGTATCTAATGAAGGAAAAACTGAGGAAGATGTGAAATACAAATTTCAAAAGGCCAAAAAGCGTCTTTGTGCAAATAAAACCTTTTGAAACTCGGCGCAACTAAGACGAAAAAACAAACTAAAAGTTTTCAAGCGCTACGTGAAGTCAATGCTGCTTTATGCGCATCAAATGTTGAAAGTAACGAAAACAATAATAAACAAGCAAGTGAAAGAAAATCACCTAAGGTCGATATTTAAATTTAGCGGGTTTTAATTAACATTAATTCGCAACTCTCTAATCCACAACTCCCTTATCCCCGCAACTGTCTTGTCCGTAATTCTCTAATCCGCAACTCGGTAGATTTTCAACTTTGACAATGGACATTATTATTGCATTTACGGAAGACCATTATCTTACCATTTTTATTGCGCGCAGGCAGGTGGGCCCAAAGCAATAGCGGGTTCAATATCTATTGAAACCCCTCTAATGAAATTCAAGTCTTCGGACATAACTCTCTTTCAGTGGCGTAGTGATTAGAAAGTGCTTGGGGGAGCTCCGGAAGCTTTACAGAAAATTAATGGGGGGTGGTGTTAACAAGAAGGATGTGTCTTAATATCCAATGGGGGAAAGGGGGCTTGAACCCCCTCCCAGAGTTCCTTCCCTTCGTACATCACTGCTACTTCCGTGCAATACTGAACACAAGCTGGCCAAGCAAGAAAGGTAACTAATAAAGTACTATGGAAAACATTGACCGAAAACATGCATATCATGCGAAACAAGATAATATGCATACGGAAACAAGACGCATGAGAAAACAAGATAATAAAGCTGTGTAGGACATATATTGAGGGAGAAAACAAAGGATATTTGTTGATAAGTACCAGGTTAGAATCCCCAAGAAAAGAGAAAGAGAAGCAGATCAAGAAACATGAAAATTTTTAAGAAATTAACTTCAAGGAAAGGAGTGTCATGCATGTGGAGAGATCCAGAAACTCGAAAAACAAGAGATAATTTGTAAAAGTTCAACTTCCTCCATAAAGATCAAGCAGAAAAAGATATAACAATTTTTATAGAAGAACAGTTTAAATTTATACAAATATGTTGAAATTAATGAGGTTAGACTTCAAATTTATATCTAGTAAGCCCGCCTAACTTTTTATCACGCAGACGAAAAAGAATATCGAAATATAAATTGTGTTTATAGCGTACAATCATGTTACAATCAGGATTTTGTTTATATTTATATATATATCGAGACTCACTATCGGTCATTCTAGACGTGACCTACATTTTACGTTACTTCTGAACAATGATAAGTTTATATACAGGGTGTCTCAGCACCAGGGTTATAAACATCTAGGAGGGGTAGGGTACACTTAGAAGAACAATATTTGTCATAGAACCTAGGGTCGCAAACCACTCACAGCGCTAGTTCTAAAACCATCCAGCATGCCCAAATATTTACAACCAGTGCGTGAAAAGCGCCAGATAAAACTCAGGTCAGCTGCTCAAGTGCATAGATGATTAGGACATCTCATTTTGCGCTTCTCATGCACTGGTTGTCACTATTTGTGCATGCTGGACGGTTTTAGAACTGGCGCTGTGAGTGGTTTGCGACCCTAGGTTCTATGACAAATATTGTTCGTCTAGGTATACCCTACCCCTCCTAGATGTTTGCAACCCTGGTGCTGAGACACCCTGTATATAGCAGGAACTTATAAAAGAACCAGGAATTAATACGAATGTGCATTTTCTCGAACCACCTATTAGAAAAAGTTCTCACTAATGCTTCACCTCACTCAGCCTAACATTTTCTCCCTCCGTTCAGTGGAATTATGGGAAAATACGTGTATGACGTGGGTAGGGAGGACCGTAGGCGTAGACAGAAAGTTCATAAAGGGGGGGTTATAGGCTCAATGGGGGGTTACAGAGCTACAACTCATATACAAAATTTCCATTGCAATGGGGTTACAACCCCCATCAACACCCCCTGCGTACGCCAGTGGGGGAGACGGTAGATGTGTCAACGTGTTTTTGCTTACCGGAAAAATTGCTTTCAATGCATTACCTATTACTCCAATGGCAATGCGCAAATAAATAAGCAATGTAATACACAAATAAATAAGCAATGTAATACACAAATAAATAGTAATCCAGTATATAAATAAATATCAATCCAATATGCAAATAAATAACAATCCGATATGCAAATCAATAAAATTCCAATATATAAATCAATTGCTATCCAATCAAATAAAATCTCTAATAAGCAATCCAATAGCAATCAGTGATAATGACGAATTCAATATTAATCAGTGATAATAGCAAATCCAATAGCAATTATTGACAATGGAAAATACAATACAAATAACACTTATAATGTTTGTGTTTAAATATTTTGACCAGTGTCGCGACCTATGCTATGATGACGACGAAAATCTCTGGAAACCTGGGTAGAGATTAAACAATTGTATTTATTAATCTTAACCTCAGACGCGGTCCGCTTATCTATAGCCGTAATGATCAAAGCGACCCTTACACGAATACTCTCTACGGCATGCCGGTAGTCTTACCGGAATATCCCCAAGTCCTCTTACAAACCTTCTGCCGGAGTTGCCGCAGGTGTAGCCAGCAAAATCGGATACGGGCCTCGTCCAGCTCGTTGCACAGATGTTCTATTCAATAGACTAAAAAACAGAGACAATAGGACATCTGTGGTTTTTGACAGGATAGAAGATTTAGAATTTCATAACCCGTTATTCTAAGATCCCAGTTTTTCGCAAATAGTTTGTCTCAGTGGAGTTATATCTAATAATGGAAGAATTGGTCAATATCTACAGTTATAAGTGTAGAAGATAGGAAGGATTTTCACCCAATTGTCCTATTGGTATTATCCTATTGTCATATAGGAATTTCCGTTCATTGTTTCTATTGTGTAACTTTAAAATTACTCGAAAAGAAGGTTTTTCTTCCATTATTGGAGCGTCAATCAAGATGAAGTCGTCCAAGCGTCATTCAGCATTCTGGACTAGGAAAAGGTTAAAAAATATAGTTTGAAGGAGAAAAACTTTTTTTTTCTAATGAATAGTTCTAATGAATAGTTCTAATGAATAGTTATCGTGAAAAACGATCGTTTTATACAAGTTATTACGAAATAGAGGTAATGGAGATAAAACCTTATATTTTGTATTATTATAATCAAATCCAACCCGTGTAACAAAAGGCTGCTCACAAATCCAAATTTTAATCTTCTTTAATCGAATCTTTGTTGGACATAAAATCCCTATCCGATTAAATCCGATTAACAATAAGGGATTAAGAGAGCGGTTATCACATTATGCTCTGCGAAGCTATTCGGAAAAAAATATAAAATATATATGGCAATATCTCGGTGGAGGGAAATTTGGTTTAGATCAAGGTTTAAGCTGTTTAGCAATCAAAAAATAATGTGTGCTTTGGTGTACGATAACATGCCAAATAACAGCTTGAAAAATATTGTTAAGTTAAAACAGCCAAAAATGCATACATTGTGACAATAGTGTAAGAGCAACGACAGTGCACTGTGGCTAATTTCTCTCTTAAAGTTTTCCGCCAAACAAAAAATTTGACAAAAGCTGGATTAAGCAAATTTGATAATTATTGTATTTTAAGCAAGTTCACCAATATTACAATGACGTTCTTACCATCCATTTCATCGTATTCCTCACGAAGACTAACAATGAAAATACCACAGGTATAGACTACCCCAAGTCTCCAAAACAATTTTAATTTTTAAAAAAGAAAAAAAAAAGAAGAAAAAAAGAAAGTGAAAGTGAACTGATCCGTGAAACTGAACTACGAAATTGATGACATATTTCTAACTTTATAACACACACCCAAGGATTATCGAAAAATTATTTTTAAAAGGCTATATCTCTCTGAAAATAAGTATTTTTTATTGACGGTAAACATTTTAGATTCCTAATTAGTGGCGCTAATTAACATATTAACGACGACGGACCAGAATATAATAAAATTATATATGTTTATTTCTAATTTTCTCCGCTTTACTGGGAGAATGATGTTGGCTGATGGAATTAGCGCTTTAAAGAATTGCAATGCGGTCGACGCAGTCGGCGCCTGAATTACAACTGGTTTATACAACAATTTTCCGCATGGTGGCAGTACAAAGCATGAGAATGGTAGAACTGTTTTATAAGACTTAACCTACTCCGCGCGTTAAAATTTACATAAATTTCAAATCAAAATCAGATTTCTACACTACAAGCAAAAAATTATACAAATATTTGCAATACTTAACAAAACAATTATGTACAAATATGACAAGTAATTAAAAAAAATTCAACAAGTATTAATTGGTAATAAATATATCTTTGCAAGGCCTCGTTTTACAATTCCATGAGCAGTTTTTACAATAACTACTCTAACCTTTTTATCCGCACCAAGCACAACTTCTTGAATTCTGCATAGACACCATTTGTATGGTGGCAAATTGTCTTCCTTTATTAATACCATTGAATATGGAGTAACATTTTCCTTTTCAAATTGCCATTTATGTCGAAGTTGTGAATGATTTAAATAATCGTTACTCCATTTTTTCCAAACAATTTGCATTAATTTTGTTGTTCTTTGCCAACGAGATAAGTAATTATCATTTTTTTCAATTAAGTTTGGTTCAGGAACAGAATTAAGTGGACGACCAATTAAATGTCCAGGTGTGAGTGTCTCAAAATCATTTGGGTCAGAAGACATGGGTAATAAAAGTCTGCTGTTTAGTATGCCTTCGATTTGAGTAGTAACAGTAAGAAATTCTTCCAAGGTTAATTTAACTGCACCAATTGTTCTTTGTAAATGGTGTTTAAATGATTTTATTCCACTTTCCCAAATTCCCCCGAATGTTGGAGATCTTGGTGGAATGAAATTCCAATTGATATTTTCTGAGGTTAAGTAGTGAGCTAAATTTTCAGAGGGCTTACTCATCAAATTATGTAGCCTTTTTAGTTCAGAGTTAGCACCTACGAAATTCTTAGCATTATCTATTAATATAGACGAGCATTTTTCACGTCTTGCAAAAACACGTTTAAGTGTTCCTATCAGAGCATTTGAGGTCAGATCAGTGACCACTTCGACAGGACATCAGACTGATTAAAAAATAATAAATCACTCAAGCAATAGATGCAGCCGTTTGATAACACACTGGAACTTGGTTACCGTGAACATTGGTATAATGAATACATGGCTTCGGTTAGTTTGATTTAGCATATAATAAGCAGGGGCACCAAGAGCCAAAGCAGACCTCCAGACTTATTTCGACGGGCTCCCATGACCCTTCCCAGGGCTGTGGCATAGATATTTTTTTTTTCTTTTTGGGGGGAGGGGGGTTGAACCCCCCAAATATTTTGGAAGTAGGGACGGCTCCCCCACAGCATAAGTCCTTGCCAGCGCGGTCCCCTAGACTTCGTCCGGGTCTCCGGGCTGCAACCCCTGCTGCAGCCTTTCGTCGGCCCTGATAATGGGTATGGTTACACAGAGGTGGATCCAGAGAGAGATTTTGAGAGTATGGGAATGTAAAATACAGTAAGACTCACTTGTAATAAGCCCGCATTTAGAGAGTTTCCGGATATAGCCAGGGCAATATTAATTTTGTTTGAAATAATGAATAAACGCAATGCAGTTTAGCAGCTTTTCGAGAAAAAGCCTTTTGAGTAATTTAAGAAAAACAAAATAAAATAGGGAATTAAAGTTTTTGTAAAAATTCCGTCGTTATATGCGGTTGGTCGTTATAATCGGCGCTCGTTATAACCGATTTCCACCGCATTTTTATGGATTTTTGGGGGGATGGAAATTTCTCTAATTTCTCCCACCAGGTGGATCCGCCGTGAGTTGCATCGGTTGTAGCTAGGAAAATACTCCGGTCCCCCTGATGTTCGTTATAACCAGGTCCCACTGTACATACTATACTATTGTAATTAGTATACTAGTATTATTTATAACTAGTAATAAATACTGTATAAGAAAATTAACCTTTTAAATATAATCTTGCATGTATTGACATATCAGGGCATAGTTCTTTTTCATTCTCGTGCTATTTAAAAAGCTTGCAGCTGTTTAAAAATGTCTCAGATATACAATTTTGCGAATTATTTTCATTATTTGATTATACGTGAAATTTCCGATACCTACATTTATTATCTCATATTAGAGCATATTTTTTTTTTTTCGTTTAGGAGAAAAAGAGACGCTTTCCCCATCCTGGATTCGAACCAGGGTCCCTCCGTTTAGCCCGGAGTGTCTTGGACCGCTAGACGAATGAGGACAGGAACAACGCTCTCTTTCTTCGTCCTCTAGCTCAAGCTCTAATATGAGCTAATAAACGTGGGTGTTGGAATTTTCACGTATAATTATTCCTTCACGAAAAAACACAAAAAAACTTACCCAGAAGGCTTTTCTGTGTTGACCATTATTTGGCAATTGTGTTATCCCTGTGAAGGGTAATAATATCTTACATTTTTTGATTATTTTCATTTTTCGTATTTCACGTCTATTTTTTTACATTAATCATTAGTATTTTTCTTATTTTTGACATAATACCACTGGTCGATTAGTATTTTTTCGTCTGGCATATTATAATATGATATTAATATTATAAATAATTATTATAATTATAAATAATTAAATAAATAATAATTAATTAATTAATAATTAAACCATTAATTAATAAATAAATAATTATTAATAATATAATTTGATATTAATATTATAATCTGATACAGAACTCTGTATCAGATGTCTTTTGTTAATTCGGAGGGTTATAAATTATGAGTACAGTGGTGCATGTATACAATGCAGTACTTGCATACAAGTGTCCCTATAGTACATTTACGTAGTCTGCGCAATTGATAAACGATAAAATGCAGTACATAAGCATGAATCTGCGTACGCACACGAAATCAAATTTATTAATATTATTGTTTCTGATCACTTTAAGAACATCAGTCGAGCCAGGGTTGTTTTTCGGGATATATTATATATATATATATATATCATCATCATCATATTCAACCATTATCTATCCACTGCTGGATGAAGGTCTCTCCAAATGCTTTCCACACAAGTCTATCCTGAGCAATTCGCTTCCATGTCACCCCAACCTGTTTTCTTAGTTTAAGAACGTTTTCTAGGTCTTCGGTGGTCTCTTGGAATCCAGTTCAGAATTTCTGTTGTCCATCGTTGATCAGTTCTTCTTGCAATATGCCCAGCCCATCGCCATTTCAGCCCTTTTACTTTAACAATGATGTCCTCTACTCTAGTTTGCTCTCTCACCCAAGTGTTTCTTTTTCGATCTCTCCTAGTTATTCCAAGCATGCACCTCTCCATGCTCCTTTGCGTTGTCTGTAACTTTCGTATTGCTCCAACTGTTAGACTCCATGTCTCTGATCCATAAGAGAGGACTGGCAATACACACTGGTTGAAGACTTTTCTTTTTAGACATAAAGGCAATTTCCCCTTCAGGATAAAACTGTTTCTTCCAAATGCACTCCAGCCAAGTTTAATACGTCTGTTGAGTTCTTTCATAATGTTGCCATCCATTGAAATCAGCTGGCCAAGGTAAATATATGAATCAGCAATTTCTAGCTCAATGTTGTCAACTTGTATTTTTGTTTCCTCTACAAAATTATTGAACATGATCTTAGTTTTTTGTAGGTTCATCTTGAGTCCAACTTCTTCACTTCTAGTTGAGAGCTCTTGTACCATGTCTTGGAGTTCCAATGGGTCCGTTGAAAAAATAACAATGTCATCAGCAAACCGCAGATGATTTAAATATTCACCATTTATTTTTATTCCCTTGTTATTCCAATTTATCTGCTGAAAAATCATCTGTAAAGCTGAAGTAAAAAGTTTTGGAGAAATGGTATCTCCCTGCCTCACACCTTTACCAATTTTGATAGCTTCGGTATCTTTATGTAACCGAAATTTTGCACTTGCATTTTTATACACACGTTTCACCATGTCAATGTACACTTCCTCGATGTCTGTTGATCTTAAAGAGTTGATGACTGCTGATGTTTTAATAGAGTCAAAGGCCTTCTCATAGTCAATAAATGCCACACACAATGGAAGTTCATATTCATGTGTTCTTTCAATTAATTCTCTTAATACTTGAATATGGTCCACTGTACTGAATCCACTTCGAAATCCAGCTGTTCTCTTTGGTTGAGCTATATATATATAGCTCGAGCGATTATATTTATAATGGGCTCTGGCTCCTATAGTCCAAACGTTTAAATGTCACATGAGAAAGGTATGTGTTGGCTTGGAAAGAAATACAGTATATTAGATTCTAATCAATACATTATTTCAGTAAACAACAAATATTTTTCAGTAAACGTTATTTACATAAAAAGTCCTTCAAACTATTTTAAATATTTCATCTAGAAAATACAAATATAACACCTCGTTAATTTTTAAAAATATCGTTACATAAAATTTAATAAAGAACAACTGGAAAATTAACAGAAGTTTAATGTAAACTGATAATAACATGCAAGTTTAGAATGCAATGTAAATTAAAATTTAGTGGGTATAATAAAAAATATATAAAAACAAATTAAGTGTATAAAAGTATATAACATATATAAAAGTATATAAAATGTAAACATGTTTAGAAGTATATAAAATGTAAACATGTTTAGAAGTATATAAAATGTAAACATGTTTAGAAGTATATAAAATGTAAAAGTATAAAATGTAACCATATATAGAAGTATATAAATATAAAAGTATATAATGTATATATGAAATTATATATGAAGTATATTAAAGCACAAAAAATTCAATAAAATATTTAATGGATATTTTTTTCCAATGTACCTATTCTATATGTTATTTTCTTTTTTAAACAGACCATTTGTTTGCGGTTTCAGTTCATGACGCCAATTTATTGAAATAGCAATCCAAAAACCCATTCCCGCACCGATAACTTTGACCTTATTGGATTCTTAGAAGAAAAAACATTTATCTCAGATGAGGAAGCCGAAACCAATCTTTTATCTGAATCCCAGCGCTTCAATTACGAACAGCCTAATAATAAGTTATCTGGAGATGAATGTAGCGCTCTAAACTTTTCTCAACACCCAGCAATTGGTGGCAATTTTAGATAGCAAGGATGAGAGGTTCTACGTATCTTTGAAATGGGATATTATTGGGTCTTCTGTTATTGGCATCCCCACGTATGAAATTTTTTCACTTTGTTTCTTTGTTAAAAGTTTTTTTTTTCAGTATAAGAGGTTGGTCGTTAACGGTCCGCAAAACTCTTTCCTTACTTCCTGAAAATTCAAATCTCAAAGTTTTGTGTCAAATAACGTTTCATTTGCCTAGATTATTTCTTTGACAGTTGCATTTTTTCAGCATTAAATAGTGATTTTCTCCAAGTTCATTAAAACAGGGAAGTATATAATTGTTTATATCACTATTTTCGGCATAACTGCAAAGTTCGTCACCCACTTTTCTCTCCTCCTGAAATTGCTCTAAAATTTCAGTAGCTGGGCTTATGACGTCACTCTCTCTCTCTCTGGCATCGTTCAAAGTCATTTTCTGATCTCTTCGCTTGTAGGCTGTGTTTTGTTCGTTGCAGCGAATCGAAGTATCTCGGAGCCATTGACTTTTTTTTTCTTAATTGGGTTTGAATGAGTTGAAAGGGGTTCTAAAAAATGTTTTACTTTGTGGTTCGAATACAAGTGTGGACGTTTTGACTAGTGAGATAGCTGCACATATTTTGCCAATCGCTTTTGAGGAAAGGGATATTCTGTGCTCTGATTAGCTGCTTTCAACCTGATCTATGAGGGTGTGGCCAAGAGCGATGTTAAGACATACAGGTATATTTATCCATTCAACATTTCAACTATTCAGGCATAACTCGAAGTCTATCCAAACTGACCGCGAGGGATTTTCCCCAAAGCGGGGCGTGTGGGTCTCCCTCACTAACCCTTCTCGAATTCATGTGTTATAATTACCGTAAAATTACGGGTTCATAACATTATTGATTTTAGATCCTTCGAAGCAAAATATGACGAGACAAAGACGGACAGGCTTTTAGCTTCACACGAAGCGAATTTTACCCCGGCGCCTTCTTGTCCGATAGCTCTGACTTGTGGAAACCTTGGGGAATAGGCATCTAAGGACACGCTGCGAAAGAAAACGATCAAGTTACAAAGGGTTCTGGAGACCGGCGCATAGATGGCATAAATAAAGGTATTTTTCAGCCCAAAAAACGGGGAGAAAACCAGAAAACTGAGAGAGGCTTGAAAACAAAGGTTCTTCTAGAGAGTTTGAGATGTATTTAAAGAAAAAAGGGGGCTGAAAAAGAGAGAGAGGAAGAGTCAGTACTGAGCGGTCGCCGAGAGAAGCTCTCTCTGGTATGCAGCTTGGACTTGCCTTCAACGAGGAGGACGTCTTTCAATTTTTTGAGGTCCTAAGATGAGACCTGCAAAGTCTTCGTCACGAGTTTCGACCTAAAGGTTCTTCGAAAATTGCTATTAGTCTAGTTATGTTCAAGCTGATATTTTTGAGTCCTTGATTCGATGTTCTACTCATCGTCTTTTAGCTACCGGTCCCGGAGTATCGTCCGCACCCAGTCTTACTGTCAAGCATCTCGTCGAAATGTAAGTCCCTCCATTTATCGATACTGATCGTCTGCAATGCGTGGGTTTTCCATGCAGGGTTTAATTGATTAATGCCGCGCGTAACAAGGCATTACTTGTCCATGTTAATTGAATGGCAGATCGATCTTAGTCAGGAGTAATTAAGTATAAAGCAATTTTGTGGATAGAGACCTACCTGAGTATATGCATTGTGTTAAACAAAGTGTGTTATCCGTTAATCCGTTATCCTCTTTACTGAATGATCATTTCATTGAGCTATCATCTTTATCTTGTTATCTACATAATTTTGTATTACTTTAACATGCAACGACCTTCGCTCTACAGAAGAACATTACACAGGTAGTTCAGGGGATCACCACCCAAGGCGTTCACTGACTCAAGAAAATTACAATGATAAAAAAAACAATCCGCAAACAACATTTCCACAATGGCGGCAGGTTACTTGCCCATTGCCAGCCGTGTTTGGTAACACCTCAAAAAAATTCAGTAGGTGATTGACTACGCAGTATTACCTTATTTCCTTTCTCGAGAATAAAATAATCACTAACGTCGTTTCAACACAAAGCCGTCAGAGCATAATTTAAGTTTTTGTGAGGGCGGGATGGGTGAAATTTTGATGCTTTGACACCCACATTAAATAGCTCAAATTGAAATGCAATCATCCACCATTGAAATATTTGTTATGTCCTAAAGAATATATAAAGCATTTCCCAAGACTGGAATCCAACCATAAACTTCTTGGGATGAACCCAAGCTCCAGGACTATTAGAACGGTAGAAATGGCATTATTACTGAGAAAAATACCAGAAGAATTGAAATACGAAGATAAACATCACTTTCTGGATCAGGGTAGTTTAATTGGTTAGATATTTTGACTCAAACCGAGGTGTCGCTGGTTTTATTACAACCCGAGCAAATGCCTTTTTCATGAAAAATTAAAATATTTTATTGGCTCTCATCGAGTTCAAGATTGAGACATATAACATGGCTGTCAAAATTTCATAAAATATTTAAATGTTTTATATTATATGGTTTAGCATATATATTTGAAATGGGATTATCAAATTTTCGGAACTTAATCCAGAAAAAGTCCTCAAATATCTACGTACTAAAATAATTCTTGCAATACTTTTCGAATACAAAACTTTGCAATATTCATGAAACTAACTTTATTCAAGGTTTATGCTATAAAATATCTTGAAATGACAATGAATGCAAAATCTTTTCGTATTTTCACAATTAAATTTCTTATGCTTTTAATGCAATTTTATAATTTTCTTGCATTTAT
>QLNU02015003.1:58316855-58330759 GCA_006491805.2 Dysdera silvatica
AATATTAATTTTTACTTACCGGCGCGAGGTGGTATAAAATGGCCAAAATATTGCTTACGTAATACTTGAACCCTCCCATATAACAAAATTTAATGTCCTTAGGGAGCGTTCAAGTATTACGTAAGCAATATTTTGGCCATTTCAACCCCCACCCCTAGTAAGCAAAAATTAACATTGGCTAACATAGGAAAATAAGCAAAACAGCAAATAATCCCTCCCCACCACCACCACCAACAAAGGTGCTTACTTAATACTTGAATTCTCCTTTACTCGAAATGCGACCTAACGTCAATTTAAAACTAGTTAATTTTGGACGAAGCAATGTCGAACCTTTATTTAATGAAACCGCAAAATCCTGCTAAATTCCAAATAAATAAATAAATAAATAAATAAATAAATAAATAAAATAATCCGTTAATTAGAGAAATTTGCAAGATTGACGTTAGTTAAATAAGAGTTGAACTTTATGTAATTAAAATATTTCATACTATTTACCAGCTATCTGTGTAAAAATACAAAAAAGCCTCCGTTCTAATGGTCTGACACTGGAACTTGAAATAGAAATCATACACAAAAAGCGTTTTTATAATTGACTTTGGACCAAAAAAATAAAAAAAAACGTAATTGACATTTTCTATCAATTTCTATTTTAAAGCACCTGAAATGTGATTTGAGGAGGCGAAAAAAATGGAAAGGAAAAATTAAAGGAAAAGAAAAGATTAAATGAAAGTGAAAGCACAGCACTTCCCCCTCCCCACCCCCAACTCCCTCTATTTTCTCTTTAGGCGCAAGTCATCCCAGTGTGTTGTTTTCTTTTTCTTTTTTATTTCTTCTTCTTCCTCCCTTTTCTACTTTTTTCTCGGCCGTTGGAGTTTTTCTCCCTAATCTTTTTTTTTTATTCCTTCCCTTCCTTTTCTTTCCCTTCGTGAAGGCGTCCTATCAGAAGTTGTTCTGTGCAGCCAAGCTGCTAAGGGATTGGCAAAAAAGCAGAAGACGTCATTGTATAAAAATGGCACCTTTGCCTGTCCCTCACGTCTATTTCCCCTAGCCTTTTTTTTTAATCAAAGTCGCCAACCTTGGCGAGTTAGTACCAAAATAATAATTTTGAATTCCTTATGCTGGAAAAAATATCTCCAAATGTAGAAACACTTATTTTTGATTATTATCTATACTTGTGCTTTCTCTCAAAATCCCCCCCACCCTCAGGACGTCCCCCTAATTTTTTTTATGGGTTTTAGTTTTATTTCTTCTATTTCTGTTGGCCTCCTTGCATAGGCGTAGGCAGAAAGTTCATAAGGGGGGGTTATAGGCTTAATGGGAAGGGTTACAGAGCTACAACTCATATATTCCTATGTTAAATATACAAAATTTCATTGCAATGGGGGGTTACAACCCCCAAAACCACCCCTGGTTACGCCTATGCTTCCTTGTTATCCGATGGTCAAAATTGGGAGTGGGAAGGCAAAATCATCGGTTTAAAGTTTCGTATGAAGCCTTCCCATCATCTGACCCAATGATTATTTAAGAATAATATATATAACGATTATCATTCATGATCATTCTATTGATCATTCTACTGATCATTCTATTGATCATTCTATTAATTATTCTATTGATCATTCTATGGATCATTCTATTGATAACACTTGTTAAAATATTATATACGTACAGTAGAAGGTCAATTATTGTAATCTTGTTTATGGAGATGTGTGTTATATAAAAAAAATTAAATTCGCATAAAAACTGAATATTTATGTTGAAAATATAAGCAATCAAAGATACAGCATCGGGACTTCAGAGTTTAAGCTGCGTAAGTTTTTTTCGCATTTTGCGAAAGAATATGGTATTTTGTGAAAAAAATGTATTACCACTTTCGCTAAAAAGCGAAAGCCCTGAAAATTAAAAATTTTCACAGTTTTATGTCGGCGGCCGCCATACGACGATCTTGAAGACCTTTTGTTGCGTCATGAACGGATGAATCGAAATCAGTTTGATTTTGAAAATGCCTACGAATTATGTGTAATAAAGCCAAGGAAAATTGTACAAATATATCACCAATTATATAATTTTGTACAAAATAAAAAATGTTATTTGTAGTTCTAAATTTTAATTATGGTATTTTGTTTAACGTTCTCCTAAAGTACAACATTTTCAAAACTATTGCAAGCATGTATTTGCAGTAGAAAAAGAAAGCTAAAATAAATTTAAAAAAAAAACTAAACATTTATTTTTTACATTTTAGCTAAAATGATAAAGGAGAATAAAAATCCAGCTTGAATCCCGGGAGGGACGAATATGAAAGGAAAAGGGAATGGGTTTCGAAGCTCGCTCTTAAATGAAACTCCTCATTAAATAAAACTCCTCGTTAGTTAAATAAAACTCCTCGTTAGTTAAATAAAACTCCTCGTTAGTTAAATAAAACTCCTCGTAGGTGTTATATCCCATATGCAGCTTATACTCAAAATTAATGGTAAATTGACGCAGGCAAAGATAGCGAAGACACAATAAGATTTTCAGGTATTTGTAGGAATTATATTCTTTCTTTCATCTTCTCCAAAACGGTGCAAAATCCTTTTAAAAAGCATCTTGCGTTTAACATTAAAGCAGGCTTCCGGCATCCAATGGAAAAGCAAAATCGAAGCAATCCGATCTCTACGGTATTAGCTGAGAGAAATTAAAAATTCGTAAAAAACAATAGTCTGTTGTATACATGTGTATTTAGATGTATATATCTAAAATATACCAACACTAACGTAACAATTCAAAAATTATGGTGGATTCAAGTGACTTTAAAGAAGATTATGTAATGGAATGTGAGAAAATAGTGTGCTTTGATCACGGGAGCCGTTAGCGGGGGGGGGGGCAGGGGGACGGGTCCCCCCAATGTTGGTGGTAGGGTTCCATATCCCTAGACAATTTCAAACAAAATGCCTTATACTGGCATATTGCCCCCCCCCCCAAATATTTTATGCCGTCGGCGTCAATGCACAGGCGCCGTTAGCGGGGCATGCAGGGATCCACCCCAATGTTGGTTAGGTTCCATATCCCATTCAATTTCAAACAAATGCCTCCTAATGGCATATTGTCTCCCATATTTTCATGCCGTCGGTGCCAATGGCTTTAATGTCCAATGGAAGAGCTTGAGCCACTTTCTCTGACAATAAGATACATTTACTCCCCCACCACGATACATCGGAAACGAGTTATATCCAGATGCGGACTGAGTCCTCCCAAAGGACTCATACCTTGGACATTCGAAGGGCGCGAGTCCTATTTCCCATGAGGGCGCACCGACTCGAGGGCCGATGGGCCGGCGGCTCAATCCGTCCCTGGTTATGCCACATTTCTTAGGCGTTATGTTGGAATAGAATAACAATAAATTTAGTCAACTTGTGGTACGGTTTTTGGTTATACGCTTGTTCCGTAATATTTTTGTTGTTACGTGAGTATTTTTGGGATTAAAATACTCACGTAAATTTGAATATTGTGCTATGTGAGTTAAATACGCCCCGAAGATTCCTATGTTCTTTTGGCTACTGTTTGTCATGTGGTTCTCCGCTCGTACGTTTGTATTTATTTCATGTAACTGTATGACTCCTGTATATACTTCTTGTATTCCTGCATTCACTACGACGCTTTGTTTGTTGATTTTTTAAGTATTTATGTACGTATATGTTTTCTTTGACTTGTATATAATCTATTCTTTATGATGGAAATCTGATCCACCTTCCAGATCTTATAAATATTTTTCAATCCCTTTGAGTACTGGCGTCTCTGCTAACCTCATAAAGTATTATCTGATACTAAGGGCTATTTACATAACCACACATTTCGACATTTTCTGTCCTTTTCTTTTATGTTACCCAAACAAGCAGAGGTTATGCAGCTCTGCTGCGGTACTCGGAGCAAAAACATCTCATCTTCTACAATACTCCGAAGAAAGCATTCTATCACTGAAAAACATCGCACACGTAATGAGTAAGATGAAGAAATTGTTACAATTTCAAGTCTCCAATGAATTTTCTATTACAAATTAGGTGAATTTAATAAAAAAAACACTGCACATAACGCTCAAAATTACCATTGAAGAAACGTTATTCAATATCCACATTCATTTCCATGTAGCATTTCCCCGATGCGGGAAGAGAACGTTTGGGGATCGATCGGATATATCTAAAAATCGAGCTGTTTTAAAAAAAAAAGTGGACCAATCCAGTTATTATAAATATATTATTCTATATAAATTTTAATTAATTTTAAAATGATATAAATATTATTTAAATTAGAAAAGACACGCAACAGCAAAATGTCGTATCACCGTTGCCAAAACAACATCCAAAAGCTTGGCCTTTCCCGTCAGACCCATTTAAATGGAGGGACAATTAAGGGTGTCTACGGTATTTAATAGTACAGTAAAACCCTCTTTTAACGACCACCTCTAAACAACGACAATTTTCAAAGGCCAACTGTATATTCATGGAACCAAACAACTTCTATAGGATAAATATTTGAGCTAACTTCTGAAGAGTCAATTCCGAACAACAACTATTTGTAGGTGCCACGACAAAACAACAGCTATCCAATTGCGGTATGCAAATTTATTTGCAACCCAAAGTGTTAACAATGCGAAGTGAAGTTTTGCCTCACGTGTCCGCAATTTGACCAGCTCCTAATTGTTGTTATACTCGTGGCACAGCTAACTTGGTACACCGTTAAGGCTATTCCGTGCGAAACTCCCGTGCGAAAAGTATTCATTCGCCAATTGGCGAAAAATGAGGTAACCCTCAACATTATTAGGCTATTTATCGCCTAATTTGGAATGCAGAAAAACGCGGTTGCCAAAAGTACAGGAGCCAAATTTCTCGCCAAGCAAACGAAGTCCTCTGAGTGGTCAGTTACTTGAATGACATCAGCGCTAGTTATAATGAGTCTTTTTCCTAAATTTAATAAATACCAGATTTTAATTACACAAATATGCCTATGTTTTATGTATTTGAGCATTATTTTAATGTTTTATGTCCGAAATATATCGCGCTGGCGAACTCGTACTGCTCTGCTTCTTGTCAGTGTACCAGGTTAGTTCTGCCCCGAGTATAAACACATTCATAGCAGTCCCGTTAATCCGAACTAATTGGGACCGAGACCTGTTCGGATTAATAAATTTTTTCGATTAACCGAAATCTTTACCATAGAATTTACTGCAAGCTGTAATTGTTTTATATTCGTGTGTTTTGGTGTGCAGGCGTAACACACAACGGAAAATTTCCTTTTCTTTAATGGGAAATTTCCATCAGTTGGCAACCCGCACTGCTCTGTTTGTTTACGTCTTCTCGATTAGCTGGCGTTGGAAGAACATCCAACCAATTGAAAAGTAGTTCGATTTAACCTGAGTTTCGGATTAGAGTGGTTCGAATTAGCGAGACTGCTATATATTTGGCCGAGTCGAATAAAAGGCAACCAGGGACTGATAGAAAACGTGAGGAAATAAGTGGAGGGGGGGGGGGTACTAATATATAAATAAAGGTAAGTATAAATAAGTGGGATATGTAAAAACGGAAACGTAAAAAAGTGGAACAGCCACAAAAGTCTAATATCAAAACACTTCTGATGTTTTTGCGATCTTTCGGGATAACCAAAACATTTCTTCAAGCCAAAATGGCGGGGAGTTGTATAGAAAAGGAGATTTATTATAAAAAAAGAACAAAGCAATCACTTGTTGTTCAATATTAATGCAAACAAACGGGGTTTAAAATTGAGATTCAGACAGACATTGAGAGTGTTCCGCAGTGATCACAAATTAGAGGTTCCACTGCGACTTGAATCAATACTACGCTTTGGTTGGTTGGTTTTACGGCTCAAGAACAGCAATGATCGTGTTGCGCCCGGACCTACTGTTTTCCGAGGAATCTGAACCTCTTAAGCCCTAGGGAACCAAACCGCGGACTGCGGTGAGCAGTGCGATCTTTATGAGATCTCTGAGTAAGCGTTCTTTGCACTGTTGGGAGTCGAACCCGGATTAACGGCGCACTAGGTGAACACGTTACCACACTGCGCCACCGCAGGGCATTACGCTTTGGCGAATACCTTAAACTATAAATGAAGTTAGTTTCCGTAAAATCTTTATTTTATTTATTTATTCATTTTTGCATTATCTTTTTCTGAAAATAAAGGGTCATGTTCCCACGAAGAAAGAGAGACAAACGTTTATTTTAAACAAAAATGGCGCCACTGTCCAAATCTGAAGTTCTCAATGAACGAACAGTTGTAATTCCGGAGCATTCAAGTCTATCAAATTAAGCTTACCCAAATAAAAAAGAAAACATTTGTCATTAATTTAAAATCATGTATACAATATTTGAACTTTAAAAAAATAAATAAATAAAAAGGCCACTCTTGTCACTTCCGACATCACGCTCACACATAGGCGTAGAGTTATATGGGCCCGTGGGGCCCGAGGCACCCCTCAAATAAATTGCGATTTTATACTTATGGCCGGATTTAGGGTACGATGCGCCCTGGGCACAACGATTTTTGGCCCCCCCTCCATTGGCGTAACTAGGGGGCTAACCCCCCTAGAAAATTTCTGACAATAGTTTTTGCCCCTCTTTTTGTTAATCTGAGGGCATC
Source organism: Dysdera silvatica (assembly GCA_006491805.2). Lineage (NCBI taxonomy): Eukaryota > Metazoa > Arthropoda > Arachnida > Araneae > Dysderidae > Dysdera > Dysdera silvatica. The sequence goes on from QLNU02015003.1 coordinate 58,323,483, forward strand.
CATGGTATTGCCTTTATATATATTTTGTTTTTAAATGAGAAATTGAAAAGTATGGACAGTACGAGAAGATTTTGTTTAAATACCAAGAAATAAAGTGTTCATACTTAAATTTAATACAGTGCGTTTTGTAATTATAGGTCCACCCAGAAAAATAAATTTTTCTTCATAAGAATATGCAAATAATCTCCCAAAAAATTTTAGTGGTTCCGCATTAGGGTATATAACAATAACACAGCGAAATATACTGAAAAGAAGTGTTGTTTTTTTTTTTAAATGCGGCATTTTTTAGTATTGAGGTGTTGCAAAATAATAGGTCCACCTTAGATTTCTTTTTGAAATACCGCGTGATTATTTCTCATTTATGCAAATTTGCATTATGACGTGTGCTTTCGACGTCACTGAGCTGTAGAATGTGTTTTTAACTGTTACTTTTAGTACAGAACCGATTTAATGAAAAGAAAAAGAATTGGGTTACAAAAATTAGCTTACCCAAAGGAAAAAGGTCAAATTAAAGCTTTAAAGAGATGTGAAAAGTCGAATAGAGAAATAGCGAAACGTTTGAAACGATCACATAATGTGGTGAACAATTTTATTCCACTAAAGAATGCTTACGGTACAAAAAAATCCCCCGGGAGGTCTGCTAAACTGACCTCTCGCCAAACAAGGATAATTGTTAAGGAGGTTCAATCTGGTTTAACTTCATTGGGTGCTTTAGCACGTCGAAAGGACATTCCAATATCAACGTCAATGCTGTTTAGGACCCTGAAGACAGTGCACTATTTAAGATACAAAAAAAGGAAAGCTACACCAAAGTTATCTGAAAAACACAAAGAAAAGAGAGTGAAATTTGCGCAACAAGTAATGACTTGGAAAGAAGACTGGAGAAAAGTAATAATCAGCGACGAAAAAAAAATCAATTTGGATGGGCCAGATGGCTGGCAATTTTATTGGCACGACTTGCGCAAAGAAGAAGAACGAATCTTTTCGAAGCGACAAGATGGAGGTGGTTCTGTTATGATTTGGGAAAGCTTTGAATGGCAAAGAAAAACATATATTACATTCTTAAATACTCGTATGAATGCCACAGATTATCAAAACCTACTTGATGAGCACTTGCTACCATTTTCAGCAGAAATCGGAGGGCCATGCTTCATGCTTTAACACGATAATGCCCCAATCCATACAGCTAATTCAACCTCTGAGTGGTTTATAGAAAACGGTGTCCACATTATTGACTGGCGACCTTACAGTCCAGATTTAAACCCCACAGGCAATCTATGGTGAACACTTGCAAGAGCTGTATATGCAGGTGGGAAACAATACAATACTACTAATGAATTGTAAGAGGCATTTCTGTCTGAGTGACGTGCCATCGATGTGCATTACTTGCAGAATGTTATTAATTCTATGCAAAAAGAATTTATGAATTGATTCTAAAGAAGGGAGGAAAAATCTACTACTAATAAATTTTTATGAATAAGTTTCATATGTGGTGGACTTATCTTTTTTCAACACCTGCTTTTAATTATTGTGACTTTATTCTTGTAAATACATTTGCAATCCTTTTTACTTTTAAATAATTTGTTATCACAAGAGCCTTGTAATAAATGTAAATTAAAAACATGAAACAGTAGTTCAATAGAACTTCTGTTTTTGTTCGGATGGACCTATCATTATGCAACGTACTGTACTACTGTAATGCGTGTGGGCAGCACTCAAATAGTATTTTAATGCTAGTTTGGAAATTACTAACACTTTTAATCCAGCATAAATACCATGCTGATTATACATTATTACATTAGCAAAATTATATTATAATTATATCAGTATCACTAGGAGTCAGCATATGTCGCCGAACCGTATTATTTCGCCTTAATAAGAAAATCTATCAACCTAGTAGAAAAGAATACATCCTACTCACCAGCTTTTGGGAGTGACAATAAATAAGCGAAGGTATACAAAGCATAGCAAATTCAAAAGCAAAAACCTTGCAAATAAGTAAGCAACTGATCGGTATCAATTGCTTGTTGATTTGACAAAGGTTATAAAAAAAAACATAATTTCTGATTTCAATCCATTGTTAATATTTTAATTGTTGGAACCAGCTAAATGATTTAAAGAATATACCATTCATTATTTTATATTCAAGGTTTGTTAACATCTTCAATTGTTTAGGAAATATCCTGCGAAGTGTAAATTTGTATATATTATTTTTTTCCCTGTGGGTAAGTGAGCATGAATTACAGTATGAGCTTTGCCAAAAGTCCATGATTGATATAGGAGAGCCTATGGAAATTTGTAAGGATCATATGGAGTTCTACGTGGAGCCCATGGAGGTCCGTATAGAGTCCATGGAGATCTGCATAGAGTTCATGGAGATCTGCATGGAGATCTGCATAGAGTTCGTGGAGATCTGCATAGAGTCCATGGAGATCTGCATAGAGTCCATGGAGATCTGTATAGAGCCCATGAAGATCTGCTAGTAGCCCATGGAAGTCTACGTGGAGTCCATAGAAGTCTGCGTGGAGCCCATGGAGGTCCTTTGAAAGCTCATGGAGCTCTCCTTGAAACCCGTCAGCTGGCTGGTTGGATATTAATGGCGCAAGGACAACGTAGATCATGCTGCGTCACACGAGGTGAAGCCGTACATATATGTGTTGTGCCCCCCCACCCTCTTGAAGTGGGGAAACCAAACATTTTATTTTATTACATTTCGTATTTTTTAACTTTTTTCCGAGAAGAAGGAACAATAATAAGAAGTCATGCGCTCGTGTTTTCAAAGCTTCTGGGTTTTGTCAAAACGAGATTATTAAAGTATTATTTTATAGCGTTCGAATTTAGGTATATTTTCTCTGTCCTGTCATGCTACCTCCTAATACCGCCGCATATATACATGTATAGCCATGAAATCCGAAGAAGTCTCTTTGGAACTTGTTGAACTCTGCAGTACGGAAAGTATAGAGCACGTAGTATAAAGCTCTGGAAGTCTCCGTGAAGGCCTTCAAAATCTATGCGCAACCTATCGAAATACCTTCTGGAATCTGGCATGAAAATCTGATGAATTTTCTTCTGAATTTCTGGCATGAAAATCTTTATGGCGACCATGGAAGTCACCGTGCAGCTCATGAAGGTCCATGGAGGAAACTTTGAAACTCGTCGGCTGGCTGGTGGGATTTTAATGGCGCAAGAATAACGCAGGTCATGCTGGCAAAACGAGGTGAAGCTCAACGTATTGCCTTGAAACCCGTGAAAGTCTGTCTGGATCCTGTTGAACTCTGCAGTAAGGAAAGTATACAGTATGTAGTATGAAGCTATGGAAGTCTCTGTGGAACTCACCGAAAACCACGTGGAACCTATAAAAATTCCTAGTGAGTTCATGAAAATCCCTGTGGAGACCATGAAAGTCATCGTGCAATTCATGGAAACAATATATCCCGTTGAGGTTATGCGATAATCCATGAATGCTGATTCTGAATGTCCCATGGACATTGATAAAGCTACTGTTTTATGAACATCAACGTGTGTGAGTTTCACGATACAAGGATAATGTAAGCTTAGGGTCGGATAAATAGACCACTACGTCTCCCTTTAAATAGCTTAATAAGTGTCAAGTGGGGGGACACTTAAGGAGACTCCAAGAAGATTGCATGTTAGAATTTCGAGCAAAAAAGCAATCGGGCGTCCCTGGAAACGACTCCTGGAAATTGTCGGCTAATCCTTCAAACACCAAAGTACCTAAATGACTAGGGAAAAACAGTCGCTAAAACGGTTAGGACACGAGAGAAGAAGAAGAAGTGTCACGGGACTGCAAATAAGTACTAGGAGGTAGGTAACACATATAAAATATTTATTAATAACTAAATATAACATGACACTTAGTGGCAAGCATGCAGGCATGAAAAATGATAACTCTGTCTGAGGCTTAACTATGGCGCGGCTAAACATGCTGACGTCTATTAAAGAGCTCATCTGAAGTGTGCTTACATTAGTTTCCTCTCTAAATTGCTGACCTTTCGACACTTTTTTTTATTCTAACAATTTGACTACGGTAGTAGCCTATCTTGGGTATTACACACATATCATAAAACGATCAATTATAACTGCATTATTGGAGCTCATTTTAGTTTTGGAACACATATTGCAATCCATAGCAATCATTACGAAATACATTATCAACAGCAATAATATCCAATAATTAAACTGTCATGTGACTATCATTAATTATGTTGCGTAACTAACTCTATATGTCTAATCTGACTCTTAGGGGACGATTGCCGGAATTGACGAGACATGATCAAAAAATATTATTCTCTTACCGGGCTCTCACGAAGAATTAGCCTCGACATCTCAGAAGTTTGCTATAGCTGTACGAGAGGCATATCAATTTGGTCGACGTCACTGGAGGAAAACGTACGTAGTCCAAGGGAGCTATTCACCTCACTTTTAAAATATTGCTTTACCATCTTTGGGTCCTATCTGATACTGATCAAACATTTTAAAACTTTCAAAGTAAAAATGGCGTTTTGATCTGTGATTGGTTATTGGCTTAACCTATCAATGAGGGACGTGTTCGTGTCTTGCGGTTTTGGTGCAGGGAGGTCCAGATTTCCTCTGTAACGGACGCTTCCGTGGAAAGGCAATAACTTCTATTGACATTTACGAGGTTTCTTCAATTGATGTAAACGACTTTATGGATAGAGATTCTATGTACGGACTTTTGAAGATTCCAATTAGCAGGGTTTGTATTGTGCAGACGCAACCCTAAAGAGACGGCATGTCCAGGCGCGGTGATCAAAACCAGGGCAGTCTTTATGCGTCTGTTCTTTACTTACGCCATAAAATTATGGTGTATTGTAGAAAGTTTTAGGTTGTACAAAAAAGATGAGAGAATTGTAGGAAGGGTATTATTCATGAAACATCTTCTTAGCGCCGTTGTTTTTAAGGGAAAGTGAGTGCTTTTTCTTTTATGGCTTAAAGTACAAATTTAGGGGAAACTATACAAGTTAAAACGAAACTTTGTTACAGGACAATCTTTTTGTAACGAAAGCAAGTGTCATGAAACGCCTTTCGACAGAAAAAAATATTACTTGAAACATTATCCTTAGAATCATCAACTTCAACATATTTATAATGCATATTATACAGTATGTATTACTACAGTACGTATTCACTATTTATACAGTATGTATGTTTTAGTTATACAGTATGTATTCACTTAAAATAATTTTGATTTGTCATGTACTTATAATAGTAACGTTATCGGCGTTTTACTTTTCCGCTTCACAGGTTCATTAAAGGTATTTTCAATCAACAGTAATATCAAATCCGTACATTTGACGTCAAACATAAATGAACATTAAAATATCAATTCTTTCAATGTCAACTCCAAATGAACTTGAAAGCATCAGAGTACTTTTAAAGACAACCATAAGGGAATTTCAGAAATTTATTACTTTCAACTTCAATTAAAAATAAACTTCAGAGCATCAGTGCGTTCAAAGTCAACTATAAATAAAATGCAGAACGTCATTACTTTTAATTTTATCAAAAATAAACTTCAAAACATTAGTATGTTCGAAATCAACCAAAAATAAACTTTAGAACATCATTACTTTTAATTTTATTCAAAATGAACTTCAGTCAATCATTACTTTTAATTTTATTAAAACTGAACTTCAAAACGTCATTACTTCAACTTCAATTAAAAATGGACTTCGGACATCAACGACAAGTAAACTGCAGAACGATTTGCAAGGAAGTTTTCAAACTACAAAAACGTTGCAAAATAATCTTTAAAATACGATTAGTAAGGTTACGTAACACTAAGTAGTAAAATGAATTGAAAAAGAACAAATGTTAGGCGTAATTTTAAATTATTTAATAAAAAGAGGGTTAGTTGTTTTGTGTGTGTCCACTTGCATTCCTGACGAGGGATGCCCAAGGCCCTTCCGAAACGTACTTCGATTTTTATTTTATTAAAAAATTTAAAACTACGCCTAAAAGTTAATCTTTTTCAATTCAGTCTTCAAATTGCCAAGAATTAGCATCGATTATAAAAGCAAAGCCAAAGAAAACGATTAAATAGGGCGAACTAGAACCCGTAGAATCATAAGCCGACGCGTCATCCGCCATTTTGTTGTACACTTCCGGTTTCATAACAACGTTTATCATTGGAAAATTAATAGCTCGTTTTGTTCTTACAGGGTCCCTTGCCAATCTAAACATTCTATGTTTCTTCCCCGAATGATATATATATATATATGATGATATAATGAATGATGAATAATTCACAGCGGCACAACCACCCATTTGACCTTATTTTATTAAAAATTACACACTTGTAAATTATTTAACTTTACACGGCAGTGAGTGAAATCATGTGTAAATGTATGATGGCAGCATCCAAATGCCTTTTACATTATTTTTTCCCCATTTGTATTCCTTAATTATATTATCTGCTGTATGTTCGATTCGCTCCATATACATCTGATGAAGGCTGCCCTTTAGCGCAGCCGAAAGCCGGCTCATGTACCAATAATCTAACAAACCGCTCAAAGTTGTCTGATTGCTTTTATTATATTTATATTATATCAAAATGCCTGCTGGCCAACTTTCTTTTTTTTTTTCGACTGCCTTAGAATTAAATCTAGGTAACTGTTGAAAAACGTAGAGCTAGAATATAACAAAGCTATATGCGAAATGCAGCACCAACTTCATTAATAAATTAATTTGGTGTTTATTACTCTTAATATATTTAAATAAAAGTAAAATATAAGCAGTTTAATAAACGTATTTGTAAAAAAAGTGTGCGCATTTATTCATTTCTCCCTCCCTGAAGATGAAAACACTTGACGAGCAATTATGACCATGGAAATTTGCAGAATTTTTTCGATTTCAAATTGCAAGCTTGGGGAGTACGCGGTGTTAAAAAATATTCAAAGGAGCAAGTATTGAAGATGAGTTTAGGAATCGCTGATCTAAATCATTTTTGATGAAGATTGCAAATGAAGATTGCAAATGTTATGTTAGCGTATTACATTTTGTATAAGGAAGTGAAATCAAGGACCCTTTATTGCATTTAGATCCTAAATATGTGGTCTACTATTGTTATATTTCATCAAAATATCACACTCAGATCATTTATGAATACAGTGAAAATCCGTTATAATGATATCAAAGGTGAGATCGTACAAATTCGGTGGTTATAAACGATATTTTTTAATTCTGATTTTGTTTTGAACACGTTTGAAACTGGCCAGTAGCCAGGGTGAAGGGGC
>QLNU02015003.1:58330859-58341063 GCA_006491805.2 Dysdera silvatica
TATATATGTATTCTATATATATAGATATATATATGTATTCTATATATATAGATATATATATGTATTCTATATATATAGATATATATAAACAGCTCGATGGGGCAATTGGGGCCGCGCCCCTGCTGGCCCTGGCTCGCCTACAGGCCTGGTTTGAAATAACGTGCCTCTAAAAAAAACACTATAATTTTCAACATGTTTTTAGTTGATTGAATATATAAACGTTTTTCAACTATGGATATCTAAAAATGTGTAAATGATGATATTATCGAATTTTAAAATATAAAATGCGTGAAAAAAAATCACTACCAAACTTTTATTGTGAGAAAAATGAAGCTTTAACCTGAAGTGGGCGAAACATACCAATCGAGAGGCCCATATCATATGGACTTAACGTTTGTTTGTGGTTTTATGGCTGGAGGACTACAGTGGTTATGCTACGCCGGAGCTGCTGTTTTCCGAGGAGTCCGAACCTTTTGGACCTACAGTTTGCCGAGGAATCCGAACGCTTGGACCTACAATTTTCCGAGGAATCTGAACTTCTTGGACCTACAGTTTTCCGAGGAATCCAAACCTCTTAAGGCCTAGGGAACCAAACCCCGGACCAAAGTGTGCAGTGCGATCTTTATGAGATCTCTGAGTAAGCATTTTCCGCACCGCTGGGAGAATATGGGTTTGAATGAGACAACTTTGATTCACCTCTGTGCTGGGATAATTAAAATTGCCAGACGTATCATTAGTATTGGCAATTTTTAAATGTTCATTAAAATTTTATTAATGTTTATAAAAATTAATTTATAAGTTATTGGTCTGAAACCAACTGGTGGTTATCTATGAATGCAATATTCACTTTGAAATTTTAATGTAATTTCAAAATAGGTTTTGTGGAAATATAAATTACTTACATATCTAACACATAAATATATTTATTATTCGAGAAATACAAAGCGCAGCGAAATTCGGTACTGTTAAATTTAATTATATAATACAATATAATAAATGTATAAGTTTCATGAATTAACATAAATAAAAAGCACAATAAAACATCATGTATACGCATTATCATGGAGAAATTAGCTCAAAAGAATGGATCAAAAAACGTGCTAGTTTTAAAAGAATCGTTCACAAAAATAGCGACTTTGCCCAACCTAAAATAAATCTGACACATTTGATTGAACGTGTCAGTACGTCAGCAGCAGCAAAAGGGTTAATACACACCATCAAAATCAGCTCCAAATGCTGCAGTTGCAGCTCCAATACGCTGCAGTTGCAGCTATTCCTTCACTACCTAAGAAATTTTGATCATTTTTTTTCCTCCAAAAAGGGTATATATTGGGAAATGTAGGGTTATTTCTACATTTGAACGTTAATACATGCCATCAGGGCCCTCCTTAGTTGATGTGGGGCTTGGAGCAAAACATGTATCGGAGAGCCCATACATCTACGAGTAAGAAAACAAAAGAAAACATTGGAATAATGTACGACCACTACATGACACGAAATGCGAGAGACGAAGTAAAAATATGTTTAAGCAAATTTTCAGTACATATTACAAAAATTGAAAATTTGAGAAATGTAGAAAAAGCGCGGGGCCGGGTGCATGGGCCCCGCTCGGCCCTGCAGGCCATAGTGGGATCTGAGGCGGGAACTGGTTGCTACGGACCCACCTCCATCTTGATTCCCGATATATAGTTTTTACTGAATAACCTGACGCTTTTGATATAGTATCTTTTCATAGTAAAAAAATTCTTGGCTCCGCTAGTAATTCCAAAGAAATTTTTCTTTGTAAGTTATGGATCGGGAAAAGTACGGAAACTTTTTCTTTAGAAAGCTGCATTATTTTCCAGGATAATCAATTTCATCTGCAAACGATGTTCGTCACGAAATCAAGCATTGTTCCACAGGCTTACAGAAAAAAATGTGTGACTGTGACACACACACACACACACACACACACACACACACACACATGGTCGAGGGATTGGCGTGAATACATCTAGATGTTCACTCCCGTACTGGGTGATACTTCATGATGTAATAATTTTAATTTAATTGATTTTAATAATTCATGATGTAATAAATGAAATAACTAATGAGGGGCCCATTTCCGATACTGTGGGCCTTCTTTTTTCATATTGGCTGTTGCTCGGGTTTTGGCAGACATTGTGAAATGTCTCAATTTTATTTTTTTGTTTGCATTTTGTTTCACCCACTAAAACTAGCTTTTTGTCTTTGAATCTCGTGCAGCTCGTAGATCTGGTCGATATCTATCGTTTGAGATCAAAACCAGTATCGTAGCGGCTGGTAGTCACAAACTGTACTGATTAGAAATTTCCGCGGACGCGCTAATTAACCGTTGTGTGTCAGGTCCCTCCCTTTGCGTACTTCGCATGCGCGGCAGCGATTTGATGTTTAGGGCAGCGGGGTTTAATGGAACTCAGAAATGGATTGATACATTGTTACACAGTAACCGTCGTTGACCTCGCTGCCGATGTTCACACCTTTTGCGTGACCTGTGGCTCCTGACCCCCCTCAGCCGTTGACAATTCCTTCATAGCCGCCAAGACGTAGTTTCCGGTTCTATATTGGGGTTCAGAACTAATGGAACAAACTGAAAGGGGTGGTAAAGGACGTCAAATAAGCCATATTTGGCGAAATCAGGTCCGCAAAGGATCCGATTTGGCTGTACAGTGAAAGTATTATTTACATCCACATCATTGCTATGTAGGCAATTCCCTTCCCCCGAGTAGTGTCGCAATTTAGTCATCAAAGATGTGAGAAACGATTGTTTTACCATACTGGAGGCAATTGGGAATTGTCGAGCTAGCGTGATAGGTGAAGGCCATCAAAAGAAACAACTTTGGTCCAGTGAACCAATATCTGAAAATGAGGCGTTTTAGAACTACAGTGCTATTATTATTTGCATTCACCTTAGTTAATCATATAGCAAAAAACTGGAATTCAGCCTAGAATCATATTGTAAAAGATTCCACCACATACCGCTGTCTAAAATAACTTCATGCATATAACTTCATGCAATAAATTCATGCAACTGGGGGAATTCATGACCTAAACGTGAACTTCACGTTTGGACCATGAATTCCCCTCAAAACTTATTATTTAATTAACAAGTTTATCGTCTAATTTCAATTTGACTGTTTAATTAACAAGCTCATTGTTTAATTTCAAGTTAATTTTTTCATTCACGAGTTGATAGTTTAATTAAGAAGTCAATTAAATAAATAACAAGTTTATTGTTTAATTTCAAGTTGATTTTTTTCATTCACAAGTTGATTGCCTAATTAAGAATTTGATTGTTTAATTAAGAAGTAGATTGCTTAAGTAAAAAGTTGATTATATAAATAAAAAACAGTGTTTAACTAAGAAGTTGATTGTTTAACTAACAAGTTGGGCGAGGTATAGCCCAGATGCCCTTGCGCCATAAAAACGCAAACTAACAAGTTGATTGTTTAATTGACAAGTTGATTGTTTGATTGACCAGTTGATTGTTTAATCGACAAGTTGTTTAATTAGCAAGTTAGTTGTTTAGTTAACAAGTCTATTGTTTAATTAACAAGTAGATTTTTTAATTAAACGGTTGATTGTTTAATTAGTAAGTTGATTGTTCAGAACAAAAATTGTCAGCCTTGAGTGCTAGAGAATTTCACAGACTCCATGCCATAATGTATATTAGGTTTCATTCGGTTTAGTAATGCAAAACCCCGAACTAACAAGCGAAATTAACAAGAGATTCATCTATTGTAATCAGTTACTGAACATCTGCCATTATAAAATCAATGGAATGACAAAAGATTCGAAATTATAAAAATTTAAAAAAAATCTTTCTACTCAAACTAGTTTATTTACTAAATTTTGGAGAACACAAGAGTGGATATTTTTACTTGATGGCAGCTAACCAAAAGTAAAGACTTTAAAGAACTTTTAGCTGGAATTGACTGAAATATTAAGCGAAAATTTGTAAAAAAATTTAGCTTGTTGTTGACATGCTCGGAAGTTTAAAAATTAAATTTAGAAAGTTACTAAAATAGAACGACTTTATAATATTAGCAGGCCCGTATCTAGGTGCTTGTTACGTGGGGGGGGGGCTGAAAATTCGTAAATATTTTAATGTGTAATAAAGACGTACGACTCACTGTGTGTTAATATTATATAAAATAAAACACATTATCGCTGTCTAAAGACATAAATCGGTTTATAGCTATTTCGGAAGCGCGTTTAGGCTTCCTTCTTCAGAACCTTATTACTAATAAATTTGACACCCACGTATCAGCTCAATTTAGAGCTTTTTTTTTTTCGAAGAAAAAGAGACGCGGTCTCCGTCCTAGACTCAAACTGGAGTCCCTCCTTTGCGCCGGGAGTATCTTGACCGCTAAACGAACGAGAACATTTAACGACGCTCTCTTTCTCCGCATATAAAGATATAAGATATTATTACCCTTCACAGGGATAACACAATTACCAAATAATGGTCAACACACACAAAGCCGCCGGGGAGAGTTTTTGTTAATTTTTGTGTGATATTTTTTTTTATTACAAATAAATTTGACACCCACGTATTAGTAGCTCAATCTAGAGCTATTTTTGTTTAGGAGAAAAAGAGACGCCGTCCTCATCCCGGATTCGAACCAAGGTCCCTCCGTTGAGCCCGGAGAATAACCCCAGTTACACTAACGGGATCCACATGCTAAAAAGTCTATCGATGCCCACATACTAGTCGTAAATTAGTTCGAGTAAACAGTGACAGTTTTAGCACTTGAGAATCCCCAGGTACAATCTTATTTGGGGCAACCTCCTAAACATTTTCTTTGCGGCATTTCCTGTCCATATTTATCTAAAAACAATTAGCGCAACTAGGGGGCGCATCACCATTAGAAAAATATTATCCCCTATAAAATTTCTGACAATGTAATACCCAAGTAATACTACGTGCTGACCATTGATGTGGGAGCTATAGCTCCCACATCCCACCCCCCCCAAAAAAAAGTTAGCTCCTACGCTTCGAGGCTGGATGTGCCAATGTTGACAACTGTTACGAGGTCGCAAAAATTTTAGAATATATAAAGGGGTGAAAATCTTAAGGATGTGAGTAAATTTTCTAACATTTTAAAATAGCCTTATGAAACCGATAGATTGCTTATTTAAGATATTTATTTTTCACCTAATTCAATTTGGCAAAAATATTACTTTTATCCTTAGAGTTTTCACCTCTTCATATAATTGAAAGCTGCCTTTGCGTTTTATTCTCCTTCAATTATCATGGCTTATTATTTTAATATTGATCAAGAGGCGTCATAATGAAAATGCACGAATAAAAAATTATAACTAATCGCTTATTAAAAAACTGGAACATTTCTCCATTTAACTTTAGCAAATTCATTAATCAGAGATTCGTAATCAAATGATCAAAGCACATCGTTTTCTATAAACATCATTGATAACTGACTCGAATGAAACTGAGTTAATGAAAATTTCCTAAATAATTTTTAACTCTTTTCAGAACTGGAAATGAACGCTAGCCGTTAGCGTTGCAAATAGATATTGTCAAAAATATTTTTAGAATTGTTTCTACATTCAGAAATGTAGATTTCAAATCTCCAATTAAAAATTTGTACATATAAATGGGATTAGTAACATTTTATCCTCTTATGAATTCAATGAAATGGAGAATTTTCATCTTTAAAATACCTAATGTCAATATCTCTTTGGTATTTTACAGACACGCTTTCTACATATTCATAAAATTTTACGTCAGGCATTTTAAAATGGAAAAATAATTCACAGTACATCACTGTAAATGACACTTCCCCTAGATATTTCTGAGATAAGTACGTCACAAATAAATTTACAGTGATCATACAATTTTATTTTGTATTAAAATATGTCTCGCTTTGTTCTTTACTGTTCTGATAATTAAATTTTAAAGCTGAAACTGTGTCTTTTCTTGATTCGAATATAGTGTCAACTATTCTTTTTATACGTTGAGATCCAGTAATTGGCAGTCTATTTATAAGATATTCCATCGCCGAGTAAACGACGAGAAATATACATATAATTTTTGAATAAAATCAAAATAGCGCAATGCGTCCGAATAGGATTCTGCAGCGCAATTTCCTATTATATTTAAGGTATGACTAGCGCATGGTATCATGGGCGTCCATATGGTGTCAGAGGTGGGGGGGGGGATCGACCCCCCCTAGCTGTTTAAAAATTTGGTTTGCCAGATTCTGTCGTGCATTTGCTTTCAAAAGTTTTACAAGCGCATTTTAAAATAAGGTACTTTTTAGCTCATTACTAATTGCCAAGCAGTATAAATTATTTTTGTAGCATTTTAGTATCTTGTACATTCACTAAAATGTTTGACAGCCTTGAGAAGAAGGTAATAATTTTCCTAAGACACCCCCCCCACCTTCCCCACCCAGAAGTACTCATATGGGCACCCATGCATGGTACATGGACTGCTGCGTTAATGTAATGTTTTATTCTTACTTGTGGTCCGCTGTAGTTACTAGCCACGTTTGATGCGTTACCGTTTAGCCCCTACAATTTTTTATATCTACCGATAAATCTTTCAAAAATCCTAATATCATCCGTTCCAAATATTCGTAGTCAGGATTTTGAATAATAAGAAAACCAAAAATACGTGTTTTTTTTATATTTCCACTTTTATCAACAAATTTCAAGATAAAAGTTGATTGATCCCTATGTGTGATATCTGGAGTAGAATCTACAATAATGGAGTAATAAATTTCTTCTTGATTTTCAGAAAATAAATATTTCGTAATTTTGCAGCCAATTAGATTTATAAATTCGTCATATACCGTGTGAGATAAGCAATTCACATTGACACTACCTGGATTACTAAATTTTTCCAAGTGAATTTCCAAAAAACTCTCGACTTCGGCAAGATACTCAATACAAAAAATTTGCCCTACGATTTAAATCTGCGCCTTCTATGTGATCACTAAATGCTACTCAATTTAAATAAAACGGTATAGTATTTTTTTTTCAATTTTATTTTTAATATTCATTTATTTATTTATTTGCGGTCATTGAGGTTTTGAGGCGCCTAGTGCGCTTGTGCGGAAATCCGCCCCTGTGGGTAAACCAGTTGTGGGTCCGTAGCCGCGTCTTTTGCTATGGGACGAATGAAGTTTCTCCAAATAGAGGACATGGAATTGAACGGAAGCTGATCGTTAACAGTAGAAGAGGAATGCGAAAGAATATGGAAGGCTTCAAAGAAATTGAGGTCGGCTGGTGAAGAAACTTTCTCTATTAGATGGGCCTTGTCGAAAGAAAATTTGTGGCCAGCTTCCCAGGCGTGTTTGGCCAAAGCAGATTTTTCCAGTTGTTGTTTACGCACGTAGGCTTCATGCTCTTTAAGACGAAATCGAAGGGCCCGACGTGTTTGACCAATATAAACACGATTACACTGGCATGGAATGGAGTAAATTCCAAAATAATTGCAATCAGGAATAATATCCTCGAGTTTGGAATAACCGAGTTTATTGATTGGAGTAAAAGTGACCTTGAAATTAAATTTAGTTTTACGGTCACTTTTACTCCAATTTATACTACTATAATTAAAACTAAAATTTTTCTTCCTCGCGCGCCATCTACAATTTTACCTCTGGTATGAAAATGACTCGGTCCAGATCACATGTGTAAATTCACACAGGCTTGAGATGGCCTGTGACATTTACTCAAGTTTTTTATTTATTCAGACGTTATATGGAAAAACTTCCTGACAGTTCAGCATGTGTCGTGAATCATCGCTTTTTATAATTTGAAGTAGGTTCTTGGATCTCCATGTTAAATGTTTCCACGTTCCCAGGCAATGTATTTAGTATTAAACTTGTTGCGGATAAGACTACCGGTATGACGTCAGCCCTTCTCATACATTCCATTGATATCTCTTCCAAGATCTTTGTCGCATATGTTGTCTATATACTATTGAGAGTGGGTATTGTTATGTCTACGACGTACGTGACCTTGCTTCATTAATTCGAATTATATCTGGTCCGTCATATTGTCTGTTACAATCGCCGTATCACAGCATAATTTGTTATTCTCCAGTATAATTATTGAGTTGTATTTGTGACAGGATATTTTTATTCCTTGAAAAAAAAAATGCCTCCCTGTTCAGCTCCTGGAGAGTTATTTACATCAATTGGTAATATCTGTATTTTCAATCGAAGTGATTATCTTATACTTATCTGAGTGATTAGGTTATACTTATCCGAGTGATTGGCTCATAATTATCCAAGTGATCATCTGATAATTATGCAAGTGATTAGCTTATAATTATACGAGTGATTAGCTCATTATTGCCCAAGTGATCATTTAATAATTATCCAAATGATTAGCTTATAATTATTAAAGTGATTAGCTTATATTTATCCAAGTGATTAGCTCATTATTATCCCAGTGATCATCTGACAATTATCTACATGATTAGCTTATAATTGTACAAGTGACTAGTTCATTATTATCCAGGTGACAATATGATAATTATCCAAGTGATTAGCTTATAATGATCCAAGTGACAATATGATAATTATCCAAGTGATTATCTGATAATTATCCAAGTGATTATCTGATAATTATCCAAATGATTATCTGATAATTATCCAAGTGATTATCTAATAATCGAATAAGTAATTAGTATATAATTATGCAACTGATTAGTTTAATACTGTATGATGTATTGCTTCCTATACACATATATATACACACACACACACACATACACACACACGCATATATATGTGTGTGTGTATTTAAGAACATAGTCTAGGTTTATTTGTGTGTATTTGTCCCTAACTTCTTAAGGATGTATTTTTTAATTTTGATTATATAATAATTGTAATTTACAAGTTACAATATTATGCTATTATTTCAAGAAGCCCCTAAAGTAAATTTTCTTTCGTAAGAAGTCTATTATCGCTAAGTTCTAATTGATTTTTCAATTGTTTGATTTAATTTTACATTCCAAAGTTATCATATTTGAACAGGATCAACAGATTGAAGTAATCTCTGAGCAACAGTAGGTGTTTCTCCTTCAGAAATCGAACTCTAAAGTTAAAGGGTCAGAAAATAGCGTTTTATACATCACTACAATTAATTTCTATAGGGCAAGATGGCGAGACAACATTTTGTTATTTGGCTGATTTTCTGTTCATTGGCGTTTTTAGTTATATTAGATAGTTATTAATAGTTGCATTATTATTAGTAATGACGTGGCAGGACATAAGGCCGAAACTGGTTTTTCACGCGGGAAAAACCAGTTCCTCCAAGACGGCCTTCCCTAAACTGCAATGGACTAACCCGTCTGCTAACGGTATCACGCGCCAACTGAGCGCGAATGCACAGTACATGGATATTGTCAAAGATTTCAGCTACGAGTGGCTGAGATGGATTCAGAAGATCTGTAGCTAAAAACTTTTAAAATTGCTTCTGAAAGTTGTTTTTTTTTTGAGCGCCGTAACTAGAGTCCTTGCCCCCTCCCCGATCACCTCACTGAATAAATTAGACCTGAAAAGGACGGGACTAAAGCGAATAGTTTTATAAAAAATTTTAATAATTTTATGGATCTTTTGCTAGTCGACCATAGACGATAAGTGGAACCATAGCGATAAGTCTACCACACCGATAAATAGAACCATAGCGATAAGTCAACTACACTGCTAAGTAGAGTGATAGCGATAAGTCAACTACACCGCTAAGTAGAACCATAGCGATAAGTCGACCACACCGGTAAGTGGAAAAGTGCAGGTATATTCGATTTCCGTCTAAAATTTTTCAGCCGGATGCGAACTACATACAATAATTTCCTCTCAATATGAACCCATAGTAATAACTAAGGCTCGGATGTTGATGACATTTGCGTTTCTTTGCATATTTTGTCATTTTTTCTGTTTTTATGGTACCTTAGGTGATTTTTTCTTGTTTTAGGTTATTTTTTGCCAATTTTTTCATAAAAATTAAATTTTCGTAAGAATTATAAATAAGTTGCAATAACCAAAATCAGATTTCTAGACGAAAAAAAAGCCTTAACAGCTTTCATTGTCAATCAACTACGTACATCAATCGTAGCCTTTTTGACCTTGCCTCTAACGCCATTGCTAACTTTTATTTCAACCCTGCGATCACATTTCCTGTTGCCTTATATTAAGTATTTTTATTGAAT
>QLNU02015003.1:58352947-58366422 GCA_006491805.2 Dysdera silvatica
TTCCGAAAATAAGCCGGCCGCGTTGACACGAATGCCGCGACAGGTATTTCCTTATTTTGGCTCTACTTTCATCAAAATCGGCGGGGCGCTCACTGTGGGTTCCCCTCGTGAGTGGAATGCGACCCTAGATTCCATAGAAAATATTGTTCATCTTGATCGGTTCTTGTATTTTGTTAAAACAGTTTACGAACACCCTGTATGCATTACTGTTTCAAATGGTAGTCGGGGAAACGAAAAT
Source organism: Dysdera silvatica (assembly GCA_006491805.2). Taxonomy (NCBI): domain Eukaryota; kingdom Metazoa; phylum Arthropoda; class Arachnida; order Araneae; family Dysderidae; genus Dysdera; species Dysdera silvatica. The sequence goes on from QLNU02015003.1 coordinate 58,353,186, forward strand.
GTATCTTAGAAATAGGATATCAACGTTCTTAAAAACAACGATCATTTAATTAACCTTTCAAAATTGAATTACTCTTTTAAGAAGTGAGTTATTCTTTATTAATTTGTTAAAAATCTGTTATTCTCATCGAGTTTGATTATTTTTAGCGTTGAAAATATACAGGTTTATTCCTACCGGCATTTCCAAAATATTCTGCATACAGTAGAACCTCGATTATCCGAAGTAAAGAAGGCGGGACTCCAGATAACGTCGGATAACTCCGGAAAACTTCGAAAATCTCCGGATAACAAATGCTGGGTAACCGGAGCCTGTCGGATAATCGGGATATCGATCTTCGGTGTTGGAGAAGGCGCGCACTATTACCATATTTACCTAAAAACACGTTTAATTGCATATCACTAAACTACTGTACTAAAAGTGTTTGTTTTTGAGTGTTACGGCTCAGAGACAGCCAGTGTCATGCTGCGCCGAGATCTGCATTTTTCAGAGGACTGCATCTCTTATTGCTTGGGGGAAGCTAGGGAATCCAACCTCTGGACTGCATAAAGTTAACGATTAATCCCTAAGATTTTTTTTTATAGCCTTCAGGGGTGAAACCCAGATTAACGATGCGCTAATTGAAAGCGCTACCACTCCACCAATGCAAGGCCTATATCTAAGAGTGAAAAATGTCACAAAGTCTATACATATATTTATTAACTGCTTTGTAAAGATAAATCGCTATCTCTGTAAAAATAAACAGCTATCTTTGTAAAGATAAACCGCTATCTCTGTAAAAATAAATCACTATGTAAAGATAAACCTCTATCTTTGTGTATATCCGATATACACAAATACAGTCGGCACCGCTTAATGGAATTACGATGATAATAAATTTATTATCCCCTTACGAGAATAATAGGGTAAAAAAAATCATATGAGATCAATATTAAATTTCCCCACTTTAACGAATAATATTTTCGGACCGTCCTCGTATAATCAAATAAAGCCAACAATCTTAGTATGAAAACCAGTGTTCAAGCGAAGAAAAGAAGATTGAGCAGAGGAAAATTTGTCTTTGCAAACGTTCCCCCTCCCCGGCCTTAGTTACTGCGGAAGCAGGGCTGTGCTTACGGTGTTAGCGGCCCTGAGCAAAATAGATGTTAGTGGCCCTTAAAAACGCTTTAACATAACACAACGAGAAAAAATTGACCAGGGTTTAGCATTACGAAATAAAATTCTCCAATTTGGTCTAAAATCTGTGGGTAAAAGTAAAGAGAAGACAAGGAAGTTAAATTAAAAATAGGAGATAAAAATTAATTAAATAAAATACGAATCATTGTAATTTACTATTACTCTAATTATTATAATTATAACGAATTAATGAAAAGTTTCTCAACGAACAAAGCTGCTTGTTTTATAATATTAGAACTTACAAAGTAATTTTTCTAGCTTTTTGTGCAGCCAAATGTCGGAAACCAGGTGTCTCTGCAGTCGTCATAGACAGCTACAACAAGCGTGATAACAGGCTACAGATGCTAACGCATTTGACTAATAACACGTGTACAGTGAAAATTGGTTATAACGACCTCCAAGGGACCGTGCAAATTCGGTCATTATAGCTAATAGTCGTTAAAAACGATATTTCTTAAAATCATAATACAGTAATACACGTTAGAGTTTTATAGGTCGTTTTAAAAGCAAAAAGTATAAAAACATTTTGGTTTTAAAACAAAAATATACTTTATAATAAATGTATATATTAAAATATATAGATAGCTGCACCAAATATGTAACGAATTCTTTTTAAACAAAAATTGAAGCAAATACAACAGTATATATTATAAAAAACAAATGACCAATAAAACATTACGTAAAATTTCTTTCTTTCAGAGCAATAAGTATAATATTATCTTCATAATGTCACTTTAAAAAAAAATCGTTAATTTTTGTTTGCTTTCTCGCGTACTTTTTTTTAAAAAATCGGTTTTCTAAATTGTTTTCAATAAAATTTAAAGTAGCCTCAACGTGTTGGCATCTCATATTGCAAATACAATGAATGAACGACTGCCATTGCATGTAATGCTTCTGAAATTGTTGGCTATGTGAAAGAAAGATAAAGTTTTCTTTTTTTTTCCCTGAAAAAAGAAAACTTTTTTCAAATATAGAATGCTGTTAATATAGTCTTGGGCAGCCAATTTCCAATCATTCGCCTATTTGGCATGCATGGATAGTTTGGTTTTATAGATTTATTAACTGTTGCAACAGGGACAATCTGGTGCCACAACTTCATGTTGTTTTGGTTGCTATAAGGAAGAAAAGGAATGCATTAAAATTGATAATTTGTGGAAGCAATAACTCTCGCGCTTGCATTGTGAAGGATACGCTACACACACACACACCCTCTTTGCTATGCTTTTAGCATTAGCAGTTTGAAGACAAACGAATTTCAGGTCACTTGATCGAACAAGGTGTTCGACTTTTCATTTGAACCGAACAGTGTGATCCCAACTTTGTTTCGAACTCACGTTGTTCCAATGAATGATTGTCAAGTCGCGTCGTTATATCCGATACGGATTTCCCTACTTCAGACAAAATCGCCGTCATTATAGCAGGTTTCGTCGTTATATACGATGTCGTTATAACCGACACATTTAGTTAAGAATAGAATTGGTTTTCTATTCTATTCTTAACCGATATATATTTAGTTAAGAATGGAATAGCAAACCAAACTTCTTGTAAAAATTCCGTCGTTATATGCGGTTGGTCGTTATAACCGATATTCATTATATTTATTTTGACCACCATTTAGAAGTTGCATTATGGGAAGTATGACGTCACACGCAAAAGGTCAATTGACCAAATACTCTGTTAAAAGTATATGGGGCCGCTAAAAACTGATTTCTTGGTATTTGCACTACAATTTTTGGCGACCCTGGGCGGCCGCCCAGCTCGCACCCTCCTAAGCACTGCCCTGCGTGGAGGACTGTCAAGGTCTTTCTTTTGTGACGTAAGGATTGCGTCCTTATACTTCCTTCTTTAGACGGATGGATGGGAAGTCTTTAGATGGATGGGTGGGAGGTCTTTAGACAGATGGGTGGGAAATCTTTTCACTGCTGACCAATTAGTCTGACCCCAATCACTGGTCGCCAATCATAGCACTGTTGTTTTGCAGAGCACTTTCTTTTCGGATGCATATAGAGCTTATGCCATAAATTCTAAGTGTCAGAAATAATAAAAAATAAAGCAACGCAATTACAAAATTACAGAAGAGCCTTCAACTTCCTCATAAGTGTAATCTCGGGTGTATGATAGCGCACTTTTTTTATTATTATAAAGTATATAGGTATATAGTATAGAGTATATATACTATAAAGTATATAGGTATATGTGTATATAGTATATATACTATAAAGGATATAGGTGTATGTGTACTCTGATTGTCGCGCATAGTACCGTATTTTCAATGCTATATATCATGTTTATTATGCAGTATTCCTAGGAGAGCCCGAATACGACTAATAACTTTTGAACCAAGACAGATATTGCAAAGAAAGTTAAGTATTGGTAGTAAAATGATTATGCACTATCAGCTGAGGTGAACAGCAACGCCCCTGGAGACGAATTGAGAAATTTTATTTCCAAAAATAACGAAGACAGAAAAATATTTTCAATTAGAAAGTTGTAGAGCGTCTTTCAGTTAGTAAGGAAAGATGTACGGGTCACATGCAACACATATACATACTGCCACAAAGTGAGGTGTTCCGGAAGTTTCAATGCATAGCTTTCAGTTAATGCTTTATGGTGCTTTAAAAGTTCAGTTGAAGCTCTTATAGGAAAGTAACCATTGTCACTTTCCCATAAGAACTTCAGCTCAACTTCTAAAACACCATAGTTATTAACTGAAAGTGATTCATTGAAACTTTCGGAACACCTCATTTTGTGGCAGTCCGTGTACATATTGCATGTGAGCCATATATCTTTATCAACAGGCTCATTATCAACGGTAAACGATTTTAAGAGTAGAATTTTAACGTGCTCCAAGACCAAACAATTCATACAACAAGACCAAACGCATCCATATTGGAAATAGATTGCTCCGTTTTTCCAGCTTGCCTTGAATTTTCAGTCTCTGTTGTTGTCACGAATTTAAACAGATTTCACTTATCAATCGTTACTAAATGAGCCGGAGTTGGCGCAATATAGCCCAGATGCTCTTGCGCCATAAAACATCCAAACAAACAAACAAATTCGCCGGGTGACTACAGCAACAAATTTAAATTGTTAAAATATTGCATAAAGATGCTTAATTTTAAAAATAAAAAAATACGTTAGACTTAAATCTAAACCGTTTTTTACGTGAGAAAGGTTTTAAGCTCATTGAAAATGTAAAATCAAAACTTGCGCAAAGTTACATTTTATGCATACGTCTGTTTTATCAAAATTGAATTGTTAAATTCGAAGAAATGACTCAAACTTATTTGTTATCACGATTTTATATCGAGGCTTCATATTAATATTAGAAGGATTGACATCTACTGAAAATATCAAAGACAGTGCTTTCCATTCGTTACTGCGGCACCTTTGGATCCCATGGTTTGTTTGCATTATGGCTATAGGCGCAGGCAGAAAGTTGATAAATGGGGGGGGGGGTATAGGCTCAATAGTGCGGGTTACAAAGCTACAACTCTCATATTCCTATGTTAAATATACAAAATTTCATTACGATGAGGGGAATTACAACCCCCAAAACCACCCCCTAGCTACGCCTATGATTGTGGCGCAAGGTCTTAAAAATGTCACCCTGCGCCGGTACCTACAATTTTCTGAGGAATTCGGACTTCTCATGGCATAGGAAGTCAACCACTGTACTACAGCGAGCAACTTATCGATAAGCATTCTACTTTAACACCACTAGGAGTCTAACCCAGCTTAACGGGAGAGCGTTAAGCGAACGTGTTAAACTACTGTACCGCCGCTGGGCTTCTCAGATCCGCTGAGCCTGGATTTAGTTCCTAAGTGAGCTTGATTCGTTGTAAACATATCGTAGGGTGGAGAGATACATTAATTGCCTGCATATCATCGTTTCCCTATATCAATAACGACTGACAACTATCTACCTATAGATATATATCTGTACCTCTACTACAGATATATCTGTAACTCTACTACAGATATATCTGTAAGTTTACTACAGATGTATCTGTACCTCTGTATACCTGGCAGTTTAAAACTGTCAGTTATAGGCAGATAATTAGATTTGTACCAAATGGATATTTGAAAACAAAAATATTGACGAATAGAATCGCAAGAGGACAGTTGGTTGGTTGTATTTTTCTGGGGCAAGGGTTATTCTGCGCCAAATTGTAAGAGGATTATAACAGCGATTCTCAATCTTCATTTAGCCCATGCCTGTAGCCAAGCCGGGGTGCAGCCCCAGTTGCCCCATCGAGCTGTTTATATATAGAACAATCTCCAGTTGCCCCGTGCCCTATATGCTCTTTGCTTTGCACCAGTTACAATCCCATCCTGGATACAGGCTCGCACCTGCCATCACCTCTCAAAATGTCCATTTGCCCCTTCTAAGATATTGTTTGACTTACAGAAGCAACAAGATTAAAATTGTTTACTTCTACCAGTTTGAGTTGGCACATTTCCCCCCGGAAAATCCCTAAATTGTAGGGATTAATAGCAAAGACTGATATTAAAGATTAATGCCATATAAAAGGGGCTATATTTTTCCGAACTCTTAAATTTTAGTAAAATTATAGGAATTATTAAGTTTCCGACTGAAAAATATGCAGCAAAATCTGTTTATATCTGTACTTTATGACGGGGTTGGCAATCTATATCACGTAAGATATTATCATCCTTCTCAGAGATAACATAATTGACAAATAATGGTTAACCATTAATTTGACAACTGTGTATTATTTGGCCATTATTTAACTATCATTAGCAACTGTGCTATCCATACGAAGGGTAATAATATCTTACATCCTTATATACGGAGAAAGAGAGCGTTGTTCCTGTCTTCGTTCGTCAAGCGGTCAAGATATTGTGGGCTAGGATCTACATTCTAACGTGCAGTTCTACACAATCTGTGTAGTTCTAAATACCGACTCTGCAGTTCTAAGTTTGGATTTGTGCAGCTGGAAATAGGATACATACAGACAATAATTACAATATAGTATATGAGATAAAGATATATAATCATTAACGCATATTAGGATGTTCAACGGCTTCTGCGTAATCCACAAACATTTACCATTAAATAGTACAAATTTTGTACTACACCTGAAGATAATCTTTGCGAAGTAACAAATTGCCTGTATAAAAATAAATGTAACTCCATATTAACCTCTCGGACCTTTGTAATAACTTAAATATCCTTTTAAATATCTTTTTCGCAATTTCTTTTCACTATATCGATATACTTTTTATGCGATAACTCACGTAATAATGAACGAATTTTTATACCATTGGTTATAAAATATTCCTAAAAAATCTGATTTTAATTTAGATAAATAAAAAAAAGACCCTTTTTTTTCAGATTTGAAGATGGTACGCCTCCAGTTGACTGCAAGGAAATAATATTTTTTGTGACCAATTGTGTATAGTTCGTTCGCGCTGAGTTGGCGTGCAGTCCTGTTAGCAGACGGGTTGTTCCATTGCAGTAGAGGGAAGGGAGTCTTGCTGTAACTGGTTTTTCCCGCGCGAAAAAATAGTTACGGCAAGACGCCCTTCCCTCTACTACAATGGAACAACACATTTGCTAACGGGATCGGACGTCAACTCAGCGCGAACAGACTATAGCTATAGCCTTCAATTGCTTGACACAGACCAAAAAAAGCTTTCCATCCGGCCGATGGAGTAAGTTAGAGCCTACAGGCAGCAAACTCGTAAATCCGCATCTGGAAACTTATGCAAATGAATTCATACGTCCTGAAATTAATATTCCTAATCAACGAAAATTATTATTTGCTTTATTCATAAGTGGCCATTATTCGATCAATGATGATGCCATTACCTCAAAAAAAATATTGTGTCATTACTTTTCAACTTTACAGCTTATTTGAAACGATCGTTAAAAAACATCTGTAAGGTTCAAAAGTAATGGAGAGATGATGAAACGAATCTCTTGAAGATAATGACACTACAGGTAATGACATGATTGTTGACCACGTCTGTGAAAAAATGGCAAAATGTTATAAGTCACTTTTTTACAATTGTACGTGAGTGCAATTTTAAGATTCAAGATGTCACGAAAAATCACTAAATTATGTTACATGAGCAAAAGTTTTACCGATGTTTGAGAAAAATATTTCGCAATTACTTACAATTATTGTAAATATAAAATATAGCTCTAAATAACGTCTATTTCCAGGTTTTTCCTAATTTACGACATTCTGACACTTACTCTTTTCCATGTTTTTCCTGACTTACAATATTTTGTCACCTACTGTTTTTTCAGTTTTTTCACTATCTTCATGTTTTAGATTAACCCTTAAATGAATCGTGTAGCATATCTGCATCATGTAAAAAAAATTGTGCTTTTATGACATCTGGTGGAGTTTCCATTAACTAATCTACGTTTCGTATCTACTACATTGTGTTTTCAGAAGGATCATTGCACATTTCCTCCAATAGCTGGCAGTAGGGCTGGTATTTACTCAATTTGGTGTGAAGTTACAAAGAATATCATATATTCAAAATTCGCTTATGTTTTGCATAGTTTAATTCGTACTTGGAGTTAAGTTATTACAAAATAAAAATTTACCTATATAAAATAAATTATATAGATTCATGCTTATCAAAATAATTATTAAGTTTTCACTATTTTAGTTATGACAGTAGATTTTGCTTGTGTTGCAGATGTGCAAACATCATGTGAATATTGATCATTACGAAATTTTAGAATATGTTACGATATGATTTTATTACAGAAGTTGAAACTATTAATTTAGAAATTTAGCACGTTTAAACACTTTGTAATAGTACCATATCTCAATCCATTATCTGTAATAGTGAATTTAATAAAATTTAAATATAAATCTATTATTCTAAGCTAATCTTTTTGGTTATTTATTTGAAAGTTAGGCATTATATTGTAATTTATATCGTTGTATTATATTTCAGTTTATATATTATTGTATTATTTATATTTATATTATATTATTTTAGGTAATGGATGAATTATTTGACCGTGTGGTTTCTTGAAGAAAGATGCTGACCCCAAAAAAATGCGTAAGTATCTAGAATTGCTTTCAGGAAGTGAGGAAAATTTTAGTGATTTCAGTGATGAAGACTTTACTTTCAATACGGATAAACTCTAAGCATACACCTCTTTAGATGAAGAACACTACGAAACTGTGTTACCATTATGCTCAACTTCATGTAACTCACAAAAAGGAAGACAAAATGATACGCCTGCAATAATAATACCAAAAGCAAATGACATTGCCACTGATGCTGAAAACAGAAAAAAAAAATTAGATTAGTACCAATATGACCAGAGTCTCATCAAAACTAGAAGACTCGAAATATACATGGAAGGAGATAAATCCTTACATATCTGAAAATGATAAGAAATTCAAGGGAAACTTGGAATATCCAGATAAAATTACCAATCTGGAGACTTCATTTCAATTTATAAAATATTTTTTAACTGATGAACTGATTTAGAAAATTTTATATGAAAACACGCTGTATACCTTTCAAAAAGACCCAAACAGTATATTCTAGATTACAAAAACTGATATACATAAGTATCTTGGAATTTGTTTGCTTACATTTGTAATTCATTACGCTAATATGCGTGATTTCTGGAATGATATAATTGGTATGGATCTTGTGAAGAATGCAATGCCGTTAAATAATTTTGAAAAGCTTAGATCAAAATCTCGATTTTAATGACGATGAAAAGAAATACGTAGAGATGAACCAGGCCACGATAAATTGTATAAAATCCGTCCAGTTATTGATTCTTTTCTTGAAACTTTTTCGTCTGTTCGTTTTGAGGAGTCCTTGTCCATTGTTGAGAAAATGCGTGCAACCAAGGTTAGGCACCATATGCAACAGATAGATGAAAAACAAATCCCACAAATATGGTTACAAACTCTTCGTCCTCTGTTCCACATCAGGATTTGTGTACAACGTTGAAATCTATAGTGGCCAAGAAAACAGTCCTGTGTCGAGTTTGGCAACAGAACCAGATCTTGGTGCAAATTTAAATATTGTTGTTAGACTTACAAGAAATATCCCAAAGCACAGGAATCACAAGTTGCACTTTGATAATTATTACACATCAATCCTATTACTTGTGTACTTGCATAAACAGGGCATACTCTCATTAGGTACAGCACGCAGGAGCAGAATTCCTAATTGTAAACTTCCTACAGAGAAGGAACTAAAGAAGTTTTCCCGAGGTTCATCCGAAGAATTTGTAGCAAATGTGGATGGTGTTGGTGTATCATCTGTAATTCGGAAAGACAATCGATGCGTGATGTTTCTGTCAATATTCACAGCCAAGTTGTCAGAAAAGAAACTAAAGCGTTTTGAGCGATCTACCAAAAGTCATAAGGAAGTTGACTGCCCAGAAGTTGTCAATGCAGTAAGCATGTGGGAGGTGTGAACTTGTTGGACAGTAATTTAGGTAGCCATAGAATAACATTAAAAGCTAAAAGGTGGTATTTCAGGCTCCCTTACCATTTAATTAATCTAGCATTAATAAATGCCTGGATTTTATATCAGGAGGTATCATTGAAAAAGATCCCAAATCTAGAGTTTTAAAACAAAAGAGTTTCAGAATTGAAGTTGCAGAGATTTTTTGCAAAATGGGAAAAAGTGGCATCCTAAAGAGAGTAAGACCAAGCAATGAAATACAAGGGCAACTAGAAACAAGAAAGAAAAAATGTCCCAGGTGCTGTGGTACCACCAAAGGATTTGAGACAAGACTCAGTCAATCATTGGCCAAATTGAAATGCCAAAAGAAATAGATGCAGAATGCTTAGTTGCAATGGATTCACCCACGGGCGCCGTTAGCGGGGGGAGGGGGACAGGGGGACCTGTCCCTCCAATGTTGGCATTAGGGTTCCATATTCCCCTTCAATTTCAAACAAATGCCTTTTAAAGGCTTATTGTCCCCCCAATATTTTTATGCCATCGGCGCCGATGAATTCACCTATGTCATGCACAAAATGCCTCATATTTCTATGCTTCAACAAAGACAAAATTTGCTTTAAAAATTTTCATAAACGAAGCCACATCGTAATTTTGTGCACATTGTAGCAGATATGTAACATAAGAAAAAAGTTAACATATTATACGGAAAAATATATCTCTGATTTTTTTCATTATTTTTCCTGTGTAATAAACCTTCCGTAGAATTATAATTTTTTTGAAACAAAATAAAAATTCATACATTTGAGGGTTAACCTTAAAAATATTATTCCAAAATTTTTAAAAGGTTAATAGAATGTCTTAGAGGCTTTATGTTGAATGGTTTATTGATAAACTTGAAAAATGTGACAAAAAATGCAATTTTCAATTGTTTTACATGGTTTCATTTTTACAGCCGTTATAAGGTCTTCAACTTCGTCAAACTCTGCAGAACCATTATCGGTACGCAGGTTCCTGTAGAAATCATAGCAGTCTTCATCAATCAGAGGAAGAATTGACAATAGGCCTGTCTTCAGAGGGTTCATGAGCAGTGTCCCAGCATAAGAGAGTGGTTTGCAGATAGAATTCAATGACAACGGCCTTCCTCTTTTCTGCATCCTGGGGACCATTATCTGAAATTTTGCTGATTCGTCGTGAATGCATTTATTTTTGATTATCCTAAAAATCGGCTCACAGCGCAACCAGTTTATTTTCGTCTATTCTACCTTGTCACCACTCGAGTTAATAGTCCTTTTTATCAAAATGCTCTCTTTGTCCAAAAGTTTAGAGAACAAGAGGGAATCTGACTCGCACGAAAGCGTTTTCTATCTTTCCATGGACCCTGTTTACTTGACACCGATCGGACGAAAGAGTACGAATCTCTTGGTGTCACGATTTCTGCATGTTCAGATCGTTTCGATCCTGGCATGGTCACTGTCACACTCTAATCTGGTGTGGTCAGGTAACAGAAATTTTTGGTCAGTCACACAGATAGAAGGTAAAAGTAAAGAACGCAGTTGAAACATCATTCCGAACAAATACAAAGGAAGAGTAAATTAAAAACTCGTATTCCTACAAAATTCAGTGCAATTAACATATTAGTAATACATTTTAATACAGTAAAACCTCCCTACAACGATATTCGATATAACGATAAATCCCTCTACAACGATAATTTTTCTCGGTCCGTATAATATTGTTGTAGAGAGGTTTTACTGTAATTAAAATTGCTTGAATATAGATACAATATTAGTTTCGTAATCGAATTTCTATAATGCAAGGCATGCGCCGAGAAAACAAAGAAATGAATCGTCCACAACAAAACCGAAATTCTGAAAGACGAAAACCGTCAATTAAAGATGGCAAATTGTATATAACATTTTGCCATCGTGTGATCCTGTGGCTTTTGACTTATGACAATTTACCATCGTCGTTTTCTCATAAACTGAAAGAGAACGACTTAAGAAACTGACACCTTCTAAACATTAACGAACGGGACTCCGAGATGCGAGAAACTAAATTTTTTTTGGAAAAGGTGACTTACAACATTTTGCCATCTTTTCACAGGTGTAAGGTGTGTTTTAAATGAAATGTTTGTTTTCATAAAATCCTTATTTTTAGATAAAATTCCTGATTATACATGAAATTTCTATAGTTCGATATATTTCGATAAATTTCTTGCTCTTCGTTAGTTTTCTAAAGTTAGTTCATGATTTCAAACATAGGTTCCGACTTGAAAAGTTACTGGGGGTTCCGAAAATTTTAAATTTATTGACCGGAGCATTTTTCAAAGGATTCAAGTATAATTTAAATTTCATTATCAGATTATCTGATATATACAATAAGACACCTGAAATGTTAAAATGAGGCAAATTATAGTTGATTATAGAAAAATATTTTTTCTCTAGATAATTATTTAATGTTCCCCTAAACATATACACCCTTTAGTGTTTTACGATTGCTTCCAAAATACTCAGATGTGTCTAGCCCCACCACCTCTCTGTCTCTCGTTAAAAAGAAATTGACGGACATGAAAGCTAGATTCCCGGGTGCTCCAGGGATGCTTGGGAGACAAAACATAATAAAACGTAAAGAAAAGTGTGGATCTCCCAGCCGTTGAAAGACAGGGTGGATCAACTTACTGGACAACATATTTTTACCTTTATCACTATGGCCGCTAAAGATTCTCGTCTCTGTGTGTAGAGCTACAGACTAAACTTTTGTATTTTCTATGAACCCAGACAAAATGAAGAATTTTCTTTAATGAAAGGTTCAGGGAACAGGATATAAATAATGAAGACCTTGAGGAATTGATGACGAAAAATTTTGTGCATATGTTTCCGTACGTGTATTTTCCCCACGAACAAAAATGTTAGGGGTTCGAGGAACCCATAACAAAATTATTAAAGTTTCGAAAAGTGTCTCAAACCCACGAAGTCGGCGCCACTGATTACAAACAGTTTTCAAAAGAATTGGGGATACAATATACACTAAGAAAAATTGCATTCGCGAAGAATGCTCGCATATTTAACGCCCAATGACTCTCTTGACAGGAAGAGGCAGCAACATTGATATTATACCCTTAACTCCTGGTCAAGGGCGGATCCAAGATGTTATTACGGGGTTTCAGGGGCCCTCACCAGGAAAAGTTTTAGTTTTGGACTATTAAATAGTTTAGGTAAATGTTGTTATATTACTAGTATTCCTTTATACTCACCAAAATATTTAATTTACGACAATGAATTAAAGCTGGGCTTTTCTTTAATTAAACTATGGAGACTATACCAGACTTTGGACGCCAGTGTAGTGTTTATTACAGTCTTAACAAACAACACATAAAATATTCTTCATCGTCTTTATTTTCCTATTTAACCCTAGGGGGGGGCAATCGCCCCCTCCACCCCTCGCTGGATCCGCCCTTACTCCTGGTATGAAAAGGAAAAAAAAACAAAAAAACAGAAAACAAACAAGACCTAAAAATGTGGTGGACCAGGAACTTGTTAAACGGGATTAGGAATGAAAGTTACAGGGTGGCATTTTATGTACATCTGCATGTGTAGTTTATAGTTTGTACACAATTAATTGTTATATAGAAGCA
>QLNU02015003.1:58372946-58386164 GCA_006491805.2 Dysdera silvatica
ACTCGTCAATTTAGCAGCTACTAGAAAACTTGCCAGCGTCCGTTAATAGTAAAAACATTTTTTATGCATGTAGATTGAAAGGCGCATCTGAATTGCGCATCTGCTCATGCAAGTGACACGCAACCTGCGTACGCATGTCAAAAGAGCTCTAATTGATATCCTTCAGATCGTTCTACAAGCTTATGCCTAGACTATAAGCAAATATTAAAGTTTAACCATCACGGAAGTTTCGCGTTCATTATTTACTCGATAGATGTGTGCTGCAGGGGTGGACTCGGTCTTCTCAAAGGGGCATACCTTGGGTTACTGGAGGGCGCGAGTCTCCTATAACTTATGAGGGAGCAAGTCCTATAACCTATGAGAGCGCACTGGCCCGGAGGGGCCGGTTGGCTGGCGGCCCAGTCCGCCCCTTATGTGATGTAGTAGTAGTAAGCGTGACTTAAAGGTTAAATATGGCATGTCAAAACTGGGGGAGAAAAACCGAAAATTATGTGGAAAAAATAAGATTTTGTCTGTGTTCTAAAAAAAACTGCGGACATATTCCCTCCAGATTAAGCCTGCGGATGTAGTTAATAATTGCTTTCTGTAAAATTGTCAATTTTGAAATGACAATGTTGAATCTGTCACGAAAATTGGCATTCTGATTTTAAACAAAAAATGAAAATGATGAAAACAAGATACTCTGATAAAAGAGAGACAGAGCGTCAAGTTTGATAATGAGAGTCTGAATTAATTATATTGATTGACAATCGTTAAATATAATCATTCATCGTATTTAAAACCGAATGTAATTAATTCACAGGGTTTTATAACTTCCGATGCTTTTTGAGAAAACGGAGGTTCATCAATCAATCAAAAGGGGCCTTAAATTTAGGTGAGTTGTAAAGATAAGAACTAGATAATTCAATGTTGTATTTTTTTAGGGGGGGGGGGAATGGAGTAATCATCCAACCTGGAGTAATCATCCTGATAATCCAACAATCATTTTCAAATTATTTCCGAATCCGATCAACGATTAGCGATTTTGTCGGTTAGAAAGGCATGCAAAGACCGATCTTTTTACAAGCACAGTAGAACCCCGGTTATCCGAAATAAAGATGGTAAACCCAATTTCTGGTAATTCGAAAATTCAACTTTCAAAAAAAAAGTATAAACAAATTACAACATTTATTCGAAAAACACGTTTAATTACATCTTACTAAACTAATATATTGATAATGGAAAACGTCATGAACGTTTATTTGACACAGAGATGTAGCCAGGGGGCGGTTTGGGGTGTTGTAACCACTATCGCAATGAAATTTTGTATATTTAACACAGAAATATATGAGTTGTAGCTCTGTAACCCCTCCCATTAAGCCTATACCTCTCCCTTATGAACTTTCTGCCTACACACTGATTTGACAGAATTATAATCCCCTGATGAACATATATTTTAAATTTCGTTTGCTGCTGTACGCTATTTCTAAAATTTGAAAGCCCGATCTAATTAATAATAATTACAATTAAAATAATTAAAGTCCAATTAAAATAAATAATAATTAAAGTCCAATTAAAATAAATAATAATTAAAGTTCAATTAAAATAAATAATAATTAAAGTCCAATTAAAATAACAAAAGCCTATTTATTACTTTGTAACACATTTTTAACACAAAACGATGTTTCCTTAATAGCTGTTTTGTCCAGTGAGTTCGAAATAATGTATAATTTCTAGAACCAACAAAATTAAATACAACTTTTAACTTAACATTATAAGTAAACACACCACATCGTAATTTTATTTATTTATTCTAAATTTATTTTAAAAAATACTCATAAAAATTATTTGCCATTTTATGATGGGCCATATAACGCGTCATTCCCGTATCCAAAGGGGGGGATCTTAGGAACCCCCCCCCCAACTAAATTTTTAATGGGACTTGGCTACGGCCTTGCATGCTGTGATTGTATCGATACATGCTGTAAAAATTTTTGAACCCCACCGAAATTAAACCCTGGTTACGATTTTGTAACGCATGAAGGAAAGTGATTAGAGAAATATATTTCTTTCTTGCGTTTCCCCTCCATCGCAATCTGATGACATTTATCCCAATAGAGGGCAGTAGCATAGTTTTCCGCGGATTTTTCGAAAGACCGAGTTTTTAAAAACGTCCGTTCAGGTCACCAAAACATTCGTAAACTTCTAAAATTTTACGAATTAAAATTTTTAATGGCCCAAAGCTTGCTAAAATTGCAATAAATTTGAAATATACAGTCGGCCCTCTATTTGCGAATCTATAGGGCACGTGATTTCTCATTGTTAAGTAGCTGCAGAAAAATCGATTATAACGACTTTCAAGGGATGATGCGAATTCGGTCGTTATAACCGATAGTCGTTACAAACAATTTTTTTAAATCATGATATAGCAATGCACTTCGAGGTTTTATATTTATAATATAACTGGTTTTTTTTTCGAGGTTTTATATTTAAATATAACTGTTGTTTTAGAAAAGATATTAAACTGGTTGTTTCAAAATTAAATAAAAATATACTTAATTATAATGAATTTAATTTCTGTTTATATTAAATTATATTTATAGCCACACTAAATACATAGTTACGTTTTTTAAATTAAAAAAATTGCAGAAAATACTTATTTATAATAGGTAAACCAAATGTGATCAATAATATTTATTATATCCGTGACACTAATGGCTTCCGCACAGCACTGGATGGTAAAGTTAGTAAAACTGTACAAATAAGTATTGAAGACATACAGTAATTTCATTCAGTTAAAATAATATTTATTAAAACATTAAATATTTAGAATAGTTCACAAAAGATAAATTACAATGCAAAGTTAAAAGATTTTTGTACGCCTTTTTGGCAGAGCCTTCGTAGTACACCTGCACACGTCGATGGTAAATTGAAGACCAATCTGATTTTAGAATTCGGAAAACAATTGTACATGTGTTGCCAAATATAAAAATTGAAATTATAATTATACAATATTTTTGTTGTCAGATACAGAAAGTAAAATGACGTATATTTAGAAAACATAATGTAAAAAGAAACCATTTGGCATTTTGCCAATTTTAGGAATTAAACTTATTAAGTTTCCTTTCCTTGCATTTCTAAGTGGCAACAGTTAAGAAAGCCTGCGAAGTGAACATAATGTTTCTGTTTGGGAGCTTACAAGACAACAAAAATTTAAATACGTTGGATGTAAAAAAGAGATAAACATCCACACATTTAAGGAAAACTAAATTTTCATTAAATTTAATTTAAATTTAATTTACATTAGGGAAAATTAAATTAAATTTTTCTGTTTTACCTGTCATATGCATAGAATTCCTTTTTTTGTTGACATAATTACATAATATTGTCTATTTCTCTTCACGTTAAGTAATAATTTCGAGTCATGGAATAAGAAACTGATTTGCTTTGGCATCTTAGACATCACTTTGTGTCAATCTCGGTCTGGCATTTCTCTTTTTAAGATACATTTCTGAATTTCCCGCGTGTGATTAATTCTCCAATTAAATTAAAATTGTCGACTTGTAGTTGAAGTACATGAAAGTGACGCACTTTATTTAACTTGTATCTTTCTGTCATGCACACTTCATACGTCACCTTTTTCTCCGTTGTCATTTTGGCTAAGGCTCCTATAAAGGGGAGCTGACTCGTCAGGCATTTTGATCAAAATGGCAACATAGAACGTATTGTAAACGCATGATTTTTGGTGCTTTCTTGTGTTATTTATATATCCTTTCTGTCCTTTTCCTTTTCTTGTTTTGTCTAAATGGTAGGTTGTGTTTCAATGAATCGTTCGCACTGTTGCGAAGAACGTTTCACGTTGTTTAGGTTCCTCGTAAATTATGAAAGAAAAAAAAAAGATCCATCTGTGCTACATTAGTGGAAATGTTTAATGTTATTTTTGAAGTTAAAATTTTAATAGTATTCCTCAATAGAAGAGGGGGCGAAATATGCATTTCGCCCCTTCTCCTTCTAGATTTGGAGGCGAAAAAACCTTCCCCCCCTGTTAACACGTGACTGTTTGTGTACATTGGCTACATATTCTGAAAATTTATAAAGAAATCTTTTGTCATCAAATGTGGGATCAGGCTCGTAATTGGAAATTTACCAATTGGAATTGAAAATTTCGAAAATTTTGTTTGTAGTTTTAGTCTGTAAAATCGTTAAATTTTCGGTAATTTCATTTCTTTTTCGCTTTTATAAATTTTAATTAAAGAAACTTCAGTCATAAATTCGATATATAAATTTTTGGCTCAAGCTTATATATCTTCTTTTTGTCAACAAATAGTGCTCCTAGAACAGTTGAACAGGAGTGTTAGTCAAAACACGTAAACAAAATAGTTTAATATTTATTTTGTGTCTTTCTTCAACATTAAAATTAAAACGCGCAAAAAAAAGAAGCAGAGGGAAACTGCGGCGACATTCGTTTGCGATAATGCGCCAAATGAGGTAATCTAAACAACTTCGTGTGAAATCTATCCGATTCAAAATGTCGGACAGGTCAGCCTGTCTATACAGGAGCTCTAATTTTGGCATCATCATGACAAGCAGTAAACTTATATAACACCAGAATTCCCAGAATATATTCTTCTGTCAATATCTGGTACAGAAACCTTACTAAATTCTGCATCCGCCGTTATGGCCTGCGGTGGCGCAGTGTGGTAACGCGTTCTCCTATTGCGCGGCTAATCCGGGTTCGACTCCCAGCAGTGCAAAAAGAACGCTTACTCAGAGATCTCATAAAGATCGCACTGCTCACTGTAGTCCGGGGTTTGGTTCCCTAGGCCTTAAGAGGTTCGGATTCCTCGGAAAACAGTAGGTCCCGGCGCAGCATGACCACTGTAGTCTTTGAGCCGTAAAACCAAAAAACAAACAAGCATCCGCCGTTACACGTGTTGTTCATTTTGATGATACGAATTGAGAATTGCTTTGCGTGTTTTAATAGAAAAATTCAGCATTTGAATAGTGTTTATTCATCACTCAAAAGTTGATCTTTTTCTTCAAAATCTCAAGCTATGTCCGAAAAAACCATACAGAAATTTTGGGAACATTTGTGTCTTCAACGTTTTTCCCCAAATTGACCGAAGTTGATTTCTTACTATTTCCTAACGTCAAAAGAACTCCATAATAGCCTAAAACAACTAATTAACAATTGACTAAATGATAGTTAATTAAATAGACTAGACAATAGCGTATGCAGAAAATTCATAGAGGAGGTCTACAGATCTACAATTCCACATATATATATATATATATATATAAATTGCAGGGTAAGGGTGTTATGACCTCCAGCAACCCATCCTATGCACGCCAGTGACACTAACCAACTAAATTGTAATTGAATACTAGAATACTTTCAAATTGTTTTTGCGATTTCAATTTATTTAATTCGTGACAGAACTACATTCAAAGTTTAAAATTATTATATAAAACATGGATTCAAGTTCTGTCATGGGAGAGTAGAGAAAAAGAGAATATATACTTTCTTAATAATCCCTCCCCGCCCTTCGTCGTCAATCATAGCCGCAGAGGATTTAACGATCACTAAACAATTACACAAAAAACAAATATAGTATCATTATAAACCAATATAAAATCTAAAACTATGAAAGTCATGTACTAGTTTAACAGTGTTGGCATTTCAGTAAATCACCCCCGCTTTAAAATTATAAGATCAAACAAACTCCGTTTGACTAATCTCAAACTAATCACATCCCAGAGAGAGACCGTTGTATTTCGTTCCATACTCCAGTTTAATGATACTTCGTTCGGTACTGAAGTTCGAAACGCGATCAAGTTCGAGCTACAGGGCATTCAGATGAACGTTTTGAAAGGAACTGGTATTCCGCGGAAGATGTGCTACACCTTTGAACGAACGAATCAGTGAGCGGTTTTGCCCATCAATGATGAAGGAGCAGACTCATTCAGTGCTTCGGTCACTGAGCGCAGGGCACACCTTTAAGCAGGGGTGAGCGGGGCCCATGCCCCGCGGAGCGTAATTCTCAAATTTTAAATTTCATTTGGCGCCATCTGGTGGTCATGCATTATTCCACTTCTTTTGTTTTGTTTTCTTACTTGTATACGTATAGGCCCCCGAAATACGTTTTTCGCCGGGCCCCGAATTAACTACGGACGACCTTGATTGAGCGATATGGCATACCGCTATTGTATACTACTATCTACAATAGTAGTATACAATAGCGATATGCCATATCGCTATACTACTATCTACAAATAATTATCAGTATATACAGTTTGTTCATAAACTCTCGGAAAATAACCACACAGCGGCGTTCCTGGGAAAATTTTGAAATATAAAGTGGTCTTCATTTTGGTGACAGGTTAAAACTTTTTGTGATAATCACCGCAAACGCCAACCAATGAGGAAGCTGTCTGCATCTGTTAACACCTTCGAGGGTTAGTTTAAGACGAATTACAGAAAACTCGTTTCTACCTATGTGTGTTGTAAAGCACTAGGCCGTTTAATTGATAATTTAATTTAAAAAGCGAAACGCACGCGCAGTTTTTTATTTTTATTTTTTTTTTTTAGACGAGTGAATAGATTTTGTCAGGACTGGTGATTTTGATAGTGTAACCGTCCAACAAACTATCACCTAGTTCTGACGTAAAATCTATCCAATTGTCTGAAACAAAAAAATTGCGCGTGCGTTTCGGTTTTGAAATTTAATTACCAATTAAACCGCTTAGTGCTTTACACCATACCCATGCAGAAACAAGTTTTCTGTAATTCGTCTTAAACTAACCAGCGAAGGTGTTAACAGATGCAGACAGCTGGCTCATTGGTCGGACGTTTTTTGGCGATTATCACAAAAAGTCTTGACCTGTCACCAAAATGAAGGCCACTTTTCTGTACTTCAGGAACACGCTGTGTGGTTATTTTCCGAGGATTTCTAAACACCCTATATATTAAACAACATGCGCGTAGCCAGGGGGGTGCCATGGGTGCCCGGACACCCCCGCGCTCTGGTAAAGATTACCACAAAATTTCTGCAATAAGGCAGTCACCAAAAGTTCTGACCACCATATATATATATTAAAAAAAAAAAAAAATCAGACGTTGAAAAGAAGTAAAGAAAGTTCTATTAGACCTCTGAAGAACAAGATGGGTCATGAGGCATAAAGCCTATCAAGACTTCTATCAAAGTTTCATTTATATAGTTGAAGCTTTTGAGTGCATCGTATATGTCATTAAGTCGGAATCAGACTATGACACTACCTGGAGCGCTCAGTGTAAAAGAAATGCCTTAGCATTACTCAATTCTATAACATCGTTTGATTTTATAGCGACTTTTGTCACCACCTACCAGTATTTGTCACATTTAGAAGAGATAATCATCAAACTTCGAGGCCGAGCGACCGACATCGTTGCGGCCTACAATCAGATTGAAGAAATAATAAATTTGTACATTTCAGAAAGAAATAGAGTGGATGAAAGTTATGAAAGTATCTATCAGCAAGTGGTTTTGATGGGTCAAAAAATCAATATAGAACACTCAGTGCCAAGAATTGCAGAAAAACAAGTTCATCGAAGTAATGCGAAGTGCAATTCATCGTTTAATTTTTCTAAAGTAAATTTAGCCATACCGTTACTTGACAGCGTAATATCGAATTTGAAATCGCGATTCACTGGACTTGAAAAAGGAGCTTCATCCTTACCTTCGATTTCATTGAACGAAACTAAAGAAAATGCTTTGGAACAATTAAGGGAGATTTAAAATGATGAATTGCCATACCTAGAACTCTTAGCTGAAGAAATGAAGCGCTGGTGTACATATTTCAAATCTAATTGACCAAGCAGATCTTCCAAACATACCATATACAGCTTTAAAATATATAGACGAAAATTTATTTCCAAATATCAGCGTTTTACTTCGTATTGCAGCCACTCTTCCTGTGACATCTTGTGAATGCGAACGTCCCTCAAATAGTCTGAGGAGACTGAATAATTACACTAGAGATACGATGACTGAAGAAAGAAAGAATTCCCTTGCTTTAATCCATATTCACTACTACAAAAATATATCAATTGACAGTGTAATCGATGTTTTTGATAATATACACAAAAGAAAATTACAGTTAGGAAATATTTTAAATGGCTAAAATAGAGTAAAATGACCTTTCATTTACCACAGGCCATTTCCAGATTCAAGGACTTTTGTATTAAGGGCCTGTATGTATATATATATATATATATGCACAGACTTGATATATATGTCTATGTATGTTATTATTGCGCCGAATTTTTTTAATAAGGGCACCCCCCCCCGCGCCAATAGTTGGCTACGCCTATGAACAACAATATCAATCAATCAACGTTTATTGGCGTAGTGATACCAGCGCCGATGTTATGGCGTGATTAGATGGTGAAACGTTCGAAAGAAAATAAATATTTCTGCCTTCGGTGGGACCTGAACCATTCAGCTGATCCATTCAAGTGATTTAATCACGCCATACCATCGGTGTTGGTATCACTACGCCAATAAACGTTGATTGATTGACATTGTTGTTTGATTTAATCTGCGTAGTGTTCGATTTATATAAAATAAATACATATGCTGCAACGTGCATTTCGATCAATTTAATACCAGTCTCTTTGCAATTTGGTTTAAATAGTAGTCTATGTACTACACCATTCTGCGAAATAACTGGCAACAATATATATACGTTCGTAAAGAGATTATATATTGTCCTTCGTAGCTCAGTGGGTAGAGCCTCCGCCCGGCAAGTGGAAGGTCGTGGGTTCAGGTCCCACCGAAGGCAGAAATATTTATTTTCTTTCGAACGTTTCACCATCTAATCACGCCATACCATCGGCGTTGGTATCACTACGCCAATAAACGTTGATTGATTGACATTGTTGTTTGATTTAATCTGCGTAGTGTTCGATTTATATAAAATAAACCCTATATATATATATTGCCAATAATATGAACTGAAAGTGCTAAATTTCGACTACGTAAGAATACCAAACGGTGTCAAAATTAATAAAAGAGTGAGGCAGGGAAATACCATGTTGCTAAGACATTTTGCAGAAAATCTTTTAGCTAAAAATAAATAAATAAATAATGAAATCATCTACATTTTGCTGGTAACGTTGTTTACTGTTTTTTTTCACAACAGAACCAACGGAACTCCGGAATATAGCCCAGCAGTTTCCAATTAGAACTAGAAAAATTGAACCTACAAAAAACTAAAAGCATACGTTCAACAATTTCATAGAGCAAGTAAATATACAGGTTGATGACGTTTTGATTTAAATTTACTAATTTGTATATTTACCATGGTCGATTACAGGGGCCTACCAATTAAAAATGTTGGGGGTGCAAGCAACTTCAAAAATTGTCAAAAATTTCGGCGTTGAGGTAAACAGTGTACTTCGTTATCAAATGGGGGGATTGAACACTTGAGCCCCTTCCTTTTCTATCGCCACTGATCGATTGATATCAGTGGAAAGCGACGTTGTAAAAAGACACTCCACAAAAATGTTGAACTTGAATGTTGAACAAAATTGTTGAACTGGCGTGCATTCGAAAAAAACAGTTTTATTCTAAAATTGGAAACGTCATTACATCCATAAAGAAAAGTCTTCAATCAGTTTGCATTATTAATCCTCTCTTATAGATCAGACACACATGGAGTTTGACGATAACAGCAATACATAAATCGCAAACAGCCCAAAAAAGCATGGAGAGGTGCGTGTTGAAACAGTTAGGAAGAATCAGGAAAATAAATAGCCTACTTGGGTGAGAGAGCAAACAAGGATCATTGTTAAAATAAAAAAGATGAAATGGCAATGAGTGGATTGGAGATACGGCACGGAGAACTGACCAAGGATGAGAAACTGAAATTCTCAACTAGATTCGAAAAAATCATAAAAAAAAACAACCCAGGAAACATTAATTCGTTGAGTGTATTTAAAGACGGTTCTGCTGTCCTTTTATTGCAGATATTTTAACTTCCAGGAAAAAAAACGAATTATGAAAAAAAAAAAGCAACACGTTCTCATTTCCGGATTCGAACTTAAGACCAGAAATGATTCTAGCGCTGATGCAAAAGGTATCCCGGTATAGTTCTTTCGCTGAAAATTGTCCACCAGTCCCGTTAGAATTCAAGGGAGCTGACGTCACAGACGGGTTGTTTCATTGCAGTAGAGGGAAGGGCGTCTTTCCTAACTTGTTTTTCGCGCGAAAAACCAGTTAGGAAATTTGAATTCTAAGGGGACTGGTGGACAATTTTCCACGAAAGAACTATACTTGGGTGGCCAAATAAGATTGCGGCTTGAGATTGCTTGTTATATTAACTTCGATCTTTGAGTCAAAAACTGTGACAGTATTTCAAGTATCTCCATTTGATTTTATGGAAGCAAAAATGAAAAAATATTTCTATTTTGTTTAATAACTCTTCAAAACTATATATGGCCAGTAATTGCAAAATGCTCTAATTATTAGCAAAATTTCAAAGGAATTCGCCCTTTCTAATATTAAAGTTATGTAACATAAAACTAATTGAATGTAATACATAAACCACATAAATGTATGTCAATACAATGAACGCTGTTTTACACTGGCACACAGTTAATAAGTGTATGCCAGTACAATGCTCGATATTATACACACCGTGCAATTATTATGCATCCAAATATTAGTGACAGTAAATAATTGGCATACATTATACAACATCTAGAATGCGAAAGCACTAATTTATTTATATAACTAATATAATTTAGCACAAGGGGGTATTTACGGCTTCGCGTTTCAAAGTAATGGTAAGACTGATTGCGTAGGCCTAAGTAGGCGGAACTTCCTCGTAGGTAAAATCAAGGAAGTCATTAGTAGGGGTGAGAGTCATTTCTACAAAACGTTGAGTTTCTGTAATCAACAAGAAGATATTTAATAAAAAAAAGAGACAAAAATATACGCACGGATGCTTTTTTTATCCGATTGCTAACAAAAGTGGCATCCATTGTGAGACTGGTTCCCCTTTCCGTAATTCCCCATTCAAAATATTAAATGGCAATCCATTTGAGACGCTTACAACTTTAAAAATGTTTGTTTGTTTGTTTGGATTTTTTATGGCGCAAGAGCATCTGGGCTATACTGCGCCAACTTTAAAAATGAGGATACTTTTAAGGGCGTTGATTTTGCAAAGTCATGTCCCTGGCTTCATGAATGATTCTGGTGTTGATACATTCTTTTGGCGGCTACCGCGTAAGCATAGGCGCAGAGTGCGGCTGGGCGTGAGAAGGGTCCGATCCACCTCCGCTTCCCAGATATTTCGAAAATTCTGCGACTACGAGCTCCTGACTATAAGGACCACCTTCCTGGCTCTCAGGACCATGTTGATATTGTATTTAGTCAGAGTCGGATTGTGCTTTCGTGGAGCCCCAAGCAATTTTTTTCCGGTCCCCATTCTAGTATAAATTAAGCCTGTGTGATTACATTAGCACCGTATATATCGTGGATCTTGGAACCAACGAAAATGCTCGCTATAACAGATTTCTCGCTAAATCCGCTCTGGAACTTGATTCTTAAAGTTTGAAAATAAAGTCGGTACATACAAAAAAACTTTAAAACTTGAGGAAAATCGCGCAGCCATAAAATCATTACACTAGTGATAACGACTGATTGACAACGATTTTAAAGTAGATTGAGTCTTCACAGCGCTGGGCCCCCTCAAAAAAAAAAATGCGGGCCATAGATATTTGTCTTGTTTGGTTAGGTGAATATCCAGCCTCGTATGTAGTATATAAATATATTCATCAGGAAAATAATGCAGCAATGTCTACTAAAATAGATTTTTAAATCTGTACGAAGCCATATTGCAGTTCAGTTAACTCCTTTTTCCTTTACAAAATATTTAATAACGACATAAAAAAAAAAAAAATGACAATAAAAAAGTCAACAAGTAAGGAATTAATAAAACTTCAATATTTGTGTGTTCGCGGGAAAAGTGAAATATTGCATTGCACTTATACTATCCAGGGCTGGCTTAATAAATTCGAAGGGGCTCTGAACTCTATAATCTTTTGGGGCCCATTTAACACTAAATTTTAAACTTCCAAATTCTTCATTAAGAAAAATTTAATATATCGTAAGCAAACTTTGTCAATGTAGGACCCCTTGTTTGGGTTAGGGGCCCAGTTAGCCCCCTTGTAAATACGTCACTGATGATACCGCCGTTTATATTTCACCCTGAGAATTTTTTGGATGACCCCCCAGTAATCAGCGTGTGCTTTCGATGGACTGAAATGGTCAGGAAAACGTCAGAAAAAGAATTTGTCTTCTCGATTCTAGTGAATGGCCGCCAGTTTGGCTGTAATTCTTCGCTTGGCGCAAGACACACATGATACTTAGCGCCAACGTCCATTTTAACCCTGCAGCGGCAACATTGTAGATGTCAAATTTCAATTAAAACAGAAACTCAGGAAAATAGATTAATATAAAAATAAATACATTTGGAAACAACCAAAAAATATGTGTTTATCGATATATGATTAACCAATCGATCGTGGGAGTGGGTATATTACCCAATTCTTGTTATTAAATATTCTACATTAGTTTACAAAATGGGGCAGGGAATGCCTGCAGCCGGGATGAAAAGTAAAGGGGCAAGGCAAATGGCATATGGGGCACGTTAACCCGGGGATTGTTTTATATATATCAATAGCTCGATGGAAGCAACTGAGGCACAAGCCTGGGGTAATTGGGGTCGCACCCCTGCTGGCCTCGGCTTGTCTACAGGTCTGGAGCAAGGGTAGTTCATTTCCAAAAAAATCTACTTTTTAAAGTATATTATTATTTCTTAATGAACGTTTTTCAACTGCTGCACAGTGTCGTGATACAAAATCGGAAGCTTTTGGTGCTTCTGTGTATCTAGGCAGCACATTGAAGCACTGTTTTTCCTAAGCACAATGCCCTGTGCCTTTGCCCTTTGTCAAACCATTCTTATTTATCGGAGTAGATATAATACTGTATCACGAAGACACAACAGTCTGCTTTGGATACAGTTAAATACAACATTGCACTGCGTTAACACATACATACGAAGTTGAAATATATATATCCAGATGTTCCCGAATTATTTCTATCCGTTAAAAAATAATACATCAATGATACATTAATCAGTATGGTCATGGATGCACCGGAAGAGGGTTTGAAGGAGGGCATAACCCATAATAAT
>QLNU02015003.1:58388684-58402574 GCA_006491805.2 Dysdera silvatica
TGCCTATGTTTTTGATTTAGGGTCCTTCGGGGGGGGGGGTCACCGACGCAACGAATCATGAACATGGGTTTTCCATTACAACGTAAGGAATATTTTTTCGAAAAATATGTCTCCTATATACAAAATAATTTTTATGAATAATTATTGACTCCTTTTACATACTTTACGTAAGCTTTTAATAATATGTGTCATCTAATTAAAATAATTTCACTGTTTGGCACAGATAGTCTAGGATGTCGCAGTGCCATAAAAAGGCCAAACAAACAAACAATTAAAAATATTTACGTTGAGCAACATAACAATTTTTGAAGAAAAAAAAAGTATTTTTACACACGCTGAGCTTTTTAAAACAAGCAAAACATAAAAAATAAATAAAAAATCTTATGTTACAGCATATAATACTATGTAATAAAACAACTCGAAAAATTACAAGTGAATTAGTTGACAAGTTTTAAAAAAAATGTTCTTTACGTAGCGATTTGAACCTGTTTCAACAATCCGTAAGTAGGACAACCTTAGTTATAACCACATTGTATTTAATACAAAAATTTGTGTTTTTGAACCTCGGGTTCATTTTAAGTTTTGTTTTTGTTTTTTTGACTTAGGGTCATCGGGTGTCAGAATATTCACTCGAGGAAAATTATTTCATAAGATGTGCAATAACAAAACTTACCTAGTAATAACGAAAAATTGGAGTTCGTCGAAAATGACCTTCTAACTCATAACGACTACTCAGAAGAGAAAATAAAGCACAAATTTGCACAGTTTAAATATGAATTAAAACGAAGGTGGGCTGCGGCAAAGAGGACCGAACGTATATTTCTTAAAAAAATTCTGATTGGTTACAAGGAATATTTGCGATTCCAAAAGTAATACAGAGATAGGGACGGCCACTAAAGTCATTTAAATAATCTGGTAAATGAAGCAAGAGTAGAAAAAAGGAAAATCTGTGTAATTCGCAACTCTATAACAATAATATTCGCAACAATATAAAATAAATCATTTGCAATATATAAAAAAAATAACGTATCATATGAACAAGCATATATATACATATTTTTTGAAGCATTTTAAAATGTTGTGAAATGTCTGTCAAAAATTTAATTCATAACCTTTAATAAAATTCAACTTGCTAGCAACGTAATTGCTTTTGTCTTTTTTTGACCTTGAATTTTTGATCGAAAAAATGTTAGTCAGAGTAAGGACAAACACTGGGAGGTCACAGGGGTCATGACCCCCAAAATATATTTTTTCACTGTAAAAAATTCCAACTTTTATGAAAAATGAAGGGTGTTATTCCAAGACCATGGCAAATTCTGCCCTTGAACCCCTCAAAATGAAAGTCTGTATCCGCCCCTGGGTAAGAGATGGAGAAGGGTTTGTCTCAGATTATTTCGAATAACGAACGGCTAAAGATTTATTATTAATCTAAATTATCCCCTCAAATAAATTCCAATAGCCTTCTTTGAATAATGCTAAATGCTGAATAATCTTTAAATTAAATCGAAATTTATGATGTCATGTTAAAAAAAAGTACAATCGTTAATCATACGTATTATTAATTAAATTTGCGATTAATGACGGCGAAATTTATAAGAGAGTTGTCGATGTGGTTTTAAGCCACTAATTGAATGTTCCGCGATGATGATTCATTTGATGGTAAAGTTCACGACGCCAAGCCGCTGTAACCTCATCTCTCCTCGGCTGGAACGCGACCAGGAGGGCGGGAAGTCAATGCCGGTCGATGAAACTGCCGGTTGTTTGCAACGATCGTTAGCCGGGGGCGACCGTAACTGGTTCGGCGGAACGATAACGGGCCATCGGCAGAACGGTCATCAATATTATTCGCGAAACCACGTTACCGAGATTGGAGAATTGTTTTGGAAATGGTTTTTACGAGAGTGATTTATGGATTTTGGCACCGAAGAAAAATAAGTGATGCTTAAATATAACCTGTTTTTTTTTTTTTTCTAAAAGAAATGGATAAATGATTAAAGATTTTTTTTCTTCGTAAAAGCGGCACCGACTTTTTATTTAGGAATAGATTTATTCTTTTTCGTGATCGGGCCCGCTGACCCCTACTGGATGCAAAACGAAAAGCATGACAGAGTGCTTTGGTAAATGCACTTATATATTATGCAGAAATTTAAAAGAACCGAAACAGGGAAATTTTAAACAGTGTTGTAGCCGTTTAGGTCATATTTTCTTTTTAAGAACAGTGGAAATCGATTATGAGAACACTAATATAACGAATTCACGGCCACAACGAACTAATGCTTTCGATTAATATGATTTAATGTATATATATTATATACGCAAAATGGCGCAGATATAATGAACTATTTCACTGATATAACGAAAGAAATTTTTCATCTTTAATTTCATTTTTTCCCCTAGTATTTAAAAAAAAAAAATGCTTACTTTAAAAATAAGCCTTTATTATGAAAAGCATGTCAGGTTTCAGTAGAAAATGTAGGGTCAGAAAAGTGTAGTACGAAAACTCTCTCTTTATGTCACTGGCGTACGCAGTGGGGGGTTGCTGAGGGCCATGGCCCCCTTTGTGATGCAATTTTTTATATGAGCGTATGATTATATGAAGATTTGTAACTCCACCCCTTAAAAGAGAGGGTATCCTCTTCGCCACTTACAAACTTTCTTCTCAAGTTAATTCAATCAATCAATCAATCAATCAATACTAATTCTCCCTATATATATAGAGTATACTTCCTTTGCTAGGTGACATTTCATATTTTCTCTTTTGTGTGATCATATTCACGCCTCCCCACAACCTTCCACACCAAAACCTCCAAAAACAAGGCACTCTGGGTTTTAAAGTTTCCGTGCAACAGTGACATAACGGTCATTGTAATTTCTGACACTGTAGCAAACGTTAGGGCATTCGGCCATATAGAAGGGATGCGTTCGGGAGAATGTAGGACCATCTTGGGAGCTCTTGGAAATTTTCACGGAATTCAGGTCACATGTCATGCCGGAACTCCATTGCCTTGGGAGGCGATGAAAATGGAGAAAGTGTGAACTTTTTCTACGCACGTGTGCGATTTCTTTTCTTCCCTGCTGCTAAGAGTAAATATTGATATAAAATGTGCGATATATTTTTATACGTATATTTTTTATATTGTGCGCATCATTAATTATTGCAAGGAATTAATTTTTGAATATATTATTTATTAAGTATTCATTTTTTTTTAATTTTAAATATAACAGAGGTTAATCGAGTGTATTGATTTATAAATTATCCACATTAACAATTAACGGTTATACAAAAGTAGGATTTTTGATAAATGGTTATAACGAATAACGGTTATAACAAATAACGGCCATAGCGAAGGCAATTATTCGATCACTTTATGCTCGTTATAATCGGTTACCGTTATAGAAATTAAGGTCTAATATTTTATTTGAAAAGTTATTGAAGAAACCTAATCAATTAAGGTCTACTATTTTATTTGAAAAGTTATTGAAGAAAACTAGGCAATTAAGGTCTAATATTTTATTTGAAAAGTTATTGAAAGTTTAACGCTTTCATATTCAAGGACTTCTCTATGTGAGGTTTTGATCAGACTTGGAAATGATTACAATCGGTTTATATGATTACGATTATCATAGTAGAATAATGATTACGATTATCTAAATATCAAAATTTTGATTATGATTACGATTACAATTACCTAAGTATCAAAATTTGGATCATTATTTTGACTACGATTACAGGCAATTTTCATTTTTCGATTACAACTACCATTATGAGTAGACAAAAATATGATTACGGATTATAATCACGATTACTTGCACGCAATCAAATAATCAGTTGGATTACATAAGAAAAATGTTGCGATTACATTTCAAAAAATGGTTACGATTATGGTTGCGATTACATAAGAATTTCAAAAATGTTTACGATTATGATTACGATTACGTAAGAATTTCAAAAACTGATTACGATTACGTAAGAATTTCAAAAACTGATTGCGATTACATGAGAATTTTAAAAAAATGACTACGATTATAATTACGATTACATAAGAATTCCAAAAAAATGATTACGATTACATGAGAATTTCAAAATAATGACTACAATTATAATTATGATTACCTAAGAATTTCAAAAAACGATTATGATTAAATGAAATTTAAAAGTGTGATTATGATTATATTGCAGATTACAGCTACTTCAAAACATTCAATTACAATTGCAGGTGTTATTACTGGAAAACGTAATTGATTACAACCACTTGATTATGACTACTCGGAATCTGGCTTTGATTCCCTATTTCTCAATTTATTGTGAAAAATTTAGGCTTTAATTAAAACCTTTTATGGACAATAAGCTTATTATCAATGGTAGATTAACGCATAGGCTCAGTAGACCCTTGCCAAGGCCCCGCTATTTTGGGGCCACACGGGGCCTTGAAGAGACCACCTGGTGGTATTAAAATTTAAGCATTGTTTTCATCTTGTTTGTTGACAAATGTCCGAGAAATTTGCATCATTAATATACCTGAATACTAAAATAATAAGCTTCAAACAAAAACGTATAATTTATTGACTAAATTTCATCAAGGCCACCTTCTTTAGGTACTCATTCTATCCTCCTAGTCTAAGGTCCATAAAAATCTTAATCTGGCACGACTTATTAAGGGATACAACGAACCTAGAACCTGTACTTTAGGTAAAGAAAGAGAGAAAACATGTTTCTTCTCCTTGTTATTGTTGTTGTCATTTGCACGTTTTCGTTCTCTCTCTCTCTACTCTCTACTTAAAACATAGATTCTAATATAAACCATGCATATAAAGAGATAAAATTTTAATTGTATTTTCATTATCCCTGCACACCCTTCGTTGTTTCTTAAGGAGTTTCTCTTATTAAAAGACTTATTTAGCAAAAGACTAATCATTTTAGGTAGTTTGCATCCAGCTCCAGCTGATTTTTTTATTTAAAAGTTGGTTAGATTTCGCCGTAAAAAAAAAAAAGAAAAGAAAAAAGAAAAAAAAGAAAGAAAGAAAGAAGAGGGAGAACCTGAACGTACTTGTTTTTAGCGGGTTTCAATAGATATTGAACCCGCTATTGCTTTTGGTTTTTCTGTCTGTCTGGAAATAAAAAGAGTAAGGTTAAAGGTAATGATTGTAAGGGTGATGATGATGACATATAGTTCGTTTACGAAAAGTTGTCCGATGGTGCCGTTAGAATTAAGGGGAGCTGACGTCACAAAGAGACTAGCCGATTACAGCAGAGGGAAGGGCGTCATTTCAGAACTGTTTTTTAGCGAACGTTTGTCTGCGCCAAAAACCAGTTCTGAAATGACGTCCTCCCCTCTGCTGTAATCGACTAGCCCGTTTGTGACTTCAGCTCCCGTTATTTCTAACGGTACCATCGGACTACTTTTCGTGAACGAACTATAGGCTTATAGTATATCTCTTTTTAATTTGCTAGTTAGTTTATTCATTGATTAAATGCTTATTTAAGCATTTAATTTGAGCCTAAGACAAAATTTATAGTAAGTTCATCAATTCAACCCTGTATACTGTCTTTGAGGGAAAATGTAAGCCAAAATTATCCAAAGCATCGCGTTACTACTCATACGTTTAATATTATGGTGTCCATATTTCTTCCCATAGCAGCTGGGAATGGATAAAGAAATAGCTTCAGTCAGTAATTAGCATATATTTATAAAGATCGTAATTATAGTTTTGTGAGGATGTTGTGCACGCATAGCAAGTTTTGCATGTCTATTAGCATTATCATGCATTATGTAACGCAATTCAGCATTCACCAACCTCTCTCTAGAGATATATGTCCTTCAGATTGGTTAAATTGAAGTGTTTGACTTTTAAAATCTCATACATTTTCAAACAAAATTAATTTCATTTTTGAATAAAACTCGTCAGAAAGTTCTAAGAATGCGTCTACAATGAATAAATACATTTTGAGATATTTACACACATACTTATTTTCTGTCGTCAATAACTATTTTATCTACTGTTATAAGTTAAACCCATCTTTTCCTTGTAATTTCGTTTCATATGCCAGCGATAAAGGGGCGGACAGGGTGTGCTCTCATGGGCGGTAGGACTCGTGACTCCGAATGGGAAAGTACTTGTGTCCTCCGAAAATCCAAGTTACGCGCCTTTTAAGAGGGCCAAGTCCGCCCCGGCAGCGATATACTATTTCCAATAAAGTAAAGTGCTGTGTTTGGATTGCAATAACAACTGACATTTTTAGCGCGCTTTCTCGATTTTTATTGTCGAAATTTTCAGTTTTGTATTACATTGGCTCAGACACAAAATATCGGATTCAATATTATAATTACGAGACGAGGAAAAAAAGTTAAGAGGCAGCTATTTTTGGGACCTTCAATGTCAGAAATGCCACACTATGAGTCAATATCTAAGAAGAGCGAAAGTGAATTGCAATCAGTTTCTTTCGATTGTGTTGTTTCCGCTGTAGAATTCAACGTCAATTACATGTCTATTTGCATTTTCTAAGTGGCTCCAATTTCAGCTGAGAAAAGTCATTCGTGAATGTACGATTCTGCTTATCTCTAAGAAATAGAAAAGATCGCCACACTGAGTCGGTTAGCCACCGACGTTGCACATCTCGAATGCATTTATTCAGTGGTGGATTTTTAAGTAGGCACACAAAGCACAGGCCTAGGGGCGGCATCAAAGTGCTTAAACATAAAATTGTCCAAACTCAACAATGTTGAAAAAACAACGTTCCTTTTAATTATTGCCCTGTTTCCCCAATAGCGATGACATATAAGCGATTACTTTAACTTGCCTGCAAATACAAACTACAGAATCGAAAGACGAAGGGCCCTAAAAATTTTGCGCCCTGGGTATTTGCCCAGCGTACCCATTTATAAATCGAGGCTTAACACGCTTTTTATATATACTAATAGTAAATGAATGAATAAAGAAAAACTTGAACTGATAACGAAAAAATTCATGCAAGGATGCGTACGTGTATTTTTCTCAAATACACGAAATACACGTAAAAACATCAGAGGCTCCAGGATTCCAAACTAAAACTATTGTGGATTCAAAAAATGTCTCGAATTCACGAAGTCGGACACTATGGTAGCAATAATTTTGAGTTGTATCTTATTAGTTTGAATAATTATATGAAAAATCTCCTTTACATATCAAATGTTAAGAGTATGATATGCGGTTGGTTTTTTTTTAACAAATATTCCTCTCTTTGTAAAGGAGGGAGGGGGCGGCAGTACAGGCTGTGCCTAAGGGCGGCAATTTTATAAATCCGCCACTCTCATTTATTGCAGCCCCTCGACACAGATTCGACTGTCCACAGCGATTCTTCACTTGGAAATCGGTTCACCGCAGCTCATTCCTTTGGTCATTGTTTCGGAGATCGCTGCAAACCAAAGCCTGAGATCATAACATTTGGAAAGCGATTTGAAAGGAAATATTGCAGTATTGCTCGTGAATACTTGTGAAAAAATTTAATAAGTTTCAAGGTTTCTCATGGCTTAAACAGATTTAATATTACTGGTTGAGTGTTGCCAATCTGAAATTCAGAATTTTTTAACTTCGCCCTTAAAGCAGGCAGCCCATCCCACATCAAATCCAAATTTTCCGGAGGGTAGACAAACACGTGGTCTCTGTCAGAGACTGACTGAGATTACATGGCGCCCTAATACGAGTAAAAAATTTGGCGCCCCTTACTCTCCCAAAAAAAGAAAAAACACTTTCGGGATAGTTACTTGCTGATGCAGCTATCAATTTATTTTTGAAATCGTCTCAATAGAGACAATGGGACTTTATGCAACAGTAAAACCGTTCTTAATCGCCATCCCGAAGACACGACCACCTCGTTTTCACGGCCAGATAAATATTCCCCGGCAAAAAACTCATTCGCAATAATATTTTTATTTTTTCAAAAAAATATTGAGAATAATAACTTAAGAAAGCGGAGTCAGGCTGCGGAAAAAAGCGCTAAATACTTGCGTCGATTAAACCAGAATTGTTCATGTGATGGATAAACGCATTATCGTCACCCCACCTCAGCCCTTATGAATTCATCACGATACAAAATATGACAATATAAGACAAAAAAGACTAAAAACAAAACAAAAATCGTTAATGAGACAAATAACACTAAAGGGAATATTAATTAAAGTGGATATCCAATACCTTCTTTGGCGCAGTATAGCCCAGATGCTCTTGCGCCATAAAAAAGCCAAACAATCAATCAACCAATACCTTCTTTGGAAGTAAAAGGATGGGTACGAAGGTATCAATATTTTCCTTCTCTTCTTGTTCCGCAGGGTTCTTGCTTTCTCTGGATGTTTCGGAATCCTTCATCCATGGAGAATCCAGTTTTTGATCCATCAATTTTTTCGATGTTTCTTCCCAAGGTAGCAAATAGATACATTTTTCATCTGTTGCATTCGTATATTTTTTTTTTCTTCTTTTGTCGGAAAAAAAATATTTTTCTGAAAGTCTGAATTTCTTCCTTTTTTTTCTACATCTACCACATCATATTACAAGATCCAGAGTTATTGGAAACCAAAAAAAATTTTTGATACCAAGCACATCTCAGATTAAAGGTACTCAATCCATACCAAAAATAAATAAATGAAAAAGGTAAATAAATAATAAAATTTTTTAAAAATGATACTGATAAGCGGTATATGTATTTTATGACACTTGAAATAATACATGACTCATCAACTAGCTAAATTATCTTTGAGTGTTTGTAAAGAAAATAGCAACGCGATTCATCCGTGACACAGCTTTTGTCATCATGTCCGGATGATCGTCAGTTGTTATAAGCAATTAAATCTGTCTTTCCTACCTCCAGATAATGTCTTACGAGCCGAGTGACAGCGCGAAGACGAAAACTAGACAAAGCCCAAGTTTGGAAAGACAAAGAGAGGGAGAGGTTTGTCTAAATAACCGGATTACTTAATTACATTATTTTAATTAACGGTAGGTCTGTTACATCCAAAAAACACAACAAAATTGAGATAAATTCCGGAAATTGTGTAGCAATCCTACTATGAACATTTCTGCTTTAATGCAAAATTTGGAACTGCTATACTGTCTTCAGCTATCCTGTAATGTGTGAGAATACTGTTCCACTGGTAACGTTTTCTTTTAACGTTTGACACTTGCTAACAGCAGAAACGTTTCTAGCTGTCTTGAAGCTCTAGACGAGAATTGAAAAACGTTTTGCCCACCCTTTTACTACCATTACTCTTTCGACTAGATCTCCCTCTCTACCCCAACCAACATCCAGCGGTACAACAATGTAAATCTTCTATTATACTTTTAATCATTAAACCCGTTAATTATATTTATATTTTAAACTTATATTAGTTATTTTGTAATATTAGAATATTGTGAATAGTAAAACAATTGCTACATGTTATAATTGTTTAATTTCAACATTTTATATTTTTGAAAACTGTAATATTGACGGAGTAATATTTCAAAACACAACGTTGTATTATCAGAGCTAGAAGGCTTAAATGTATTAGATATAGAAAAAAAACTTGTGTGCAAAATTAAACAATAAAACATAAAAAAATTTTACATTTGTCAAAGTAAAGACTTATTAGGTAATTGTCCATATGCTTTTGAAAACAATTCGATGTTTTAATTTTTCCTCCTCATTTACTCAGTTTTTAAGTTGGTTTATTTAAAAATAATTTTTTTTATGCCATTCTGCCGCCCTTAAAATTTTGCCACCTTAGGCTCTCGCCTGCTCTGGCCTAATTGTAGAAACGGCCCGTGTTTCTTATTTTGACTGTAATACTGTTTTTACTCAGATGAACTTCGAGATTTAAAATTCCTTACGTACATCGAATAGAACATTTAGATCATTGCGTTTAAATTAATAATGTTGAAACATTCTTCTGATAATTTACATTTATTAATATGTGAGTGGGCTTAATGACGTCAGTATTATTTTATAGTTCTAATCTCCATATTTTTGTTAATTAGATTTCATGGTTTTTTATAAGAGCGGTAATTTATACTACTGTAGAGGAACTGGGAAAGAATGAATTCTCTGTGCAAGGGAAACATTCTTTCAGAAGAGACTTTCACGAGCAGCTTGCAAGTTGGTGTACCATCTGTAGATATGGTTTGGGCCTGTTTATAAAAAACGTGATATGGTTATCAAATATGAGCTGAAAGTTTAAGACTACTCTTACAAATTTGTGTTTTAAAACCATTTGGATTATGCTGCTTGGCAGACAGTGTTTACTATGAAAGTGTTTAGCAGGTTGAAGAGTCTAGTGCTGCGTGTCATTGGGAAGATGGCTTTGCAGAGCATATCTTAAGATCTCGTGAATATCTTTACAAAATTTTTAATCCCGTCTTCCACTACTTGAAGTGTCGCCTAAAAGTCCTCCACTATATGCCCAGACCCCGAAAATGGCTAAGTTATCAGCGTAAAAGAATAGTTTGGGATTCTTACAGGAGGTAAATGGGGATGTTAATCAGCAGGAAATTTTACATTAGCGGACTAGGCACTCCCCTTATGACTTCCTTGGAAGAAGGGTCAATTGAGAAGTAGACATTTACTAAGCGAACACTGACATAGCACTTTTTAAAAACAGAGTAAAAAATTAGAGATTGTCGTTGATGCTGAGAAAGGAAGCTTATAGAGGATAGCAGTGCGAGATAGAGTCGAAACCAGCACCAATTAAGAAGAAAACCGTGAGTAGATCTCGGTTGCTCTAAATCAGTGTTTTTCAAAGTGTGGTCCGCGGCGGCTTGTCAAGTGGTCCGCAGGATCATTACCAAGTTTCAGAAATAAAATGAATTAGAAATTGCCGTCGTAGCTAGAATTTAGGTTCAGGTGAAATTTAAGAATTTCTCATAAATATTACTTGTTATAAACTTTACTTTTCGGCGTTTCGTGAAAGATTTGAATCCTCTAAATACACCCTTGCTGTCTACATTGCTTATTATTATTTAACTAATTTAATGACGTCACTTTAGTTGAAATTCGACAAAATAAGATCGCAACTCACACTCTCTTTATCAAATAGTTACTCTAAAAATTATTTTGTTTCAGGTGGGTTTGGCAACCAACCCATATTTTAAGGACATGGTCGGAAATTTTAGATTTTCTGCCAAAAGCTAGTGCTTTTTTAAAGTAAAAAGTACAACTAAAAAAGCTTAAAATTTACCGAAAAAGAAGTTAAAATTATCTATAATTTATATTTCAAGGGAGGAGTAAATCTCTCCTGCCGGAGCTCTTATATACGTATATAAGCCTGCCAATAAATCACATAAATCGAAGGTTATTTTGGTTATGTCTTTCTTTGGAAGAGGCGGGGGGGCGGATCAGTATAACCGTGGCAAAGTGAGCCTTAATATTATTAATCATAGTTGGCAACCTTAATTTCAGGCAATATACTTTTTTAATGGGGGGTGAGAAGAATATCCTCCCGATAGTCCGCGATGAATAAAGGAATGGTTAAAGTGGTCCGTGAGTGACCAAAGTTTGAGAAACACTGTTCTAGATAGCAAGTAAGTAAATAAATGCAGGAGATTCCGGAACATGAGAGGTGGTAATGGAACATTGTCATGAAGTCTACAAAGATACGTTTGAGCTCCGTAACATTGACATCTATCTACAACCATTCTTCAAGGTTCAGCATGAACTTCAAGACATGGTGTGAACTTCAAGATATAGCATGAATTTCAAGACATCGAATGAACTTCAAGACATAGCATGGACTTCCAGGCATAGCATGTTAAAGAGAGAAAAAATTTGGATCGGTACACACGGTTTTGCACAGCCAGGGTGCTATGGGCGATTAAACCTTTCCATTTGAATAATATTATTGACTGTAAAATAAAATTGCTTATGGGAGAAAATTTTGCTTCCCTCAACCCCACTAAAAAGGTGGATTTAGAGGTCATTCAAGTGGGGGGATTAATGACTTGATTTTTGGAAATGATACCTCATTGGACCTTTACCTTGTATCTTTTCAATGTTAAATTTTCATTCAAGGGGAGCGATCGCCACTCCCTCACCTAAATCCGCCATTGCTCCTTTTCCATCAAAAATACCCCTTCCCTTTTCGAAATACTCTGGTCGAGCCTGTCGGTATGAATCGAAACTTGTAGAGCATGTGCATTTATATATTTTTTTAAAGCTTTATACGGGGGTCGCTGGTGATTATACTCATTGTTAAATGGGCTGAAGAAGTGGACTATTGCAGTGGTTGAAAAGCTAGTCAAAGCTTAATATACCACCCAGGCTTGAAGCGTCTTTCTGTGGGCAGTTGTGGATGGAAATTTTAAATTCTGATAGGGAGAGAAAGTTTCGTTAATTCAAAGGACGTCTACAGTTTTTCTTTCAGGAATGGGTGGGGATTGTGTCCCAAGCATAAAAGCTAGATATACGAAACCGGTTAGACAGGAGAAAGGAAGCTGATTGGGTCCAAGGCTTCCCAATAAGTTCTTTACGTTGCCAGAAAGAGCAAAAAAGACGCGGCAGACACAAACTACAAGCAAATTGCCTTCCTAATTGTTTGTTTTACGCGAGTCATCTTCGTGTAGATAATTGGGCAATACAGTAGCGGGCCTCGTTAAACGAGTACAAAGGCACTAATGGAAGCACGCCAGTCTCATGAGAAGTCATACAACTAAAACGGTTCGTATGCGAAGTTTGGAAATGTAGAAGATGTACATAGACAATGAAACTTCTGGAAGGCGACTACCACTGATTGAATTTAAACTGCATTGACTAATTATAAATAACAGTAATTATGCTCATTATTCCTGTACTTACTATCACACAGCCATTCATTCATAAAGACGACGGTGAAAGAAAGTAGTACTCCGTTGGCTAATTTCTCGCCTTGTAGATGAAAGGCTATAAATTCAAATGAGAACGACCGGACTGTAGAGGTAT
This sequence comes from Dysdera silvatica, assembly GCA_006491805.2. NCBI lineage: Eukaryota > Metazoa > Arthropoda > Arachnida > Araneae > Dysderidae > Dysdera > Dysdera silvatica. The sequence goes on from QLNU02015003.1 coordinate 58,401,604, forward strand.
GTGGAGTGGAAAAAGATACCGTCAAAGTGGCCCAGGTTCTTCAAGTATTGTAGCGTCAAAGTGGGAAGGAATTTAGAGATATACTGTATACTAATAGCATGATCATAAATTTGAGTGAAAATTTCTTGTATTGCTATGTAAGCTTAACATTGCATTTATTTATTCTTCTCTGGTACAATCGTATAAACCGTCAGTATACAACACAGCAAAGAGAAAGAAAACAAATGAAAATTAAAATACGACTACACCAGGAAAGGTCCCAAGAAAATACCATTAGAAATAACAGACTTGGGACCTTGAACTTATTTAAATATTATAACCACCTGCAATTGATACTATTATGCAAAAAAAATCAAGAATCCGCTTAATTAATGATATACATTGATCATTGATAATATTATTAATTATTATTAATTATTATTAATTATTATACAATTATTATACAATAATTTCTGCCACCCACGTATAGATTATAGCTCAAACTAGAGCTTTATTCGTTTTTGGAGAAAAAGAGACGCTTTCCCCATCCTGGATTCGAACCAGGGTCCCTCCGAGGGACGGCAGAAATTATTGGACGGAGGGACCCTGGTTCGAATCCAGGATGGGGAAAGCGTCTCTTTTTCTCCAAAAACAATAAAGCTCTAGTTGAACTGCGTGAATTAACAATATGCTATAATAAATTCCCCGAAAACTCACAAAAATCTCGCCCCGGAGGCTTTCTTGTGTTGACCATATTTGGCAATTGTGTTATCCTGCATTAATAATACCTTAACAATATACAATTATTATTATACAATTATTATACGAAGTACTATACAATTATTATACGAATTATTATACAATTACTATACAATTATTATACAATTATACAGTACTATACAATTATACGAATTACTATACAATTACTATACATTATTATTCAATTACTATGCAATTATTATACAATTGTGTAATATATTATAATAAACTAT
>QLNU02015003.1:58402674-58428483 GCA_006491805.2 Dysdera silvatica
ACGCCAAGTGCGGTGAAGCTGATAGTTTACCTTCACTTTTGTAACTGGATTCGACAAAGGCAGTCATTCACTGCCGAAACGATCGTCATCCACCTAATTAAATAATTTTAACTGTGGTAGTCGTGTTTAAATAGTTTATTATAGTTTTAGCACAGTTCCACGTTACTAATTAATATATTGATAATGATATATTATTAATGATGTATATTGATCATATATTGCTTGATCAATGCCCAAGAATTCTAACTCTACCATCTGCCAATTTTTCGCGAACGAACTTATACCCTTTCAAAATAAGTCATATTTTTCATATAGGCTAGCGTTACCAAACAAGAGCCGGACACTATTTTCACCTTTTTCTGTAAAAGTGGAAACGCTCTTTAGATTTTTTCTGTTAACAAAAGCAGGTATTTATTAATGATTGCATAACATAGGCTGTTCCTATGTTATTGGCCGTGCAGATGCGAAATTGACAGTTTCGCCGCTTTTATTCATTTAATATCATTTAATTAGGAATTTAATATAGGCTACAATGTTCACTTTTATATCTGAGGCCTTGAAAATAACAATGGTACAAGTCCATTTTTGTGTAAAATGAGATACGAAAGTGTTTCCGTCCAACGAATCGTCAGTTTCGTTTTGGCTAATAGTAACCATCCCGTAGCCAATTAATTTCGCTACGGATATATATACCAGTGTTGCAGGCAACAAGGCAACCCCAGAGGATGGACTTAACTCAAAAAATTCATTTTTGTGACTTATACAACTGTTGTTTTCAACGCTTTATCTATATATATATATATATAGTCCCACAACCGTCCTCTTCCAAGAATGTCAGCACTCAGCAGAGCGCCGCTTGGAAGCGGCTCCGTGGGAGGATGACACAACGAGTCCAGCCTTAGTGTAGGACTTCGGCTGTGGTGACCGAAGTTCGGGTTCTTCTTTAAACTGCAGATCCAGTTTGACAATCCGTCTGGCCAATGTGATGAGCTCAAGGGCGGATACAGCGACGGGCGGAAGAGGCAATCTCCCACCCCCCCAGGGTTAAATAGAAAAAAATAAAGATGAAGAATATTTTATGTGTTGTTTGTTACGACTGTAATAAACAAAAGTCTTACATTGGCGTCCAAAGTCTCCAAGTCTTGGAGAGATGTAATCCAGACTTTATTATATTTTACAACACAGATTAGCTTTACTGGGACACATTTAGCGACGCCCATATTGGAGTGTTCTTCAGTTTAGCTAGGCAGAATTTCTTGCACTACATAATTTCTACCAACTTTCTACACAATTTCTATGAAGTTTCCTTATTATTTCTACAATTTTTTCACTCATGTTCACATTCCATCTCTCTCTCTCTCCAGATCGCACTGCTCACTGTAGTCTGGGGTTTGGTTCTCTAGGCCTTACGAGATTCGGATTCTTCCGAAAATTGTAGGTCCAGAGGCATAGGCGCCAACTTAAAAAATTCTTGTGGGTTCCGAAAATTTTAAATCGAATGAATTGGCGCATTTTTTAAAGGTCTGAAGTGTAATTTAAATTTCATTATCAGATTATCCGGTATGACAAGACACCTAAAATGTTAAAATGGAGCAAATTGTAGTTAATTATAGAAAAATATTTTCTCTCCAGATAATTATTTAATGTCCCTCGAAATGTTTACACCTTTTACGGTTTTACGATTGCTGCCAAAATACTCAGATGTGTCCAGACTCCCCCCCCATCTCTCTTTAAAAAGAAGTTGTCTGAAATAAAGGCGAAGATTTCACGTGTGCTCCAGCGGTACTTGGGAGGCAAAACAAAGTGAAAAGTAAAGCAAAATGTGGATCCCTCAGTTGTTGAAAGACCGGGTAGGTCAACTTACTGGACAACATATTTTCACCTTTATCACTGCGACCGCTAAATGTTCTCGTCGCTGTATGTAGAGCTAGAGACTGAACTTTATATTTTGTGTGAACCCAGACAAAACGAAAAATTTGCTTTTATAAAAGGTGCAGTGAACAGGGTATAAATAATGAAAATATTGAAGAATTGATGACGAAAAACTTCGTGCATGTATTTCCGTACGTGTATTTTCCCCACGAGCAAAAATATTATGGGTTCGAGGAACCCACAACAAAATTATTGAGGGTGCAAAAAGTGTCTCGAACCCATGAAGTCGGCGCCACTGTCCAGAGGGGTTCGGATTCCTCGGAAAATGGTAGGTCTCGGTGCAGCATGACCTTTGCAGTTCTTAAACCTTAAAACCACAAACAAACAAATACCTCTCTCTCTCTCTCGTTGTATTTTAACTTTGTGATTTTGCACATGCGTGAAATAATTTGGCGATTTTGTGTTTTATGGCTAAAGACAGCAAAAGTAATGCTGCGTCAAAACCTAGAGTTTTCCAAGGAATACGGACCTCCGTCGTCTAAGAAATAAACCCCCAAAATGCGCATGGATAAGGAAAAAGTCAAGCTCTTGTCATTAACAAGAGTCAAAATCGAATTACCTCTTGACAGAAAAATCATGTCGATTTTTTTTTTTGAAAAATTGCAAATTAACTATATTTATATATATTGCACCCTTGCAACGAAAGTGTTACAACTCAAAAAATCCCAATTTTCAGAAAACGCAAAAAACTGTTTCTGGTTGAATTGAGGGACGTTGTGTTCATCTAATGACATGTGCCAACTAGCAGAAACCCAAATAACTTATGACCTAACATTTTGCATGGCAAAATGCAGCACTGTTTTCTACATCTGGTTGTAAAGTTAATTAATTTTCACCGAATTTTGAGTTGTAACACTTTCGTCGCAAGGGTGGGACATATGTTGTTTGTTCGCATTTTTATGACATAAAGAGAGAGGTAATGATTACAATTTTTTGGGAGATCCGAACCCTTATTCCCTGAAGAACCAAACCACGGGCTACGAATCAGTCTACGAAACGGCAAATGCTCATTTGAATGCAAACTTGGGGTTTTTCTGCGTAACAGGCAAGCGTGTTCTCTCTACTGCCATTGGACTTAACTATATTTTGAGGCTCGTTAACTAATACATATCAATACATTATCATCATTTAAGTTCCATTAACTTTATTAGCTCTATTAATGCTACTGGTTCTATTAACTATAGTAGTTTTATTAACTATATTAGTTCTATTAACTATATTAGTTCTATTAACTACATTAGTTCTATTAACTACATTAGTTCTATTAACTATACTAGTTCTATTACCTATATTAGGTCTATTAACTATATTAGTTCTACAGTATGGTTATCGTGACTAATCAATAAACCTATAAATCGTTAACTAGAGGTTCGTAAAACCCGATTACGCACAAACTTAACTAGGGAATCGAACCTAGCTCCATAAGCTCAAAAAGCAGTATCACCCCTGAGAGACAAAAGCGCAAATTAAAAATTAAATACCCGATTGCGAGTCATTGCTCATCCTTCAAGCGTCCCGATGCATTAATGACAGTGCTGGATTTCAGTTTTTGTGGCTCTTCGTCTAGAACAGGGTTGTCCAACCTTTTTGGGTAGCGGGCCACTTAAAGAATTTTCACGGATTTTACGGGCCGGAGGTTTCTTAAAAAAAAAAAAAAAAAATAGTAAAAACCTCCCTTCAGAGTTTCTTCCAGTTATTTGTTTGTTTACTTCTGATATAGAAAGAGGTGGTCACCCATGCTTTTCCTCGCGGTTTTTCCTTAGTTCTGGAAAAAAAAATCTAAACTTTTTGTTTGGGAATTTTTTTTATTCCAAACAATTGTCAGCGGGCAGGATAAACACGGTTTGCGGACTTGATTGCTCCCCGCGAGCCGTATTTAAAGTCCATTATCTTTTATATTCAGGTTTATCAACGATGATAATTTCTGGGCCATCGTTTGTAAAATAAACGCGATTAAAACCACGCTTAAACTTAAACAACATTAAGGCTGTATCCATTTTATATAAATCGAACACTACGCAGATTAAATCAAACAACAATGTCAATCAATCAACGTTTATTGGCGTAGTGATACCAACGCCGATGGTATGGCGTGATTAGATGGTGAAACGTTCGAAAGAAAATAAATATTTCTGCCTTCAGGTCCCACCGAAGGCAGAAATATCTATTTCCTTTCGTACGCCATATCATCGGCGTCGGTATCACTACGCCAATAAACGTTGATTGATTGACATCGTTGTTTAACATTAAGGCTTTTTATTTAATAATCGCGCCAATGTAGCAAGATTAATGGGAGATATATTTTTAAGAAATAGATTTAAAAATGTAAGGTAAAGCAGTAATCATTCACTCGTTTGCAGCCACTTATTTGTGGGAATTTGAATTCTCTGTCTATGAGCAGCTAACTCTAAAACTAGCTACAAAAATCACCTCAACACTAAATAGGACATTCGTCTACAACTGTTCACGATGAATCCAGACATCGCCACACTATGCAAAACTAACCAACCCACAAATCCTCTCCTTGGGTACTATATCGGGTACTGTCATAATTATTGGGTGTTGTATTTTATAATGGAAATAAATTTTCTGTTTTGTGACTGCCGCTATTACTAATGTACATCTAAGTGAAAACAATTAAGGATACATTAAAAGTGAACGCGTTTAAGTGAAAACAAGAACACAGTAAACGTGAACACATTTAAGTGAAAGCAATTAAGGATACATTAAAAGTGAACGCATTTAAGTAAAAACAAGAGCACAGTAAACGTGAACACATTTAAGTGAAAGCAATTAAGGACACATTAAAAGTGAACGCATTTAAGTGAAAACAAGAACACAGTAAACGTGAACACATTTAAGTGAAAGCAATTAAGGATACATTTAAGTGAAAACAATTAAGAACACATTAAACGTAAACATATTTAAGTGAACACATTTATGTGGAAACAATTAAGAACACATTAAAGTGAAAGCAATTAAGAACACATTAAACTTAAACATATTTAAATGAACACATTTATGTGAACACAATTAAGAACACATTGAACGTAAACATATTTAAGTGAACACATTTATGTGGAAACAATTAAGAACACATTAAACGTGAACACATTAAAGTGAAAGCAATTAGGAATATATTTAAGTGAAAACAATTAAGAACACATTAAACTTAAACATATTTAAATGAGCACATTTATGTGAAAACAATTAAGAACACATTGAACGTAAACATATTTAAATGAACATATTTATGTGAAAACAATTAAGAACACATTGAACGTAAACATATTTAAGTGGACACATTTATGCGAAAACATTTAAGAACACATTAAACTTGAATATAATAAATGTGAACACATTTAAGTGAACGCAATTAAGAACACATTTAAGTGAATACAATTAAGAACTTATTTAAATGAATGCAATTAAGAACACATTTAAGTGGCCATAATTAAGCACGCATTTAAATGAACACAATTAAGAATACGTCAAAAGTGAACACAATTAAGAATAATACATCAAACGTGAACACAATTAAGAATACATCAAACGTGAACACATTTAAGTGAACATAATTAAAAACACATTAAATGTGATCACTAGGGGGCGGATTTTTATGCATTTGCATGTTTTTGCGTATTTCTTCATATTTCTCCTTTGTGCGCATATTTTTCATATTTTCAATATTTCTACATATTTTGGCATATTTCTGCAACATTTTCATAATTTTTTCAAAAGTGTGTATTTTTCTAATCCGCTTGTAATTCAATCAATTAGATTAATTCGATATTTCTTTTTTAAAAAAAGTTTTTTTAAAATAAGAATAAAAAAAATGCTACAGAATATGTTTCAAGTGTAAATGATATAATTAGATAATATTAAAGTTAGAAAAAAATAATTTTATGAGTCTTCATGTTTCTGTGATGATGTTTCTCAATATGCATAATACTTTCCAAGTCAAGACCAAGTGTAATATTTTCCAGCCCAAGCCACGGGGTCCGCCAGGTATAGTCAATGGAGGGCCATTGCCTCTCCAATATTTCAATTTTCTTTGAAAAAAAAAGAAAAAGTAAAATTAAAAAGTGAGATAGAAAATTTATATTTTCGAAGGCCTTTGCTCCCCACTAGATTTCACCATACCGGCGTCCTTGGTCCAAAGCCAGTGCTCATGATGCCATATTTTCAAACGTATCTCCGTACGTATCACATACATTGTGGTGTGTATTTTGTGTTAATTTTGTGCATACTCATATTCGAGGACGTAACAAAGTGATATTTTTTATGCATTTCAGTGCATATTATGTAATAATTTCAAGAACATTTGCACTGTTTCAATAAATTGTCATTTTATACATTTCGAAACATCGCTTATGAGTAGGGTCCAAATTTCTATGCACTTGCATATTTCCGCATATTTTCCTGCATATTTTGTAATAATTTTGAGCACATTGGATTATTATTTGGGCTAAATTTTATGCATGAAAATCCGGGCCTTAGTGATCACATTTAAATACATTAAACATGAACACATTTAAGAACACATTAAACTCGAACGCGTTTAAGTGAACATAATTAAGAACACATTAAAGTGAACATAATTAAGAACACATTAAAGTGAACATAATTAAGAACACATTAAAGTGAACATAATTAAGAACACATTAAAGTGAACACCTTTAAATGAACACAATTATGAATACATTAAAAGCATGAACATGCTCAGGAAGTTCATTGGGAAAGAGGGATATATAGAGCTACAACTCTATATATTCTCCTGTATATATATATATAAAATTGCAGTGCAATGGGGTGGGGGGTCATGACCCCATCAACTCCTCCTGCGTACGCCAATGATTAAGAGTGAAAAAAAGAGTCAGAGCTCTGCGGTCAGCTCTTTCATAAAAGCATTCCACGAGACGCAAATTTTGTGGCCACTGATATAAATAATTAGAAACAAGAAGTAACAAGATAAAATAGGTTAAAGGAACCTTGAAATACATCGTTTTTATATAGGTCCAATATGCATTTACATTTATGTAAAAACACTTCTAGTATTTTGCTGCACAACGTATTTCGATAAAGATTTATTATCGTCAAGGTGTTCATATTTATTAAGTCTATAGAACATATAATCAGCGTTTAAAAAAAATAAAAATTGGCTAAAGTATAGTATTCGTCACCTTTGGTTGTTTCATGCCCCTGTGGTTTACTTTGGAACATGTCACTCACGAGTACGGAGGTACGGAATAAGCGTATGTGCTTCGTCATAAATTCCATATTTATGCAAGACGATCGACGCCCGAGGAAAATATGTTTTCAAAGGAAGTAATCATTATTGCGGCACTTAATTGTAAGAGTCCCTTTCAATGCCCTAACTCAGGGGTTCCTCAAGGGTTCCGCGGTGCTAGTCCAGGGGCTCCGCGAAACATTGAAAAAACGGAAGGGCACTTCCAGAAAAAATAACTTAATTGCCCGGTAAAACATAAGTGAAAGATCCATTGTTACAAAATAATTTCATTCATTCATTTGTGCACACGAGATTTGTTTTGTTTTTTTAATCTGTGTGATTTTTTTAATAAAATAGGCAGAATCGCCTTTAAATGCAATTTGCAAGGTCATTGTTAATGTAATTTACAGAATAGTTTTGAATACAATTTACAAGCATCTAAACAGAGCGCTTGCAGAGCAAAATAATGGCACTTAGAAGAAAAATCGAGCGTTAATTTTGCCGTCTTTATCTAGGAGAGTAATTCTCGGCAGGCAGTTAAAAAAATTTGCATTCAATTCAGCAATACATTACAGGCACAAAAGAAAATAAAAGACGTCTGTTCGGCTAAATCGTTTTCGCCGATGCTCTGGTAACCCTAGTTATTGTGTTTCCGAGGGCCAAAGTACAATTTCATTGGCGCGTTTTGGCGCGACGGTCTTTTATCTCCATGCCATCTCGGCGAACGGAATGTACGGCTCTATCGAACTCAGCGAAGCGTTGTGTAGGGAAGGCAGAGGGGCTAATAGGGAAAATAAAACGTAGGTTTTGAGCTGTGCACAGCAGCGGTGCGTGAGCGCTTGAATAGAACGTCACGAAACGAAAAGGGACCAGCTCCAAATTGAGTACCGTATAAGCTTCCCATATTTCTTCCCCGTTCGACCCTTCTTTCCGCAAGCCGCAAAATCATTGTTTGACGGAAATAGTCAGCGGTTATTAATTGTTCGGAATTAGAACTTTTGTATGCAGGGCTCGAGGCCTGACAAAAGGTTTAATATGTGTATTATGTGCATTTCAATATGATATGCAATCGAACTGAATTATTACATCAAAATTCTGAATTCAACTGGGGCAGTTCAAGTATTACATAAGCACATTTCTGCCCATTTTATACTCCCCCTCCACCTTGTAAGAAAAAATAAGCAACCCCCTCCCCACATACTTATGTAATATTTCGGTACTTTTAATTTTTTTATATGTTTTTGAAATAAGAATGCAACGTGTGATGCAAATTATAATACTTATTTACATTTTTATTGTAATATTGAGCACTTATTAGTAAGCAATTTTTTTACGCCCTAGTTTACGCCTAGGGGAACTGCTGACCTTTATTATAAAACTATGACATATATTAAAAAACTACTATAGAACTATCTATTTACATATATTATTAAACTGTAGGGATAATAATAATAAACTAATTTATTATAAAGTATTTTGTTATATTTATTATTGACATCTGTGACGTTGTAAAGGCACGTTTTCCTAGACGCGCATATTTTGCGGCGCACCAATTTAAAACGTCGAGATGAAACTCAGACAATAAAACCCAATGGAAGCGTTTTGCGCGTTCTAGGAAAACACTTCCATTGGTTTTTTATTGTTTGAGTCAGTTTTTCATCGTTGCGCCGCGAAATATGCTCATCTAGGAAAACGCGCATTAAGCAAATCATGTTCAATAAATAAGAAGTGGATTTGATAAAACATACTTGTAAGGCTTAGGGTTTACCTCACAACGAAGAAAAACAAAATTCTCCCTAAAGGTATTATTGTGTGTGTATGGTATTTATTGTGCGTGGGGACGCTTCGTAATGGGGAATGCCGCATTACGTTCGTTAGAATCGAAGAAGGTAAAGAATGAATTCAAGAAATTTCAATTATGTACAGGGGAATAACAATTCAAAATTTATCAGGGGGGGCTCCGGTAATTTTTTTAACAGCTCATGTGATTTGACTTTAGACGGAATAATGTATTTTGCTACCCAATTATGGGCTTGAACTCCTTTCTACGTCATCAATCACATGTGACCCCGATTATTCGAACTGCGTTTGATCGAAATAGCCATCTGTAATTATTATTATTATTTTAGTAGATACTCGTTCAATACTTTCGGTAAGAATACTCATATTAGCTTTCTATTGTACCCCAGCCTTAAGAGAAAAACCGATACAAATAATAGATATTGGACATATAAAAAGTTATATGCATATTTTACATATGTCGGGTATATACGAAGATACCGAACTATTTGCAAAACAGTTAATATCTTAATTAACACATGCATGTACTTTGTGGCATTCTTTACTATCAATATACTTTTTTAATAATATGTGATTAAATATGTTTTGAATAAATATTTTAATTTCTTTGAACTTTTTATTCCAATAATTGAATATTTAGGTAATTCTTATTATAAATTTTTTACCTTTTGTATTTTAAATACGTTCGTTTAAGATAATAATAGGTATAAAGTAAGGAAACAAAAATAAGATGAACAAAATCATATTAATAAAAATAAAAGGATTTGGTTTGCAAAATTCGGATTCATCCAAAAGGCCACATGCAGCCACATATCCGCAGGTTCTTCACCTCTGTCTTAATGCAATAAACATTTTAATAATAGAAACATAGCAGGCAAAAAGGAAAAACCATTGTCTCTTCATGACTTCAGTGAAAAATTATTTAATTATTAAAATTATTATTAAATTAAAATAAACCCTAAAATACTTATTAAATTACTTTATGGTTTTCTCACTTTTCAGTTCACGCATGCGCATGACGGTGATATTAATATAATATTACAGCAAGAGATTATATTCTTGTCACAGGACCAATAACAATTCAATTTCACATATATTTGTTAAAAATAAGACACTGGTTATAATTTAAAAATACCAGGGGGAGGCATGGAGAGCCTAGAAATGGGGAGAGTGAAAAAAAAAAGTTTTAAAGTCACTCCTTTAATTAATTAAATATTTAACTGCCGTTATGTGTATTTTATACAGTATTTTATATTTTCCACACACTATACTATACTGTCGTACATCCAAGCAGTTTCTAATTGTAGTTCTGTCGAACCAGTTATCATCACTTTGTAACTGTGCGTTAGTTTTAGAGTTTTAAGTAAACGTGGTTTTAAGCCCCCCCGCTGTCAGAAAAAATAAGAAAATTTTAAATCCCCTTTTCCCGAATAGGAAGTTCCCAAGGAATTTTAGGTCAAAATTTGACGAAGTTCCAAAATATATTATAACAAGCTAATTTTTTGTACATGTATTCTGGATTATGTATTAAATAATCCCTGAGAACTCCCCTTGCTTCCGTCCCGAGATACAGAACTACAAGTACCTACGTGACGTGCAATTTTTGTGAAGCAAAGGAATGGTGTGATGTTCTTTTCTGCACGTAAGTGGGGCTTTAGAAATTGATCTATTGCAATTCCTCTTTCACAGTAAAATATAGTAGTACCATTAATATCTATTTCAAATTTTGTACTAGGTTTTAAATTTTGAGTTGCGCAAGTTTTCGAAAACACTGCATACATAGACTGGCGCTTGAAACCTTTCATTTTAAATCGGAAATCGGTGTACATGGCAGATTACAAAATATTTTTAGTTGCACAATGATATTGATAGTTCATGGATACATTTCAAACTTCCAACGTCATGTCTAGGTTCTGGAGAATTTTCGCGGGATAGACCAATGCATTGGCGATAAATGGCTGAGCAAGTCAAGTTTGCTTTCCGACACTCACACCAGCGTCAGTATCCCTTCTTACAACCGCGGCTGATTAGTTGTAGTAAGTGGTCAGGAGCAGGGGGTAAGTCTGTTGTTACCGAAATAGAGTTCCTTCAGGCTTAGTACAACCCCATTCGCAAAGTGAAAGATCATTTACCATCCACCGCTGTACTTGTAAGTAAACACGTGACGAGTGTTGCCGGGTTGTGTCTCTAGTAGGTGGTAGAGAAGTGAGATGAAAATTATCCTTTACTGATTGCCGCGCAATTGTCTGATTATATAATACCTCAATGTATCCAAATCAATATTGAGGCTCGTTTTATCGTACAGATGCAGTACAAAATTTTCTCCAGCACTTACAATGTCGTCTCGATTAGCTCGAGGATCGTTAAGTACGGAAACCGTCTTTTGCAACTCTGTACTTCGGCTTACACATCGAAATGTTTTTCCTTTTCTGACTACCGACTATGTTGTGTCACATTCTGACATCGCGTGTGCAAAAAGCTGCACATTATTTAGATTTACCATTTTATTTTTTATTTCCGCGATATTATAAAATTTACTTGGAATTTTTCCGCTCCCAGGTTTTAACACATAAATGTGTAAGGTCGTTTCAGTTCTTGCTACCAGTATCATTAAAATATCAGTGCCAATGCCGACAACCGTTACTGAAGGTTTAGTTAACGACAAACTACAGTAAGAACTCTTTAATCCGGCACGTTCGGAACCACGGCCTTGCCGGATTATCGAACGTTAATATGGTTTTAACGGGAATACCAAAGAAAAATTAATACAGTACAATGGTATTAAAACAAGTTGTAATAAGCAGCTCTACGGCAAGAAAAAATACACATCAGCGTTACTGTTTAAAAAGTCTGTGATATCACGTGACCTCCGAGATTTGGATCTTTGCTTCAAAAAAATCGTTACAGAAAAAAGGTTACAGATTATATACAAATTTATGAGTTCTGCAGAGTTATAGCTTTTATTGGATTCGGCAAATTTTATAAACGTATTTAATACATCAGAAGTTTGTTTCCACGGGATTTTAGCTTCATTTGCCATGTCTACTTCTTCATTCGACCTGGCCGTCAAGGTCAGAAAACGCCCGAATCCACCCGAAAAAAACCGAACGCGAGCAGCTCGATCGATGCCGGATTATAGAATGTGCCGAACCAAAGAATGCCGAATTAAAGAGTTTCTACTCTACATGCTGTATCAACAACGAGCGTGTCTGCGTCAGCTTCGGGCACGACTGTGTCAATGGCCGATAACTTTAGCATCAGTAGAGCTTTGCTAATTTTGCTTTGTTTTCCGAGTTGCAAAGAAATTTGTCCCTTCCTGTCCTAGTTGGTAAATGTGTTTCCACTTTTGTGTCTGCACACGATTTACGTGCAGTTCGACGCCTTTGTTCCTCAATTTTAGTACTAATGTCACCCCTTTGACTGTCAAAAACTACTGTGCACGAAGTTTCTTAATTATGCGCAACATATTATATATATGAATCACAAACCTCTTCGTAAGTTGCAGGAGGGCAGGCCCAGTGACAGCATGTAAAAGATGTCCACCGTCAAAAACGTAAGATGTGCCTGTTAGAAGTGTTGATCAACAAGGGAAAAAAGTTTTTTTTTTGCAAGTTCAGATTTGTTCTTCTTCCGGAATGAAGCATCATCAAATAAGCATGGGGGTATTGGTGCAAGTTCATACTTAAAAGCCTCCTTTAGACAATCTTCATTATTCATAACACACAGCATCCTACTAAAGAGTTGCTGTAAGTTCGCTTCGACGCGAGCATTACGAAGAAGTATGATGCCGTTCATGCTGGACAAAGGATGTACTTTATCTTTTCTCTTTAAACGTAGTTCTCCGAAATTCACTCCCATCATATATTTTCATTGACGCCTTGCCAATCTCTAGAGCTCTATCGCAGTTAATGGAATCGTCGCCCAATAAACCAGTAGACGAAACTACCAACTAATTTTTTCGCCTGGATACAAATGGATTGTGGTTTACCAACCATTCGCGAAACGTACGGAGCTCCTACTGATCCCTATTCTGTCTTTTGTCTCGTAGGTCAACGTGTTATTTAGTAGTTTCCGACTTTACTTCTGAGGACTCTTCAATAGACTCTTACATTTTTACCCAGCGTGGTAAAGCAGCTATCCAAGTGTCAAGTGTGCTGTCAGTTATTCCTCCATCTAAATGAAAATAAAAGAGAAATAAAAATTACCTGTATTCCCTGAAAATTTTACAAACTTATAGGGATTTAACATAATCTACACGTATGTAAAAAAATTATGTACCTGTAGTCAGTCCGCCTTCAGTTTTTATGGAGCGCATAAGACTTTGCTCGATTGCACGATCATCTGAGACACCTGGCCAATAAAGGTCACTTCTCTGGATTGTAAAATAGCCTTCTGATGTGCAAACATCGTACCCATTGGATGGAATAATTTCTTTAAGATCTTCCACTTGTTGCAAATGAAATCGTGCCCATTTAGTGTATGCCAGATGTCCTGAAAACAAATATTAATATTTGAAATGCACAGACATATTTCGTATTGCATGATGTAATATATGAATTTTATAGCCACTTACATATTGTGCATAAGCACTTACCAGATGCGTGAAAGAAAGGAGTCAGCTCTTGTATGCTTTGAAAATTATGTTTGCAATGTTCAATTCTTTCAGCTCGTAGATAGCAATGTATATAATATTGATCAATTTCAAGTACTGAACCCAGAGCCAAGCAGTGTGTGAGGTGTCTTCTGTTTATTGCAGTCCTTCTGATGAAACTTCCATTTTTTTTTCACTATTGACCATGCCCGTATCCAGAGGGGTGATCTTAGGGACCGCCCCCCTTCCCGAAACTAAACTTTTAATGGGCCTTGCATGCTGTGATTATATCGATCATTACTGTAAAAATTGTTGAACCAGCACAATTAAATCCTGGCTGCGGTCCTGCTATTGACGATTGATTTAGTTCAAGCTCAGAGATCTTCTCTCTTTGAAATAGGTGATGGATTTCTAGTAATATTTTTTTTCCTTGTCGCTTATCTCTATCTGGCAGGGTCATTGGCGGTATTTATTTATTTATTTGTTTTGTGGTTTTACGGCTCAAAGACTACAGTGGTCATGCTGCGCCGGGACCTACTGTTTTCCGAGGAATCCGAACCTCTTAAGGCCTAGGGAACCAAACCCCGGACTACAGTGAGCAGTGCGAAGGTCATTGGCGGTAAACCGCCCAGTAAGGGCGCTGGCTGTGGGGGGGAGAGGGGAGAAAGGCCATATCTCGTGACGCAGTAGGGGGAGGGGAGTTTTAGACGCATCTTACTGAACATGTTTAACAATTTTTAGCTTGTTATAAAAATTTGGTATCTAAACTCTAATATTCCTGGGCTAAAACATGCTTACGTAATACTGGAACGGTCCACCACCTGGTGGGATATTTGTATATACTGTAGACGGTAAAACGTCCACATATCGAACTTATGTATATCGAAAATCTCTATATATAGTTAGTTTGCGGAAAGTTGACCGATGGTACCGTTAGAATTCACGGGAGCTGACGTTACAAACGGGCTAGTTTATTACAGCAGAGTGGAGCACGTCATTTCAGAAATGATTCTTACCGAACGTTTGTCTGCGCCAAAAACCAGTTCGGAAATGACGTCCTCCCCTCTGCTGTAATGAACTAGCCCGTTTGTGACGTCAGCTCCCGTGAATTCTAACAGTACCATCGGTCAACTTTCCGCGAACGAACTATACGAGTAGACCTCGATATGTCGTCACTCAAGGGACCAAGACATTATGATGACTTAGTAAAGTGACAGCTGAAAGTACTCAGTATGCCTTACCGTGCTGATCACACAAATTTTTAATTTATTACGTTATTTATGGCAATAACGTAAATTGTTGGAAGTATTAATACATTGCGTAATTTTTAACTTTACCTCGTTCAAGCTTTGTTTGAATTGAATACATTGAAGCTTTAATACTGCATACAAGTTATGACACCCAGTACTAATTTAATTTTAACTGAAACAAACATCAGTACAATTGCCTTTTTTCTCTAAAACATTGAATGCTCTGAATTCAGTATCTGTAGTAGTTTGTACTGACTTATGGTAATGTCAAATTCCAGCTTGGATACGGGGTCACGGGGATCATGCCCCCAAAAATATATTTTTTCACTGTAAAAAATTCCAACTTTTATGAAAAATGAAGGGTGTTATTCCAAGACCATGGCAAATTCTGTCCTTGACCTCCCCCTCCACATAAATGAAATTCTGTGTTCGCTCCTGATCGAATTATTATAAGGCTTATAAAATTGTTTTTTTATTTAAATTTAATTTTTTTTATTAAATTAAAAGGCTTAAAAATGTTTTATTAGGTAGTGAAAAAACTTCCTCATTATTACACTTTCATAGCTTGAGCTTTTACTATTTTCTTTCAAAAATTCCATGGTTAGATACTTCTTTATAGTCACTTGAAAACCTACTGCAATGTTGTTGTGGATATCTCTCAGGCTATTTACCTCGAGGAGAAGAATACACCTATTTTTATTTAATGTTTCTAATAAACTTAATATTGAATCAGGATCAAACAGTCCTCATGTTCGACGGTTGTTTATCATCTAAAACGAATCCTGAACGTTTAAAGACTCTCTTTACTGTTTAATTTGAGACAAATTTCAATTTCTGTGAATGTAATTGATGATGTTCAAATCAGTTACTTGAAGCTTTTCATTTCCATAGAGAGTTTTTATTAAATCTTCAATTGGCGATGCTGTATTGTCGACATTTAAAGATATGAGTAACGCCTTGATCAAGGGGCTAAAGAAGTACCTTACCGATCTGTGGCAGAAATAGTTCGATAGCTTTTAAATTTGCTGATGTAAATACAATCTTTATATCTTTTACGTATTGCCACTTATTCTCCCTTTCAAACTTTTCCACAGTGACCAGTTATGCGACGTAGCATTCGAATCAGCGATGAGTAAGCGAACGTTTAAACCGTAATATTTTTGCGCATATTTCGTGAAAAACACGTTTGCATGCAGACATAACTTTTGTTTTTCGAAATGAATTTCTCATCATTCATCCATTACAGTTCACTGTTATAGGAAATGTGTAGAAATTCATACCTTAGTCTAAAAAAATAATTATAGTTTATTCATTCTCATTAGATTTTACTAGATGACTTAGGAAGAAATGACTAGAAGACTGAAATGAAATAGATGACTAGAAGACTTAGGAAAAAGACAACAGCAAGTGTCGTTGTTTAACAGCATTGAAAACTGAGATCTTTAAAAAAGAAAATTCTTTGGTTTAACCGAGTAGGTTCCCAGAAAATACAAAAGTCTCTAACCAGATAATCTAACTCATTGAAGAATTTCCATTAGTCTTGAAGCCTTTGAAAACTGCATGTCTTGTGATTTAAAAATTCCGCAATCTCCAATAATTTTTAAAGTCTGTGTCAATGATCTTCGCCCTTAACGTAAATTTAGAATTTCACATGAAATTCTAAATTCTGAACTTAATCTGACTTTAGGACATCTGTTATTCTATCACAATAAAATTAAACTTCTCCTTTCTGATGAGAATAGAGATAATTCAGCTTTGAATACAGTAATTTTGATGATGCTTTGGAACATCGTTTCCAAAAACGGAACACACTTTTGAAACAGTGTTTCTCAGAGTGTATTCGTGGAGCACAGGGGTGTCGCAAGCAATTTGAGAAACATTGTAAAAATTTTCAAAAAAATTTATGAATTTTGTAATGTTTCGCCATAACGGCTGTTAGTTCGAGTTGACATAAAAATAAAATTTTCTTTGATACAACCAAACTTCAAAGGTTTTAACGGCAGTAAAAAACAAAGCCATTCATCCACTAATATTTTTCATTAAATTTTTTCTTATCTCTACATCGTCTTTTGTAAGTACAAGGGAACCTGGTAAATCGACCACCTTGGTAAGTTGACCACCTGAGAAAAAGTGTCCATTTTTATTTTTTATAAGAGAGAAATGGTAGAGTCTCAGTCTTTCTCACACCAAAGTTAGTCGTGTATAATAACCACCTGTCTATGATGACCATTGCAGTCCAGTCCCAAAGGTGGTCACTTTAGGCGGGTTCTACTGTATTACCTACCTTTATATGCTGATTTATTGTTTACTTTTATGTTTATGTCCAAGCGGTTATAAATAATAACTCTTTAGGTGGTACGAAAGTAATAGACAAAGATGGGTTTCCTAACTAGCAGTGTTATAGAAAAGGGAGGGGCTTGGGGCTTAAACCCCCCCATAGGATATCGAAACACATTATTTTCTCATAGGCTGCACTACAAAACTTTCTTTACAGGCGCTTGAGCAACCTCCGCCCGCTTCAGTTTTGAATTGCCACGGTAATGGTAGCTAGTCATGTAATAAAAGAGGAGTCTGGGGATAAAAATTTTGAGAACCACTGGTTTAGAAGATAGTTAGACACCCATATTCATTTGCAAGTTCCCTTTCCTTTCTACTCAAATATGAGTAAAAGTAAAGTTTATCTTTAGCACTGTGTGGAAAAAAAACTTAAAATTACTGAAGACCTCAAAATATGCATTTACTGCGAAAAGTCACCATTTTTATGCATTTATACGCACTAAAAAGGGCTAAATTACGCGATTTCACGGCATATATGCATTTTCATATACCAGGCCACAGAAAGTTCCATAAGGTAGGTTAATGCTCAATAGGGGTTACAGAGCTACAACTCATATATTCCTATGTTAAATATACAAAATTTCATTGCAATGGGGGTTACAACCCCCATCAACACCCCCTGCGTACGCCAGTGGTGTACTCGAATTATTAATATGGAGAAAAAGGATGTTATGTGATTTTTTCCTCAAAGCATTTAAACTATGTACTCGGATTGTGTTAATTATTTCGTGAGTAATGGACTAATCCAGCGGGCGTCAACCGGTCTGTGATCGGCGAGAAAATTTTGGTTGATTGATTGATTGATTGATTGATTGTTTGGCTTTTTTATGGCGCAAGAGCATCTGGGCTATACTGCGCCAAACATGGTAAAATCAAAGACTGTAGTAAAAACCAGTACTTTTTAAAAATTTTAAAACGTGCGTATGGTCAGCATGGTCATTTAAAATGTCAGAGAGTGATGATTATGATTGTTTGGCTTTTTTATGGCGCAAGAGCATCTGGGCTATACTGCGCCAGAGAAAATTTTGGTGGTCCGCAGAAAAATCTGGACATTATTTGCATTTTTAATGTTTTAAAATAATAATGCAAAATAAATGTTTAATAATAAAACAAAAATAATATTCTAAGAAATTCTCATATTCTGAATGACAATTTTTGCCTTTATATTGCACTAAATTCACGAAATGTGGTCCTGGGGGATTTAAAATTATGGATTTAGTGGTCCATGAGGTCCGAAAGGTTGGCGACCGCTGTACTAATCAGTTTCGTGATCAGTTTAATGATAGAAGAGAAATGTTTCTTAAAATTTCTCACGTAAATTTCATTAACGGATGTGACGTCTACTATTTGCTTCCCTCTTTTTCATTCGTTATTCCCAACGCCCAACTTTGGTTCTTCAATTACCGAAATTCGACAATCAAATTGTCAGATTATGGTGAATAATTATTAGTCTGTAGTCGGGGGCACTCTATTGAGCGACCGAGATCATCACAGGCCATGCACCCGACCAGCTCAGAGTAGTCATCCTCTAAAGACTAGTCGCACACTCCCTGTTGCTCAACTTCGGTCACAGTACCAGAACTGGTGCTTTCCACAATGGGTGGCCGCAGGCCATGTTTAATGGGGTACTGATTTACTATTAAGCAATATTTTCATCGTTGTCGTGGATAAGCATATATCATAGTTGCATTAATAGTCACAAAACATAAAGGATTTAAAATGCATGTATTTAGCCCAAACACGAAACAACTGGAACCATATGCGAGATAACTAATAGTTCGCTCAGGAAAAATTGTCCGATGGTACCGTTAGAATTAACGGGAGCCGACGTTACAAACGGCCTAGCCGATTACCGTAGAGGGGAGGAAGTAATTTCAGAACTGGTTTTTAGCGAACGTTTGTCTGCGCCAAAAACCAGTTCTGAAATGACGTCCTCCCCTCTGCTGTAATCGGCTAGGCCGTTTGTGACGTCAGCTCCCGTTATTTCTAACGGTACCATCGGACTACTTTTCGTGAACGAACTATAGTATAGATATGCTAGCCTACCAGGAAAGAAGGATAAGAAAGTATTACCAGTTCATTAGCCATTAAGACTAGATCAGGGGCGTATTTAGGGTATAAACATAGGCATGCAGTTATATGGGCCCGTGGAGCCTGAGCCCCCACTTTCTAAATTTTGGAAATTTTACTATGCCGGTAATAGGAAACATAATCAAGGTCTAGGTACCGTAGTGACTTAGAAACCCCTTATTTTCATGAAAACAGGAGCTACCAAAACGATTTCTTTCCTAAAAGTCACGCTATTGACAAAGAGCAAACGTTATTTTGTTCTTATCTTTTTTTAGTATTCTTTAGCATTCGCATCGTTTAATCGTTTATTGATAATCGTTTAATCGTTTAAGTTTTACGGCACTAGGGCAGCAAGGGTCATACTGCGCCGGGAGCTATAGATTTCCGAGGAATCCAAACCTCTGGAAGCCTAGGGAACCAACACCTGGACTACTGTGAGCATGAGCGTTCTTTTTTGGCGCAATTGGGAGTCAATACCGGGCTTTCCGCACGCTAGGCAGACGCCTTACCACTGCATGCCCGTTGATGTTCATGTGAAATGCTTTTCTGGCCGCCGTGGCCCGGGGTTTAGTTCCTCTGGCAGCAAAGATTCACATTCCGGGGAAAACAGCAGGTCTTGGCGCAGTGCGACCTTTACCGTCCTTGCGCCATAAAACAGAAACAAATAAATTGCAAAGGAAAACAAATGGCGATTCCGAGAGTTGGAATCCAACCGTCGAGTTTCAAGTGTCACTTTCCTTTCACACTGGATCGCCGATTTTACACATAAATCAGTTTATTATTACTAAAATGTATTTTACATACACTGGTAAAATAGCAATGAAAAAGATCACTCAAGCTTTCGGACGCATCAGCAGCAGTCCTTCATCAGGAGTAATGACGATGTTATGTTTCTGTCTCTTTTTATACTTGAAATTTCTGTTTTTATCTTTTAAAATGTTTTTACGTCTGCGTTTTACTGGAATATATTTTTAATGATTTTAACAACAAACAACAAAAACAAAACAATTTTTATTTATTTGTCACAATGGTTGTAGCAACTTTCCATTTCACTTAGAAAATACATATATAAACAATAACACACACACTGCAATTCAATAAACCACAAATAACCACAATCCATCGTGACGAGTCACCAGTAAAAATCATACGATTTAACAGGCTGAGGACCCTAACAATGTAATGGCGCAAAATCACCTCTTAGCAAATAATCTAATATTTTTTTTTCTAAATAGATTAATATTATTTATGTCGTTAAGAGTGTTTGGTATTTTATTCCAACTCCTTAAGCCCGAATATTCAATGTCCTTGTTATAAAATTCCGTTCTGATTTTTGGTAGTCTATATTGACCTTTTCTCTGGAAGCTCGATTGTTTCCATAATCTATTAATTCAATATTCTCTATATATTTATTTTCTTTTATTCTTTTGAACATTATTTTTAGTATACTATAATCATATATCTTATCTATTGGTAGAATACCATATTTGCTAAACAATATAATTTGATTTAAACTTTTAGTTTTTTCAATTATTTTTATAAATTTAATCTGTAGCGATTTAATCACTATTTTGTTATGATATTCCAAATTTAACTCTTACTTCTTGTTGTTTTCCTCGAATTGTCAAATGTTTTGAAAAAAATTATTTAACCCTTAGACGAGACTTTGTGTAAGTTTCATAGAGTATTTTAAAAATTTGCATTAAATTTCACTTTGTGACCAATGTATGTTTATCATCATAAATATTATATTCACGAATATGCGCAAATAACTCCTAGAAGAATTTTAAAAGAAATTTTAAAAGAAGTGTCGCGTATCTAACCATTGCCCGTATCCAGAGGGGGGTCTTAGGGAACGGTTCCCCCTCCCCGAAACTACATTTTTAATGAGATTACGGCACCTATCGCATCAATTCATGCGATAAAATTTTTTGAATCCCCCACTCCCAAATTAAATCCTGGCTACAGTATTGATCGTCTAACCGTTAATCCAATAAGAAATATTGCGAAATTTTGATATTAAAATTTTAAAATCTGGAAATAAATTTCTTCAACGTATATAATTTTTTTTTAAACAAAGACTCATATTTGAAAGCATTTTTTCCTTATTTCTTTTTCTTCGTCGTTCCTGGCTCTACCAGCCAACCGTAAATTTCATCGCGATTGCTGAATTCAGCTTCATTTTCGTTTTGACTATTCCGGTACTCGTTCACAAAAAAAAAAAAAAAAAAATCCAGAGCTCGGAATATATTCAGATTTAAATTTTAATTAAATTAAACTTTTTATAGTTTGAATCTCAACCGGAAGAATATATAAATTTAGTGTTAGTTAATTTATTTAATTTATATTTTATATTTAATTTATTTAATTATTTATTATACTTAATTTATATTTTATATTTAATTTATTTAATTATTTATTATACTTAATTTTATATTTA
Source organism: Dysdera silvatica (assembly GCA_006491805.2). Classification (NCBI taxonomy): domain Eukaryota; kingdom Metazoa; phylum Arthropoda; class Arachnida; order Araneae; family Dysderidae; genus Dysdera; species Dysdera silvatica. The sequence continues at coordinate 58,424,325 of QLNU02015003.1, forward strand.
ATTTATTTAATTATTTATTATACTTAATTTATATTTTATATTTAATTTATTTAATTATTTATTATATTTAATTTATATTTTATATTTAATTTATTTAATTATTTAATTTCTTTTTTCTTTTTACTTGTAAAAGCGGAATCTTTTTATATTTGTGGTCTGGGTTCTATTAGTATTTATCTATTTATGATGAAAAAAATTATATTGTTTTCGATCATTTTCAAACCGTCTATTTTAAATTTCATCATGGCATTTATGCTCATTCGTGAATTTAATAATCATTATAATAAACACACATTTGTGCTCATTCACGAATATAATAAACGCACATTCGTCACAAAGTGACATTTAACTCAAATTTTTAAAATAGCTCGAGGATTGTTCAGCCCCGTACGTCGCATTTAAGGGTTAAGCAAAACTGTAAGAAATTTCGACAATCGGGAAAAGCTCATAGGAAACAAATACTAAAACTGGAATATCTTAACAAACTTCTTAAAATTATATTTTAGTAAAACGTTGTCTTTTGTTTTGTTTTTTATATATGGCGCAAGGTCAGAAAGGATCAATTTGCGCCAATCGAGGTGAGATCATACAAACGGTATAACATGAGAAATAAATTAAAACTAAAACAGTAAAAATACATTGGATGTAATATATGAAATGTAACAAACGAAACGATATAAAAAATCAAATGCGATGGAAGAAATCAATATTAGATACGAAGTTAAACATGTGGTTACGATTAAAAGAATCGCCAAAAATGTTACAAAGGCTAAAATTATTTTGATTAAAAGTTAATGTACGTTGCTGGTTAAAATTGGGGAAATTACATAAAACATTTAATGTTCACCATACGCAGCACACATCGGGGCATCTTCTCCCTTCAAAAGTTTGTTCGGATTTGTATGGCGCAAGGGCATCTGGGCCATACTGCGCCAAACATGGCAAAATCAAAGACTGTTGTAAAAAAACAGTTTTACAACAGTCTTTGATTTTGCCATGTTTGGCGCAGTATAGTCCAGTTGCTCTTGCGCCATAAAAATCCAAATAGTTTTGGTAAAACGTAGCTACAAAAACATTTTAGCAATAATAAACGAATTTCGGTAGAACATTGGTAATCCAAAAAGGAAGTGTTCAAGTATTACGTAAGCAATATTTTGGCCATTTCAACCCCCCTCCCCCCAAATAAGCAAAAATTAACATTGGATAACAGAGAAAAATAAGCAAAACGGCAACCCCCACCAAGATGCTTACGTAATACTTGAACACTCCCAAATAAGTGGAATCCGAAAATCGGCAATTATATTCCAACTCTCGGAATAGTAATTTGTTTTTCTTTGTAATTTACAATAAAACCTCCCTTAAAGACCACATCTATTTAGCGACCACTTCACTTAACAACCATTTTTTCTGGAAACGGATTTTCTCCCTCCTCCATGGACCCAATGCTAAAGTTACCCTATTCAAAGACCACCTCTCTGAGAGACCGCCTTTTCACGTAACCGATGGTGGTCGCTTTAGAGAGGTTTTACTCTATTTGTCTTCGTTTTATGGCGCAAGGGCAACAAAAGTCATACTTCTCCGGGACCTACAGTTTTTCGAGGAATTGGAACCTCTACTGCCAGCTGAATCAAACCCAAAGGCAACGGTGGGCAGAAAAACTGCAAGCATCCTACACAACCTTCGGGAGTCGAACCGAGGTTAATGGCACGATGAGCACATGCGTTACCGCTACATGACCGTATAGTAGTGGACCTACGCTGCAACGACGGAACCAACCTCCGGCGTACGGTGAGGTTTTGTAGTCTTTTTTTTTCACCTTTGTTGGGTATGGAATATGGCGGAAGGGCTTTTTCTCTAAGGTTAACTTTCGCTTTCTTTTTGGTTTTACGGCTCAAAGACTACAGTGGTCATGCTGCGCCGGGACCTACTGTTTTCCGAGGAATCCGAACCTCTTAAGGCCTAGGGAACCAAACCCCGGACTACAGTGAGCAGTGCGATCTTTATGAGATCTCTGAGTAAGCGTTCTTTTTGCACTGCTGGGAGTCGAACCCGGATTAGCCGCGCAATAGGAGAACGCGTTACCACACTGCGCCACCGCAGGGCCCTCTCTAAGGTTCACATTACACTCTGATAGTGCCATCACATATTCAATTATTTAGATGATTGCTCTAGAGCAGTGGTTACAAACTGGTGGTCCGCGAAAGAGTCCCAAATGGTCCGCGAGACGGGTCATTATTGAAAAAAAATTATATAAATTATTATTATTAAATATTAAAATTAATTATAAAAATGAAATTGATGGTATATTTGTAGTATCCCCCCCACCTCTTGAAGAAAAGCTGCTACGCTGTTGCATGTAGGGACTTTCTGGTGAAATGTAGGGACTTTCCATTGCTGCCACTAGGGATTTCACTTTGACAGCACTGCTTTGTTTGGCTTCACTGTTGCCAACACTGCTTTTTTCACTTCTATATATCTACTTCTTCCTAAAAACCGTCTCGCTTTTATTAAGGTCTTGTAGTCAACTCTGATGCGGGGACTGGTTAGAGGTCACACGAAGGTGGGGGCGATTAATGACTTGATTTTTGAAAATGATACCTCATTGGACCTTTACCTTGTATCTTTTCAATGTTAAATTTTCATTCAAGGGGCGATAGCCACGGGCGCCGTTAGTGGGGGGGACCCGGGCCTCTTAATGTTGGGATTAGCGTTCCATGTCCCCCCAATTTTAAACAAAAATTTTATAATAGGTAACTTCATTTAAAATCATTATTTTTTTTTTAATCTAAGGAATGCGGTTATATTTTTCGGCGTAGTGTATTTAGTGCGAAATAAAAAAATGCACTTTGTCATTTATTTGATGTAATTATACCTTTTGTTGGATTGTAGTATATAACCCATCTTTCTTCTTGGTAGCGTTGTTATTGACATGTTATTATTTCAACTTTCAAGTGGAACGTTTTTAATAACGTTACAACCACAACTACATTTTCCCAATTTTAATTTCGCAAGCTCAAGGAAATTTTTGGCCCTCTAAGCTCATTATCAACGACATAAATTAAAGGGACTGTCTACACCATCACTATTAGCATAATAAATACGCAATTTATTAAGGAGCATTGCATGTGAAAATGAAACTAGTAATGCAACTACAATATTAATTTTATGGTAAAGTGAATGTCATCAAGCAGAAGCGCATTTAAATTAAACACTGCTTTGTTGGTGTCTGTTATCTCTGTAAAGAGTTTTGACAACACGGCCTTAATTAACCAGAAATTTTTTCGGGTGAGGAAAAATTTTTTTATAAACTCGCTAATGAATAAGTATTGATAGCACGGCGCCGTTAACTGCGGGGACAGGGGGATCCGTCCCCCCTCAATATTGGTATTAGGATTCCATGTCCCCCCATTTCAAACAAAAATTTTATAATAGGTAGCGTCGTTCAAAATTTAAAATATTCTTTTTCTTTTTAATCTAAGAAGTGTGGTTATATTTTTCGGCGTAGTGTATTTAGTACGAAATACAATTTTCCTCCTGGAAGAGTGAGTGGTTAGAGATCAAAAGAACACGTGCTTGAGTTAAGATCATATATTTTACGTCCTCGCACTTCACCGCAACCATTAAAGAAAATTGCAACAGATTTATGGCAGTCGTTTTCCGGTATTTTCTGAAAACCTTAAATGACGGCAGTGGAGTAGCCATGGGGTGCGTTTAGGTGTTTACAAACCCCCTTTTGAGATTTAATTTAGGATTTTTTGATACCTGTAAGTTTATGAATATTTTCTTTTATTCAATCTTACATCAACATTACAGATTAGGGAAGTGAAAATCATCATGGAGTAATTATTTTCTCGACCCTTCTCACCCCCTGTCCACCACATGTTTAAAATTTTGAATGACAACCCCTACCCTGGATATATCGTTTTAAAGAGAGCTAAAAGCGTTATTGTTGTACTGAAGAAAAATTGAAATTGACTAGTGCTTTCGTGAGAAAGAGGAAAAATAACATTATTATTTTCACCTATTCAAATTTGCTAGGGAACACACTGTCACTTACTCTTGGAATGAAAGATGAAAGTGATTTATTTCACTAGCATCTTTGAATATGTAAAAAAGATGATTTTATTTTAATTCTTGCTCACAAACGCATGCAGCGATT
>QLNU02015003.1:58428583-58446687 GCA_006491805.2 Dysdera silvatica
AATAGGTATTCAAATAAATACTTGAAATAGACATAAATTTCACTAAGTAAAGCATCCGCTAAATCGCAAAGTCCCCCATTCCTTTGAAACAGATTTACTTCATCCCTATTGTGCTTCCTCCTCCCCTTTGTAAGCAAGTGGGATAGTTTTTAACTTGTACACATCTGACATGTAGGCAAATGGGCTATAATACCCCACCTGACGTGTGTGATCATTATTTAAAGACTCCATCTTAACTAACTATAAATCCGTCTTTTTTTGTTTTCAAAGCGCCACTCTGTGTACATTATATGTACATTACTTTAATATATACTTTCTTTATATATTAGTTTTAATGAGCATTATTGTCTTTTTCAAAATGCACTTTGTCATTTATTTGATGTAATTATACCTCTTGTTGGATTGTATTATATAGTCAGGGGCGCCGAGAGATAACGCGGGCCCCTAGGCTCATTTTGACCGGCCCCATGAGCCCTTCCCTGAGCCGGGCCCTCCACAGCATAGGACTTCGCCAGCGCGGACCACCTAGACTTCATCCGGGCCCCCGGTCTGCAGCCCCTGGTACTCCCCCACCCCTCGTCGGCTCTGTATATAGCTCTCTTTTCTGCATGGCAGCGTTTTCATTGACGTGTTATTATTTCAACTTTCAAACGGAACATTTTTAATAACGTTACAACTAAAACTATAGTTTCTTTATTTTAATTTTGAAAGTTCGAGGACATTTTTGGCCCAGTAAGTTCATTATCAACGACATAAATTAAAGGGACTATCATCACCATCAGTGTAATAAATACGAAATTTAGTAAGGAGCATTGCATTTGAAAATGAAACTGGAAATGTAACTAGAATATTAATTTTATGGTAAAGTGAACGTTATCAAGCAGAAGCACATTTAACTTAAACACTGGTTTGTTGTTGTCTGTTATCCCTGTAAAGAATTATTATCAACAATACCTTAACCAGAAATTTTTCAGGGAGGCAAAAAATGTTTACAACCTCGCTAATGAGTAAGTACTGGTAGCAAAAACATTTCGGGATGGAGGGACCTTGTGACCACCCGCTGGCTACGGCCCTGGTTAACAACAAGCTGCCTTCCACTGGTATACTGCCCCCCCCCAATATTTTTATGCCATCGGCGCCCATGGCGATAGCCCCCATAAATCCGCTCCTAATCTCGTGAGAATTTTTGCAGTGGTCTGCGGCTTAAATTGAGTTGGGAACTACTGTTCTAGAGAGACGTCTCAAGACGGCTCGTGACGTCATCGTGGACGGTTTAGAAATCTGAAGAACAGAAAGAAAAAGATCGGACATCATCTAAATTTTGCTCGTCCCCCACCCCTCCAAAAAGTAAGTACTTTTATGCTTTCAATGTACTTTTTTAAGACGAATGCGCTTAAGACGAATTACTTTTAATACGAACCGTTTTCTGAAGTTCCGTCAGATTGTATAGCATACTATTCTTCCCAGATAAGACGAATTACTACCAATATGAACAGATTTTCTGTTCCCCTTGGTGTTCGTCTTAACGAGGTTCGACAGTACCAGAAGTATCACCCCCCGCGAAGTACAACAAGTAAGGGGTTCTCCTGAGGTCATATGCGTAGAGTTATATGGGCCCGTGGGGTCCGAATCCCCCAATAATTTTAAATAGATTACAATTTTACATATACTACTGTAATGTATAAATATACCTACAAAATATGTGCCTGCCCCCCCACCCAGTAGCGTATATCATGTTTGATATCATTTTAAAGAGTTTTTTCTGAAAACAATGATGTCACAATTTTGAAAACAATCCGATTTTATCGAAAGTTACAAGCGATCAAATTATTGAACTTTTGGCTCTTAACGAAATTTTATCAAGACCGGATAACTTATTTTATGACCACTCTGTATAATATTTTCTTCGTAAAATCGCTTCCACGTGGTCTGACTTAGCTACTTGCTAAATTTGGAGCCATTTGCAATGTTAGATTAAGCTACAGTTGACCCTGAATACGAAGACTTAGATTATGGCCACCTTATATAAAATGGAATATTTCCAAATGGGGCAAATATGCGCTGGTCTTTTTTTATTTATGTTTTAGCATTAGCAACTTATAAAGAAACATATATATTAAAATTACGGACATGATATGGACTGATTAAATTAAATTTCCATAAACAAATATAGAACCATCAAAACTTAACTTTTTTTTAATGCGTCAATATTAAATGAGCTTTATAAAATACTATTAATCATAGCACAACAAACCTAATTAAAAAAATTATGTACTAACCTACGGGTAAGGACGCCATATTAAAAGTAGTTCAATATCAATACTTCGAACGACATACTACTCTCATTTTCGCTTCTTTGCAAGCAGAATATGAAATCGCGAAAAGAGATAAGCTTCTACTTCTTTCGTAGGGGTTTCGTTCTTTCCCCACCTCCTCACTACGTTATACACATTTCGACTTTCAATTCCAGGCGGTATTTGTTAACTTTTATTGTTAACTTTTTTTTTAGTGTTTTGCCAACAATTAGTTTATTTTCCCCACTGTGCGACGTTAAAATCCAACCAACCAACCTAGCCCAGCTTACCATGGCATACATGGCACCAACGAATCAGTCGTTATATCCCTCTTAAGGAAAAGAGGTGGCGAAGGGGGAAAAACATTCCCTGCAGAAATCTATGCTGTTATAATAAATGTCACTACTTATAATAAATGTTGCTGGTTATGTTTAACGTATTCTGTCATATTTTCCGATGTCTGGATTATTATTTTCGTTGCTATCATTCGTTAACAAAAACAAGTGAACCTTATCACACTCTAGTGGCAACTTAAATTTTAACCGACAGAAAATCCCGGTTTGAATTTAAATGACATCAAACGCCTTTGTGTGTGTGCGTGTGTGTGTGTGCTGCACAGCTTCGTGCATGTGCTGTGTCCTCTTCTGACCCGTGGGTCGGGTTTGATGCTCTACATTACAATGGTTTAGATCCATAAGAAAATTATCGTTCGTACCATAATTTACCATAATTTTTTTTTTCGTTACCATAATTTTATTTGTCCTTACTATGTAAAACATGAGCAAACTACTAATCGAATTTTACAATCTTATATATTGTACGCTCCAATCACTGACGTACACAGGGGGAGTTGATAGGTTCATAACCTTATTGCGAAGCAATTGTTTATATCAGCGGTTCTTCAATTGTGGCCCGCGGAACCCCGGGTTTCGGCGAGACCCTCCCAGTGTTCCACAAAGATTCGAAAAAATACCGAAACAAGAGCATTTGCTCTTTAATGCTAAGAATAAATTATGAGGGGACGAAAAATTCCTTCCTTAAATGGTGAAAATTAGTGATGAAACACTAGAAATAAATATGTATGATGCAAATTCCGGGCTTTAAACTTTGAGTTAATTCTTGGGGGTCTGCGAGGGTGAGTGATCTCTGAAGGGGGTCCGCGGTCTAGGAAAGTTAAAGAACCTCTGGTTTATATAAAGTATATGAATATATGGAGTTGTAGATGTAACCCCCTCCCCAACTTATAAGCCTGTAACTCCCTTTATGAAATTTCTGCTTGCGTTAATGATTCCAAGACTGCGCCGTAAGTCGTCCCGCATGTGCCCGTGGCCTTAATGTGACTCCCGAACTATGATGCACAGTATTACCTTCCAATAAGGGACAATCATAGGACCGGCCATTTTGTCTCTTAAATAAAGGTGTCCCTTTTTTGATGGTATGCGTGTTGATACATACATATACTAGGGATCAGAGGAATCGTCCGTTAAATAGAAGTGTCCGTTACAAGAGGTAATACTGTACCTACACACAGACATACTTATTGTGAGTCGACTCGAAGGTGACCTTTCCTTTATAACCAATGAAGCGCATTTTGTAAGTAAGGGGATTACGAGGGTATTTTCACACCTTCTTTGGCGCAGAATGACCCTTGCTGTTCATGCGTCATAAAAATACAACCAACCAACGCGAGTGTTTCATAGTATTCTTTGAAAGATGCATGTACAGGGTGTTCCAAAAATGACCTGCCTACTTGGAAATTTAATTTAAAATAAGAAAAAGATAAGGATGCACCGTTTACTGCATTGTGCTTGGGAAAATTGAAAATTTACTGTTTTCCCAAACACAATGCAGCAAATGGTGAACTCTACCGCTTCCCGTTTTCCCTAAATTAATTTTTCAAATAGGCGAGTCACTTATGAGACACCCTGTATGTCGCAAGTTTACTTAGGCAGTATAATTGGGACCAGCAGCTTCGTTACTAGCAAACCACTACTCCTATAAGAAAAGCATTTGGTGTTTTAGGGCGGAAGGAGAGGTCAGGCTGGGCAAGAACTCGCAGTTTTTAGCGAAACCCGAACCTCTGTTGTCAAAGGGACTAAACCCCGGACTTCGGTTCAGAAAAACATTCAAGAAAACATTTTGAAAGAACTGACATGTTTTCGTAGAGATCAAACCTCTTAAGGCCTAAGGAAACAATCACCGAACTACAATGAGCCTCTAGTTTCAGTAAGAGCACTTTTTTTTCAATCGCTGGGAGCCGAGCTCATATTAACGATACGCTAGTTGATCGCATTACCAATGTACTACCGCAATTCCCATCTCATAAAACTAAGTAATAACTGCAAGACATAAGCTGAAAGAATTTTTATTAAACGATTTTTTATTAAAGTAATTCTTCCATCACAGACGATAATGCGATTGTATCTGACGATTGAATACGCGCAAAGAAAATAATGATTTTCTGCGCCTGATGGTAGTCGAACCCGCATCTCCTCGATTTCCGGTTAAGTGTTCTATCCATTACGCTACAGATAACGAACACTCTCCCCTTTGCGAGCGTATATGGGCCATTCGCCACGGACAAGTTCGCAAAGAATGGTGCGGTGCTTTGACTGCTTTGTTAACCAAGGCGATAAGCCAAACGTCCGTATAGCGAAACGAGCGTTAGTATTTAATTAAATTTTCTCATCATAGCAGAAGATACGATTGCATCAGATGATTAATCGTTCTTTTGATTCTATTAATTAATCATTCTTTTGATTCTATTGATTAATCATTCTTTTGATTCTATTGGTTAATTGTTCTTTCGATTCTATTGATTAATCATTCTTTTGATTCTCTTGATTAATCATTCTTTTTATTCTATTGGTTAATTGTTCTTTCGATTCTATTGATTAGTCATTCTTTTGATTTGATTGATTAGTCATTCTTTTGTTTTATTGGTTAACCATTTTTTGATTTTATTGATTAATCATTCTTTTGATTTCATTTATTAATCATTCTTTTTATTGTATTGATTAATCATTCTTTTTATTGTATTGATTAATCATTCCTTTCATTCTATTGATTAATCATTCTTTTGATTCTATTGATTAATCATTTTTTTATTCTATTGATTAATCATTCTTTTGATTGCATTGATTAATAATTCTTTTAATTGCATTGATTAATCATTATTTTGATTCTATTGATTAATCATTATTTTGATCCTATTCATTAATCATTCTTTTGATCTTATCGATTAATCATTCTTTTGATCTTATCGATTAATCATTCTTTTGATTCTATTGATTAATCACACGTTTCTTTGTGTTTAATCATCTTACTAAACAATGATCAATGCAAGCATTTTCGTATTTCTATATTTTCCCATATTATGGAGGTTTGTATTCCTCGGGATAGCGTAAATTCTAACACACGATCCTATCTACCCTTGTAATACGAAACATAAGTGAATAAAGTACAAAATGAACCGGTTTTCTTTTTTGTTTTTTATCGCCGATTCACGCATTAGACGGAAATTTGTCGATTGCCATAATTCGCAATCAGTTGCAAAACGCTGTCATATCGATATTGCAAGGCAATGGCCTGAAGTGATTACATTCTGAGCAAATTTTAGGGGGCATTTCCAAGATTCTGGGAGTTTGATAGTTAAAGTTGTACGTGTCCAACTTCGCTGCATCAACATCAATGAAATAACCACTTGAATGAGTTTTACAACAGCATTATAGTTTGCTCTTTCATCCATTGAAGATATTGCTTTGCAATTCTAGGAAAAAACAAGTCTCTTTTCTTCTGATTTATGTATATACATACTTCACATTGTAATGCAGTGCATAATTAAGGAAATGACAACGTTTGACTGAGACAATAGTTGATTTGCAAAAGACGATGCCATTGCATAAATGCATTATATTGCATCATATTCCCTTCTCTGGGTGTTGACATTGCAACTGAACGTGAAATTCCATTATAATTGTCATTACAAGGTTTCTAACAACTATAACGACTTTTTCCTCAAGAATAGGAAATTGAGTAATTTCACTTTGAGATTGTAGGTACAGAATTAATTGAATTTCCCATAGCAATCATGCTTCAGCATTGATCAACGTGAGAAAAATTGCTGGAAGGTTAAAAAGCATTAACAGAAATTGAATAAAAGAGAAAATACAAAATTTAAATAAGTTTTAGCGACGCTTGAAAAGGATGTTAATCATAAAAAAAGCAAATTAAATGAATAAAAAATAAACCAAGTTATATTGAAAATGTAAACAAAGAGACATTTCTGAATATTTCGTTGACAGAAACCTTTTGATTTCGTCAGCAAGTAACTGATTAGGAATGCAATATTTTAAAAGGAAAAGGACAGTCATCATTATCTATTCACACTCAAATAATTACCTTATCTTATAACTAATCTTTCTTCATAACGTCATAATCTCGCAGATCTTTCTGGGTAACGTCATAATCCTGCACATCTTTCTAGGCAGCTTAACAGAATCTTACTCATCTTTCTGGATAGCTTATCAGAAACTTACTTACCTTTCTGGATGGTATATCAGAATCTTGCACATCTTTCTGGGTAGCTTATCAGAATCTTGTATATTTTTCTTGGGAGTTTTCCATAGCCCTTAATATCTTTCTGAGTAGTTTGTAATAATCCTGCATATCTCGCAGGGCTTGCATAATCTTGTATAATCTTTCAAAATAATTTTTCCACAAGCTTTCCATAATCTTTCAAAATAATTTTGCCATAAGTTTGCCATAATCTTTCAAAACAATTTTGCCATAATTTTGCCATAATCTTTCCATAATCTTTCAAAATAATTTTGCCATAGGTTTGCCATAATCTTCCCATAAAAAGTTACTGTGATTTTGTCAGAACTTGTCATCAGCTTGTAAATATTTGAAACAGGTTTGAACTATCGTCTTTAAAATAAAATTGTCTCTTTTACTTCACGTATTCCCATAGTAAAAGACTCCAGTTACAAAAAGGAGGCTTAAACAGCTTTGGCGTTCAGTTCAGCAACCAAAATCAGTAAGAGAATTTCAATACGGAAAATAATATTTTTATCATTTTCATAATACTGGCCCATGGAGCTTGGAGCTTAATTCCAAAGGTATTTACTGTAAAATTCTAATGCAAAATTATCCACTATGACAGATTTAAAGAACTCATTTTCATTCCTAATTTATTTTATTTTTTACGTTGGTTTCAGATCGCTGCACTAACCAATTTTATTAATTTACGCTACTTTAATAATATACTTGTAATTATAATTACATACTTAAATCTTTGAGCAATTACAGTGACAGGAATTATGCCACTTACGAATCTTGAGCCCGAATGGGAAGGCATAGGCGTACGCAGAAAGTTCGTAAGGGGGGGATATAGGCTCAATGGAGGGGTTACAGAGCTACAACTCACATATTCCTATGTTAAATATCCAAAATCTCATTGCAATGGGGGGGTTACAACCCCATCAACACCCCCTGCGTACGCCAATGTGGGGAAGATCAATAAGCTATCTACAACAAACACAATTGATTTTTACATACACTGGGTATTAATTGAAAAATTCGTAAATAGCCCCAGTCGTAAAGATAAGTTGTTAACAATTGTTTCGGAGGGGAAATTGTCTGCCATCATCAGTACAAAATACAAATTTCTATGCTATTCACTACACAGAGTATTACTTAATAAAAAGGGCATCGTTTAATTTAATTGTATATTAACCCAACTAAATGCTCCATATATATATTAACTTAATATCAGCGTCGTAGGGCGTAGTTTTTGAAACTGTATCGATGAGTTTCTTTCACATGTTGCTGTCCTTTTTCAGGAATCGACCAGGGTGAACTCTAACTGGGTTGTTATTTCATGCTACTGTTTTGTTTTTTCTTTTAGTATTTGGAGGCAATATCCCTTTGTTTACATAAAATATTTGAAAGGAGAGAAATGGTAGAGAAAACTAAGAAGATGGGGAGTGTGGTAATCTGTGGGTGGTAATCAATAGGTGGAATTTAATAAATCCTTGTTCGCAATACTAAAGAAAGGAGAGTATTCGTACTCATTAATAAGATCACGTGATTATTCATAAATATAGAAAGGTTTCTCCAGTGTCTATTGTAAAGGCGATCCAGGTTGAAAAAGAATAGAAGGTACTAAAAAAGTCAGAAAACACTAGACAGCGTACTAAACAAATAATAGAAGATAGGAGGTTGAGGAAAAATAAAAGATAAAGATAAAATTATATCCATCTTCACAACATCATTTTCATGTTACTTTTCGCTATATAATATGGTTGGTTAGAGTCGCGATTGGAATGTTTCGAGCAGCGTTTGCAGAAAGTTCATAAAAGGGGAATTATAGGCTTATAATGGGGGGTTGGTAACGTAGCTACAGCTCCATATATTCACATGTATGTATCTGAAATTGCATCAAAATGCAATCACACTCACCTGCTTACGCTAGTGCATATTTCAAAAGTATCTAAAATCGAGTTAGCTGTGACTTTCATAACTAATCTCCTAAGATATTATTACCCTTCTCAGGGATAACACAATTGCCAAATAATGGTCAGCGCAAAAAGTCTCCTGGACGAGGTGGTGTTTTTTTTTTGTTTTTTTTTTGGGGAAGAATTTATTATACATGATAATTTCGATATCCACTTTTCTTTAGCTCAAACCACGCTTTTTTGTTATAGGAGAAAAATTCGTTTCGTCTCCGATGGCCTAGCGGTTTTGCACTCCAGGCTCAACGGAGAGACCTAGTTCGACTCAGGGCTGGGACGATGCCTCTTTTCTCCTGTAAAAACCCTCTGCTTTGGGCTAAAAAAGTGGATATCGAAGTTATCAAGTATAACTAATCCCATTCATTCACTCTGTAGAATCTAAATATGCATTTTTTTGTTCAAACTACCAATATTTTATAAAAAAAAAAACTATTTTGTCAAATGGATATTTTCGGTTGGCAACCTTTTTAAGGTGTTGTGTCAAAGTAATACTGCGATCGCCATTCGCACACCAACTTACGCTCATCCAAATTGTAAAAGTTTAGTTTACTATCTATAATTATTAATGAAAATAATTAAATTATCTAATTAAAAGAAAAATTAATAATTAAGAAAATACAAATTAATAATTTAAGAGGATGCAAGTTAATAATTTACATGGATACAAATTAATAACTTAAGAGGACACACATTAATAATTTAAGAGGATACACATTAATAATTTAAGAGGATACACATTAATAATTTAAGAGGATACAAATTAATAATAACTAATTTAAGATGATACAAATTTATAAGTAATTTAAGATGATATAAATTTATAAGTAATTTAAGATGATGCAAATTTATAAGTAACTTAAGATGATACAAATTAATAACTGGTAATTTGAGAGGATATAAATTAATAATTAATCAGTTTAGGGAATAAGAAACTCTTAGTTAGGGAGGGAATTTTTTTACAATGAGTTTCGTTTTGAAATTGCTTTGCGTGCCTTGGGTTGAGGACCCTTGTTTTTTAGTGTAAAGGAATAGGAAGCAAACATATTTTGTTTACAGGTTTACAAACGCTAGCTGGATAGGAGTTCCGGCTCTATTAACTCCCATATCTAGTTAGTAAGCGCAAATAAGTGAAGTATGTGGAGCCACGAAAGCACCAATGACCGCACCTTACTAACATAATTATGAACTATTTTGCTAAGTGGCAGTTAAAGCCGTATAATTAGGGACTTCAAAACTGAAACATCTTCAGAATTTTAGACACGCCTGTATCAAGTCGCCCTTCGGCCAAGAGGGACCCCATGGGGTGTATCCTCGCCGCTCAGCATCTTTGACAAGTTCGTCCTTTCCCCTGGAAGAGAGAATAAATTAAAAAAGAAAAAAAAGAAAAAGAGCTAATAGTCAAATTCGGTTATAGTAACATACAAAGGACCATCGAGATTTTGAAGCTATAAAAATCCTGAATAAAAAAAATGCATATATACGTACATAAGCAATTTTTAGTGGAAGAAGGGGAGAGAGAACTTCTGCTTATGAATCTTCAGAAAGCGAACAACGAACTTTCAAGAGAATCAAGTTGCTACCTCAAACACTAGCAAATCGAGGGGTAGCAAATAAGTAAGGTTTATACTTGAATAACTGGCACTCTGATAGGGTGTCAACACCTTATTGAAGTTTCCCTCTTCGGCTAACGATCTAAATCCTCAAGAAATTTAAGGGCCACCACTGACTTCTTTTATTTTAATTAATTAATTAATTCAATGTTACTGTTTTATTAATCTATTGAACAGGCACCATCCCACCCTCTCCCAAAACTGAGGCAAAATAACTTCCGGGGCTAGAATTCACGCACACGCCCTGCAGCCAGGGGCGTAGCTATATATTTTGCCGCCGGGGCGAGTGACTATCATTGCCGTCCCCCAATGGGGTAACAAAACAAATAAATTTTGTTTTTTAAAGGCTAATTGCCGCCCCCCGAATTGTGACGCCCCGGGCGACCTCTCCCCTTAGCCCCGTTACTGCCTGTAGTGATCATAAAATATTGGCGTATCATGGTCTATTTTTCCGATATAAATATTCAACTGATTATTAAATACGCTTAAATATGCATGTTTGAGAAATAACATATTTTTTAGAATTTTTTTTTTTTGAATCACACATTTTTGCATAAAATTAACTTGGTTAAATATTTATTCAAAAATGCGTTAATTGATCCTGCATTCGGTATATTATATGGAAACCAATAGACACCCTCAAACAAAACAAAAAAAAAATGTGAAGTTAGTTCAGCTGCATAATTACATTATAAATTGTTAATATAGAAATCGACATAAAGCGAATTAATGGAAATGTATAAATTAGTCTTAATTTATAAATGCATGGTGACCTTTTTAAAATGCTTCGGTAAATTATACTGCTGTTTCCTTCAAAATGTATTGCTAGATAGTTCACTGTGCTTCATAATGAATTTCACTATCTTCAATATATTTTCAATATATTTTACAATGGATTCCACTGCGTTTCAATGAGTGTCATAATGAATTCCAGTGAATCTCGATTTGTTTCATAATGGATTTCAATGCTTTCTATGGTGAATTTCAATGCATTTCTATGTGTCTCATAATGGGTTTGAATGTTTTCCATGACGAATTCCAATGTATTTTAATGAAATAATTTCCATGTCAATTTATTGTTTTAGTTACGTATTTTACTTGTTTCAAAAATATCCCATTTATAATATTATACTCCTCGTTTGATAAAACATGACTGTTTTATTGTACTTGAGGCATGTAAAAAGGAATAGTAATTCTTTTGGAACACAGAGTCTTGGATAATACTCGCCCATGCATCGAAAACGGTACCAGTGATAACCATTTGAATTATCCCAGTGATATCGTTAATATTGCCGATTGTTAAGCATAATATTATCTATGACACTAGCCAGAAATTTTACTATTACTACATTTTAAATTTCTTTTAGTAAAAATACAACATACTTCCTGCAGAATACTTAATCCGAAAATTAAAAATTGTCAGATTATGTCATTGATGTCTTGTTATATTTTACGTTATGTCACTTTCGTTCTGTTATATGTCACGTTATTTCACATTCGTCCTGTTATGTCACTTACATCCTGTTATATGTCGCGTTATGTCACTTTCGTCCTGTTATATGTCATTTTATGTCTTCTTATATTGTCCATTGCTACATGATTTTCATTTTCTCATTGTATTTTCTTTTAAACTTCGTATTTCGTTTATCGTACGAATACACTGTATAACGTTTCGTTATATTTTAAGGTAAAATACATAATTAACGTTGAAATAACATGTGAATTTGTGAGATTTCATGGAATATGGCCCTTATATGCGCTAATACTCTCGTAAGTTGACTTTAATACAGTGAAACTTTTGAACAGAAACACCTCGGGACTTGAGAATATGTCCTCTATTCGAAGGTGTCCTCTATTCGGAAGTGGCAATACAGGCATTGGGACCGGAAATCTAGAATGCATCTGCTAAACAGAGGTGTCCTTTATTCGAGAGTGACCATTATGGAGGATTTACTGCACATATTAAATAATATACTCCCTTCCAATCAATACCATCGAAGATTCCCCAGAAACTTATTGTATCGTGTTTACCGAATATTTTTAAAAATATGCCCCATAAACAGCTTATGAGTTAAAAGATGTATAGCAAAACCTCCCCAAGACGGATACTTTTCCTATTCCCAGTGCCAATGCTGGCTTGCCCTAAGATTCCCGAATAACGGACACCTCCGACTTGCGAACTGGTCCGTAAGTGTGAAGAGGATTGTATAAAATATCATACATCGTAGTAGAAGATGCAAATTTGAAGCCAGACGGCGATTTATTAAAGCCATTTTTGCCTTTATTATCCAGGAATTTGTGTGAAGAGAAAGGGCATCAAATTCTACAAATTAAAATCCTTTGCCATGTTACATCAAATTTTCAAGTTCAAATCGTTTCAAACTGGCAGCGGAAGTCCGCGAGTGTTGACGGCTCGTCGGTATTTCTTGAGCGGCAACAGGTCGGGTATCTTTCTGGCCCAAATTGACTCGATCGATCCAAGGCGCATTCGGCTAGAAACCTGTTCATGCGTCAAGTTTTTCGGCGATTCTACTTTTTCAATTGAGCCATTTTTTGACTGCGACACTTTAATGAGAGGGTTAAAAGATGGATTGTGAACATCAAAGATGACGAAATCGACATTTACGAAATGAATACATCAAACGCGACAAGAAGCTGCTATGCAAGCAAGTAGTTGAATGCGTAATATGGAAATCAAGTTTGACAAGTTTTCGTTCACTTTCTTATTATATATAATGTAGTCAGCTTATCCACTTCATTTTTACTGAATCCAATCAGTGCCGTCTTAACCGGTGGGCTGCCTGGGCCGAGGTCCCAGCCTTAAGGGGAGCCTAAATTGGTAAAGTGTGTTTATTATATATATATATATATGGCCTGCAAAAGGGTTGCTGGTATCTAACTGGAAGGAGACCCACACGCTGAACGTATGTGACGATGTGTGGAACCGGCCAGGCCAGTAACCTAGTGTCCTACCCCGCCTTCAAGTGGTGCAGGCTGAGCTTTCTATTTATGTGGCAAATTAATATTTGCTACACGGATAGAAAGGCGGAAGGGGAGGGCTAATTCACCAACCCGTCTAGCCAGCGTGGTGAAATTATGGCTAATTCCTCCATTATGTTGACACACCAGAAACCATGGCCCCTAGTCTCCAGGTGCTGGAGTGCTCCTGATCAAGGCAGCGGTCAGTGTGGCATGAAAGCAGGGGGTGCTAAGAATCACTGGAATGGCCCAGGCTGCCGTTTGTTATTGACCTTGGCTACGTTTAATGGACGATCCCTTGCTTCTGAAGCAAAACTTCAGGAATTGGAAGAGGAACTAGACAAGATCAAATGGGACATTGTAGGACTCAGTGAAATTAGAAGAAAAGGTGAAGAGTTGGTGGAACTGAAAAGCGGACATTTGTTTTACTATAGAGGAACGGAAACTGGAAGAACAAGTGGTGTTGGCTTCTTAATCAACAAAAGAATTAAAGACTGTCTTCTGGAAGTTGAAAGTACATCAGATCGAGCAGCGAGGCTTGTTGTTCAACTAACCCAGCGATACCAACTTCAAATAGTACAGGTATATGCACCAACATCAAGCCATACCGACGAAGAGGTTGAAGAATTTTATGAAGAAATCAAAGAGTTACACACCAAAGGGAAACAACATATCAAGCTCATCATGGGGGATTTCAATGCAAGAATTGGACAACAGGAACAAGGAGAGACATCGGTTGGTAAATACGGATATGGGGAAAGGAATGAACGTGGCGATCAACTCATCGAATTTGCAGAAGCTGAAAACCTTAGCATCATGAATTCATTTTTTAAGAAGAAACCGCAAAGAAAATGGACATGGAAACACCCAAATGGGGGAACTAGTGAAATTGACTATATCCTGGCAAACAAGAAATCAATTATTGAAGATTGCAGTGTACTGAACAGATTTAATACTGGAAGTGATCATCGAATGGTGAGATGTAAAGTGCACTTAAATACTAAATTAGAACGACAGAAGCTCATTAGGAAACAAGTAAGTAAGAGGGTGGATCTAATGAAACTGAAAGTAAATACCGAGGCATTCAAGTTGGAATTAAAAAATCGCTTTTCTGCACTGGAAGGACTTATTGATGAAAGTGATATCTCAGAAGCAAATGAAAACATTGTTAAGACAATAGTTGAAACTGCTGGGGAAATTGGTGGTGTAACCTGTAAAAAGCACAATAGCAAATTATCTGAGAAGACGAAACAGCTCATGAAAAGGCGAAGAGATATGAAGGTGGACAATCGAAATACCAGTTCCAGGATTGAGTACATAGAACTTTGTAAAACTCTGCGCAAAAGCATGAAAGAAGACATAAGAAAATTCAACTGTGAGCTAGTAAGGAAAGCCATTGAAAATAACAAGAGCCTTAGGGTTGTTAAAGGAAGTTTATCTGTTGGGAAGAAACACATCATTGCATTAAAAGGAGAGGATGGCACCGTAACAAGAAATAGGGAAGAAATACTTAGAAGAGTTGAAGAATTCTACAAAAATCTATACGAAAGTAACAGTGAATTAAACGAAGACATTGAAATAGTCGAAGGAACAGCTCCTAAAATCTTAAAAGAAGAAGTTTCATTTGCAATAAAAAGCATGAAGAAAGGAAGAGCCCCTGGTGATGATGGTATTACATTAGATATCCTAAAAGAAGCTGGAGAATATGTAGAAGACATACTTGCAAAATTCTTTACCAAATGTCTTAACAGCGGTAACATACCAAACCAATGGGATTCTGCAACAGTAATTCTTTTGCATAAAAAAGGTGATAAAGAGGATTTGAAAAATTACCGACCAATTAGCTTGTTACCTGCTATTTATAAAATCTTCACAAAAGTTCTAACACATCGCCTGCAGAAAAAATTAGATGCAGCTCAACCAAGAGAACAAGCTGGATTTCGAAGTGGATTCAGTACAGTGGACCATATTCAAGTATTAAGAGAATTAATTGAAAGAACACATGAATATGAACTTCCATTGTGTGTGGCATTTATTGACTATGAGAAGGCCTTTGACTCTATTAAAACATCAGCAGTCATCAACTCTTTAAGATCAGCAGACATCGAGGATGTGTACATTGACATGGTGAAACGTGTGTATAAAAATGCAAGTGCAAAATTTCGGTTACATAAAGATACCAAAACTATCAAAATTGGTAAAGGTGTGAGGCAGGGAGATACCATTTCTCCAAAACTTTTTACTTCAGCTTTACAGATGATTTTTCAGCTGATAAATTGGAATAACAAGGGAATAAAAATAAATGGTGAATATTTAAATCATTTGCGGTTTGCTGATGACATTGTTATTTTTTCAACGAACCCATCAGAACTCCAAGACATGGTACAGGAGCTCTCAACTAGAAGTAAAGAAGTTGGACTCAAGATGAACCTACAAAAAACTAAGATCATGTTCAATAATTTCGTAGAGGAAACAAAAATACAAGTTGACAACATTGAGCTAGAAATTGCTGATTCATATATTTACCTTGGCCAGCTGATTTCAATGGATGGCAACATTATGAAAGAACTCAACAGACGTATTAAACTTGGCTGGAGTGCATTTGGAAGAAACAGTTTTATCCTGAAGGGGAAATTGCCTTTGTGTCTAAAAAGAAAGGTCTTCAACCAGTGTGTATTGCCAGTCCTCTCTTATGGATCAGAGACATGGAGTCTAACAGTTGGAGCAATACGAAAGTTACAGACAACGCAAAGGAGCATGGAGAGGTGCATGCTTGGAATAACTAGGAGAGATCGAAAAAGGAACACTTGGGTGAGAGAGCAAACTAGAGTAGAGGACATCATTGTTAAAGTAAAAGGGCTGAAATGGCGATGGGCTGGGCATATTGCAAGAAGAACTGATCAACGATGGACAACAGAAATTCTGAACTGGATTCCAAGAGACCACCGAAGACCTAGAAAACGTCCTCAAACTAGATGGGTGGATGAAATAAGAAAACAGGTTGGGGTGACGTGGAAGCGAATTGCTCAGGATAGACTTGTGTGGAAAGCATTTGGAGAGACCTTCATCCAGCAGTGGATAGATAATGGTTGAATATGATGATGATGATATATATATATATATATTTTTGTAAAGTAGTTGAAGCAAAAACCTGAAGAAAGAAGAGTTGCTGTTTTTTTTCGAAAAAGAAAAAAAAATAATTTGACTCGCGGTTAAAAAGAAAGCATTGAAAACTTGAATTGTTAAAAAGAACATATGGTTAATTAAAAAGCTGGGTAAGTAAAATCCATATGTATATGATATTACATGTCATATGCCTAAATATATATTTTATACGTATGTATGTACAATAATGTAAATTTTATACGTATGGTTGATTCTCCGTGCAACAGAATGCCTACTTAATAATTACTAATAAATTTTGCTATAGTTTTTTAAATACTCAGTCGCATTCTTAACCTTTTATTATTATTCGCCCCACTGTGACATTGGCTTCTCAATGGTTTTATTTATGGCATCAGGGAATTTTAAGTTACGAACAAACCTCGGAAAAAAATGTTTTAAAATGAAATGCCAAAGTATAATAAAACCTGTCCCCAGAAATTGACTTAATTTTCGGATTAAATAGACGAGAAATACATTTCACCGACTTATAGGATTTTAATCTGTCTATCATCAATAAGGATATTATTTAGAGTGCAAGAAATGCCGACGGAGAACTTGATTATATTCTCATTATTTAAACGAAATTTGCTTCTTCCATTTTTTTTTTTTATATCAAAATATAAATCTCGGCACCGTCCGTCTTTCAAAATTAATTTGTTTAAGGCGACAGTCTGTTTTCTTCAAACAAGCAAACACAAACATAATTTTTGAAATGACTAAAAATGATTGAAAATTCAGACTAACTATTAAATTAATTCGCCACTTCCGAACGGGAGGAGAAAGAGAGAGAAAGGGAGAAGGAGAAATCCCAAAAAGAGAAAAGGCAAAGATTAAAAAAGGAGCCCTGAAACGAAAAGAGAGATTTCTTTTATTTACTCCCGATTCTGACTGATTAGCAATCGCTAGAAAATTTGCCACGGGGTGCGTAATTAATTCTAGACGGAACCTACATCACAAAATGGGTCGGAAGTGGGAATTTTTCCCTTTTTTTTTCCCTCTTCGCTTTTTTCCCCCCTCTTTTCCCTGATTATTATTATTTTATGCCACTTTTCTTTTTAAGCGCGTTTTAGAGAGGAGCGGGAGTTAATATTGGTGGCGCGCGTCAAAAGGGTATTGAAGTGGCGCAGTTGATATTGAAGAGCCTCGGGCTGTGTGTACACGAAGCCGGGACGTGGCCCGGCACAACCCGGAACACGACGCCTGACAAAGCCGCTGAAAGGTTTGACATGACCCCCTGTAACTAGGGCTGCCATACACTCAAAAGCACATCGCCAAGCTCGCCAAAGGGAATGCCCTCCTTTCGCTATAATGCCATGCATTTCATCGAATTTGAATTCCATCGATTATTTTGCTTAACGTCGATATCCGTTTGAGTTTTCCGAACTTGTAAATACTTTGTTGTAAGATTTAACAACGAACCAAACTTTGAAATGACCGAGAAACGTACCCAAAAACCATTTACGAATATTTAATTTTCTCGAGTTCATGGGAGTGTTTCATTAAGAGAAAAGCCTCGTTTACTCGCCTATTCCTTTTACGAA
>QLNU02015003.1:58446787-58457802 GCA_006491805.2 Dysdera silvatica
ACTATATACTAATATCTAGTGATGCACTTACGATAAAAATCTGATCGATGTGTGATTTTTTTCCTCGTCATAATTTTTAAAACAGTGCTGCCGTATTCTACTACTGAATATCTCTCCCTGTTTAAATAATAATCATAATATTTTAAAATAAAATGTTTCAGCTTTCATTACAATACCGCAATGCTTTTTGTTTTGCTTTTTCTATAAAGGACTCTAAATTCGGATAAATCAGCCTATTTACTAACTAGACAAGTTCCCATTATGTCCTGTTAAAAGAGGGCCTACTGTGCAGTGAAGATGCGCGAAGTCGTTCACCAATCGAACTAGTGAACGAATTTGCCCATCTCAGAGTGGGCAGGATTGTTCATTGACTCGGTCAATATGGAATTTTGTACAATTCGTCTGTGTAAGTCGTTTTTACCAACAATTGATCCGAAACATTTTTCACCGGTAGTTCTTTTTTCGTAAATGCGGCTTTTTGTGAACTATTTCTTCGCTATTTACGAATGTCTATACCGTCGGATCCGCTTATGGCGAACACTGATGTATCGAAGTTTTACATGTATCAAGATTTTTCCATATTCCTTGAACTCATGGTCGCCGACGGCATGAGAAATATTGGGGAGGAACAACATACCAGTAGAAGGCATTTTGTTTGAAATTGGAGGGGGACATGGAACCCTAATACCAACATTGGGGGAACGGGTCCCCCTGTCCCCCCCGCTAACGGCGCCCGTGTTTAAACTTCGTAATATTCAAGAGATACGGAAAAATCTTGATACATGTAAAGGTTTTTCCGTATCCCTTAAACTTCGTAATATTCATTAACCGGTACGGATAAAGATTGAAGTTTGCGTATAGCGAATATTTTCGCAGTTCCTTTCAGCTTCGTTATAAGCGGGTTCAGTCGTAGTTAATCTCGCTCTCCAGTCGTGACCATTCCCTGTGTACAACGGGAATGGGAATTGCCATTCATTTCGCATGTCTTAAATTGGTTGATATGAGATGTGATTGGGTCGTGAATGGTTTGACCATATGAGATGTGATTGGGTCGTGAATGGTTTGACCATATGAGCAGGTAGGTTGTGTATTTCTTTCAGATACACATGCATATATGTTTTGTCATGAATGGGTACTGTGTCAAGATTTACCAGTTCGCTAACGAATCCGAGACATGGAGGTTAATGAAGATAACGATACAACAACCCACCCAAAGAAGCGCAGAGAGGCGCATGTTTGGAATCGCTAGGAGGAATCGGAAAAGAAATACTTGGATGAGAGTAAACAAGAGTGGTGAGGACATCATAGTTAAAGATGGAATAACTAAAGTGACAATGGACTGGACATACTACAAGAACAGGCCTGCAACCAAGCCGGGGCCAGCAGGGGGCTGGTCCCAGTTGCCCCTTCGAGCTATGTTGTATATAGAACAATCCCAGGGTGCCTTGGGCCCCACATGCCCTTTGTCTTATTCCACTTGCCCCCTCATCCTGGCTACAGTCCTGTACAAGAAGAACTAACGACAGATGATTACCCGACATTTTGAATTGAATTCCAAAACAGCAACAGACCTAAGGAACTTAGGAAGACGTAGAAGGCCTTCAGAATACCTAGAAGACCTTCGAGGACGTAGAAGATCTTAGGAATACCTAGGAGACCTTCGAAGACGTAGAAGATCTCAGGAAAACCTAGGAAACGTTCTGAGACCAGACGAGTAGATAAAATGAGAAACTATTTGAGACAATATGGGAATGATTTGCTTAAAATCGATGTGTACGGAGAAGAACACATGAAAGACGTTATAGGAGATTGTCATTCTCAGTATCTCTGTTTCTATGCGCAGACAACCAGCATCAAGAGCACTTGAAAAGAAGGAATGATGATAAACTTAATTATACACGTAATCGAATCTTTAAGTGCGCTTTTTTTCTTATCTCGTAATGTGGTACATTTGAGACTATTATTTTTATTAAAAGATTTAAAATAGAGGGTTCCGAAAATCATAAAATGGACGGGGTTCTCTTTCTTAAGATTTAATCACTTACTGCAAGCTTTGTTTTATTAAATGGTGAGATATCGAATTGATGGATTTGGTTGTATTTAAGGGATAATGTCGTGATGTAGACCTCTCCCCCACCCCCAGCTTTCCCTGACTAACTTTCTGATGAGGTTTGGTATATTTCTATGAAAAATTTCCGAATTTTTCCAGCGAAAAATTAGCATATGTCAAAAAAAATTACCAAAATCAAACCAATGCAAGGAGTTATGGAACAGCAACATCGTTTACGTTAAAAAAAACCGAATATAAAGTACTAAGGAAAATTGAAGTATGAAAATATTGGATCAGTGAAGGATTATTGTTTGGGCTAAGATATAGAATTTGTAAAGAAAGATTTCAATTTAATTTAAAATCATAGTTGCGGCCACTGCGTACCCTAGATCGTTAACATCCCCGTTCACTATTTAAGGACCTATAATCCATTTTAATTTTTTTTTCTCTTCTCCATTTCCATGTCCCTGCAACGCTATCATTTTCAAGCTAGCTAAAGGAGTATATAGACGTTTTGCATTGAAAAATGGACTATTACGACGCATCATTGTACACCTTTCATAGAACATTTATACTTTATTATAGGTTTAGTTCGAAAAACGAGGAGACCACCTGCTCGTGTAAAAGAAGGGTAGATCATGGCGATATTTTTGCTTCACTACTTCTTTCATAAATGCTATTCGCATTCAAATCCGTTTAAAAAAAGCCTCACAAAAAAATATACTCACCTATAAATTATGACACAAAACGTGTATCTGAAAAGGAAATGATGGGGGGAATAAGGAAAAAGAAAAAATTTTACTATCATAAGAAAATTAAGAGGAAAAAAAATATTATTATATGTGTGTGTGTTTGTGTGTTTCAGTGGTGTAGCTTGATTTCAAAAGTGAGCCTTCCCCGAGTGTTTACCGTCCCCCACTTCGAATAAAAAATTCCCAATTCATACATGTGTCATTATGATGACGATAATGATGATGATCT
The DNA here is from genome assembly GCA_006491805.2 of Dysdera silvatica. NCBI lineage: Eukaryota > Metazoa > Arthropoda > Arachnida > Araneae > Dysderidae > Dysdera > Dysdera silvatica. Next base: position 58,449,819 of record QLNU02015003.1, read on the forward strand.
ATGTATGAATTATTAGTTTTGTATTCGAAGGGGAGGGCCTACTTTTGAAGTCATGCTAATATAATTAATATACAAACTAAAAATTTCGGAAAAAATAAAAACAGTCTTTTAAAATGTTGGGATAATATTTTAAATAAAATATCTGAGATCACACAACTGTTTTGCTTTCAAAATAGCTCTCTTACAAATAACGGTGAATTCGATCTATTTGCGACCTGTACTTTGAGAACTGTAGGTCTATTCTTCAGCACTTTTCACTAAAAGACAAATGCATTTTGTGTCCTAATACGAATAAAAAAAATTTTCACCTTTGATTGGCTCATCTGCAATTGATTTGCTCGGTAATGAAAAATTAATGTTTATATCTAAAACGAATTTTAGCGATATTTTTCCGCCCTCGTATACATGGAATTCAAAACATATAATGTATTGTAGAACCCTTGCTTAGAGATGTAGTGTATAGACAATTAGAGATATGGTCTACAAACTATAAGGGTTACAGTCTATTATTTGGAATAGGGTCTATAATCTATTAAAGGTACAGCTAGATATGCAGCAAAATAAAAATATTTATTAAGTATACAGTCGGATAGCAGTAGTTCTCAATTTTCTAAGCCCTGCGGCCCCTTTTACACTTAACCGAACGTTGCACTTCTCCTCTCCAGACCCATGGAGTGTAGTAAACATATTTTGTTGTTTGTGTATGTACACTGAAGTGCCAGAAAAACTGGTACAGGCGTGCGTATGCAAATAACGGAGCTTTGCAACCAATCAGCGTAACGCGATGCGGTCGGCAGCGCCTATATAAGACAAGAGATGTCTGGCAAAGCTATTAGATCGGTTCTTTCTGCTACAATGGCAGGTTATCAAGATTTAAGTGATTTTGAACGTGGCGTTATAGTCGGCACAAGAGAGATGGGACATAGCATCTCCGAGATAGCGACAAAATTTGGATTTTCGCGTACGACCATTTCACGGGTATACCGTGAATATCAGGAATCCGGTAAAACATCAAATCTCCGACAGCGGTGCGGCCGGAAAAAGACCTTGAAAGAACGGGACATTCGACGACTGACGAGAATCGTTAAACGAGATAGACGTGCAACACTTCCTCAAATTGCCGCGGATTTCAATGCTGGGGCATCAACAAGTGTCAGCGTGCGAACTGTTCAACGAACCATCATTGATATGGGCTTTTGGAGACGAAGGTCCACTCGTGTACCATTGTTGACTGCACGGCACAAAGCTTTACGCCTCGTCTGGGTCCGCCAACACCGCCATTGGACTGTTGATGACTGGAAACACGTTGCCTGGTCTGACGAGTCTCGTTTCCAATTGCATCAGGCGGATGGACGTGTACGGGTATGGAGACAACCTCATGAATCCATGGACCCTACATGTCAACAGGGGACTGTTCAAGCTGGTGGAGCTTCTGTGATGGTATGGGGCGTGTGCAGTTGGCGTGATATGGGACCCCTGATACGTCTAGAGACAACTCTGACAGGTACGTAAGCATCATGTCCGATCACCTACACCCATTCATGTCCATTGTGCATTCCGACGGACTTGGACAATTTCAGCATGATAATGCGACACCCCACACATCGAGAGTTGCTACCGAGTGGCTCCAGGAACACTCTTCTGACTTTAGACACTTCCATTGGCCACCTAAATCGCCAGACATGAACATTATCGAGCATATCTGGGATGCCTTGCAACGTGCTGTTCAGAAGAGATCTCCACCACCTCGCACTCCTATGGATTTGTGGACTGCCCTGCAGGATTCCTGGTGTGAATTGTCTCCAGGATACCTTCAGACATTAGTCGAGTCCATGCCACGTCGTGTTGCGGCACTTTGGCATGCGCACGGAGGGGGGCTGCACGATATTAGGTAGGTGTACCAATTTTTCTGGCACTTCAGTGTATTTTTACATATACAACAAAATAAGTAAGTTAACACATAGATTTAATAAAAATGACGTACCTAGTATAAATGGTCTACTCTCTCTCTCTCTCTCTCTCTCTCTAAAAGATCTTTTTTTTTTCTTTTTAATTAATTTAACAAGAGTTAAAATAACAATTGCATGTATGAAAAATGGGTCAATCCCATATTTCAAAAGAGAGAGAGAGAGAGAGAGCCTCTGATCTATAGCCTATTAAGGATATAGTTTGTAGTCTATTAGGGATATAGCTTGTAGTCTATTAAGGATATAGTTTGTAGTCTATTAGGGATATAGTATGTAGTATGTTAGGAACAGGGTTTAAGGTGCAGTCTCTCTTTTCGCAAAAGGCGAAAACGAGTTACTCGAAAATGCGAAGAAAAAATCATTGACTATCGCGAAAATGTGACAGGCATTTTTAACAACAATGTATTCTCCGAAAACAGCATTTCTCGATTCCAAAATATCCGTTTTGTGCTTTAGAGACCTTTTCTTACTCCGTTTTGTTTCCTCTTCAAAATTCTTAACAATACCTGTTAGGCATCGTTGATATAAATAATTTTATTGATACGATTTTTCTAGCAACGAAAGCAACTAATATTTTTTAGCATTTTGCTACAACTTTTTTCCCATTTTAGCATTTTGCTACAACTTTTTTTCCCATTTTAGCATTTTTGCGACAGCATGTTTTGAGCCAGCTTAAACCCTGGTTAGGAATATAACCCATAGCCTATTAAGGATAATATCTACAGCAATGTCAGCAACCTAATTAAAAAATACTGAACATGTTTAATGTTTACTAAAGATCTATTTCCAGTTTTGCGTATTGGAAAAAAAAATCAATTTTCAATATAATTCGTATTGTTAAAAAATATTGATAGCTTTATGATAAATTTCTTTAGTTTTAGAAAGTTACAAATTTGTTGACCCATGAATATAGAAGAATATTGCAAAAATATTTGGAGATGAACATGGTTCCCGCCTAAATCAAGGTTACGATTGATTACTCTATCGCGGTCAACAATTTTTGACCAATGCATTCATAGCAGCAGTTCTCCAACTGTGGTCCACGAACCCCTGGGGGGGTCTACGAGACCCTCCCAGTTTTCCACAGAGGTTCGGAAAAATACTATGATGAAAATCTGGCTCTAAACTGAGTTAATTTCTGGGTCCGCGAAGGCGAGTGATTTCTGACGTGGGTTCCGCGGTCTTGGGAAAATTAAAGCCGCTGCTCTATAGCATGAACACGGAGTTTATGGGCCTGCTGGCCTGACACCCCCGCATCCCCAATAAATCAAAATAAATTACAATTTTACATGTACTGGGATGTATAAATGTAAGGTAGGTTTTCATTTATAAGGGAGCACTACGCTAGTTAGATCAGTTCCTGATCTTTTTCCAGCACTCTCTATATCGCTAGATAGAAATAGTGTTATTCCATTTTTGTTTATAGTGTATTCTTATTGTTAATTTTCCGAAAATGATGTTTATTGTAAAATGTAACGCACTAATGTAAATAAAATTGAATTGAATTGAAATAACATGTGCTTGGGTCCCCTCCTCCCCCACCGCCTTCCGTTTTGAAAATTTTACGTTGATGATTTATAGTCAACAGCAGCAGGGCCCTATTAAATTATATAAGGGCTATAGGCATAGTATTAGTTGGAGCCCCCTGACACGCAGTGACAGATTTAGAAGTGGGAGTCTGAAAGCATATATAAAATAAGTACTTATATATACTCATTCTAAAATACTTTAAATTTGTAGTAAACTATTCAAAATAGCCCAAAAAGCAAGCTTCTATTTAAAAACTTCTAGATGCTGATGAAAATTCGATTGATGCAAAACAGTGATAGTTTTGTTTATGCATTTCAGTACATATTATGCAATAATTTCAAGAACATTTGCACTGTTTCAATAAATTGTCATTTTATACATTTCGAAACATCGCTTATGAGTAGGGTTCTCATTTCTATGCATATTTCTGCATGTTTTCGTACATATTTTGCAATAATTTTGTGCATATTTGCATACTATTTTAGCTAAATTTTATGCATGAAAATCCGAGCCTTAATGAAGATTATGTCGCATAAATGGGAGTGAAGAGCGAACGTTATGAAATATTTTGAATCGCTGGACTAGTTCTACAATAAGCACCCATACGTGTATTTATTTTTTTTAATGATTTTAGAAATAAAAACCCATTTCTTTCATGCGAAAAAAATATTAGCATACTCAATAAAATTCTATTTTAAGGCAGTTAAATATTATGTTATAGAAATTTACAATAAATTAAAGTCCTATACGTTTTAAAAGACACGTTATAAGATTTCTGGGACAGCAATTTAGTTAGTTTCCGCTGCTATGGCTCCGAAAAAATGCCAGTTTTCTGTTACAACGTGAGATAGGTTTATACATTTGCATTACTGTTGTTTCAGTTATCGCAATATAAGTAAGAATATAATTTTTAACTTTTTTAGTGTTGGTACGTAAAAAAAGGGCAAAGGACGTGGTACAAATCCAGAGCTGGCCGTTTAAAAAAGCAAATTGCAAGGCAGGCGACAAACCTAATCAAGCAAGTATTGGAGCGACACCCCGTGTGTGTGGGTAAGAATTAGCTATCGATGTTGCTTCAGCATCTGAAACAATAGTTAGTCATTAAACCATTCACAATATTCTTCTCGAGGTACATATTCAAATCAGGACTCCCAGGTAAAACATATATATATATATATATATATATATATATATATGGCCTGCAAAAGGGTTGCTGGTATCTAACTGGAAGGAGACCCACTGCTGGAACGTATGTGACAATGTGTCGAACTGGCAGCTAAAATCCCAGTGTCCTACCCCCTTCATTTTGCAGGCTGGGCTTATCCCAAGAGGCAAATTAATATTTACGTAATTGGATGGAAAGGCGGAAGACCCAGCAACCGTCTAGCCAGCGTGGTGAAATGATGGCTAATTCCTCCAATATGCTAATATACCAAAAACCATGGCCCCTAGTCTCCAGGTGCTGGAGTGCTCCTGATCAAGGCAGCGGTCAGCGTGGCATGAAAGCAGGGGGTGCTAAGAATCACTGGAATGGCCCAGGCTGCCGTTTGTTATTGACCTTGGCAACGTATAATGGACGATCCCTTGCTTCTGAAGCAAAACTTCAAGAATTGGAAGAAGAACTTGACAAGATCAAATGGGACATTGTAGGACTCAGTGAAGTTAGAAGAAAAGGTGAAGAGTTGGTGGAACTTAAAAGTGGACATTTGTTTTATTATAGAGGAACGGAAACTGGAAGAACAAGTGGTGTTGGCTTCTTAATCAACAAAAGAATTAAAGACTACCTTCTTGAAGTCGAAAGCACGTCAGATCGAGCAGCGAGGCTCGTTGTTCAACTAACCCAGCGATACCAACTTCAGATAGTACAGGCATATGCACCAACATCAAGCCATACCGACGAGGAGGTTGAGGAATTCTATGAAGAAATCAAACAGCTACATACCAAGGGGAAACAACACATCAAGCTCATCATGGGAGATTTTAATGCAAGAATTGGACAACAGGAACAAGGAGAGACATCGGTTGGTAAATACGGATACGGGGAAAGGAATGAACGTGGCGATCAACTCATAGAATTTGCCGAAGCTGAAAATCTTAGCATCATGAATTCATTTTTTAAGAAGAAACTACAAAGAAAATGGACATGGAAACACCCCAATGGAGGAACCAGCGAAATTGACTATATACTGGCAAACAAGAAATCAATTATTGAAGATTGCAGCGTACTGAACAGATTTAATACTGGAAGTGATCATCGAATGGTGAGATGTAAAATGCACTTAAATACTAAACTAGAAAGGCAGAAGCTCATTAGGAAACAAGTATGTAAGAGGGTGGATTTAAAGAAATTAAAAGAAAATACCGAGGCATTCAAGTTGGAATTAAAAAATCGCTTTTCTGCACTGGAAGGACTTATTGAAGAAGTTGACATCTCAGAAGCAAATGAAAACATTGTTAAGACAATAATTGAAACTGCTGGGGAAATTGGTGGTGTAATATGTAAAAAGCAGAATAGCAAATTATCTGAGAAGACGAAACAACTCATGAAAAGGCGAAGACTTATGAAGGTGGACAATCAAAATACCAGTCGCAAGATCGAGTATGTAGAACTTTGCAAAACTTTGCGCAAAAACATGAAAGAAGATATAAGAAAATTCAATTGTGAGTTAGTAAGGAAGGCCATTGAAAGCAACAAGAGCCTTAGGGTTGTTAAAGGGAGTTTGTCTATTGGGAAGAAACACATCATTGCATTAAAAGGAGAGGATGGCACTGTAACAAGAAATAGGGAAGAAATACTTAGAAGAGTTGAAGAATTCTACAGAAAGCTGTATGAGGGAAACAGTGGATTAAACGAAGACTCTGAGATAGTCGAAGGAACAGCTCCTAAAATCTTAAAAGAAGAAGTAGCATTTGCAATAAAAAGTATGAAGAAAGGAAGATCCCCTGGCGATGATGGCATTACATTAGATATCTTAAAAGAAGCTGGAGAACATGTAGAAGACATACTCGCAAAATTCTTTACCAAATGCCTCAACAGTGGTAACATACCAAACCAATGGGATTCTGCAACAGTAATTCTTTTGCATAAAAAAGGTGATAAAGAGGATTTAAAAAATTACCGACCAATTAGCTTGTTACCTGCTATTTATAAAATCTTCACAAAAGTGCTAACACATCGCCTGCAGAAAAAATTAGATGCAGCTCAACCAAGAGAACAAGCTGGATTTCGAAGTGGATTCAGTACAGTGGACCATATTCAAGTATTAAGAGAATTAATTGAAAGAACACATGAATATGAACTTCCATTGTGTGTTGCATTTATTGACTATGAGAAGGCCTTTGACTCTATTAAAACATCAGCAGTCATCAACTCTTTAAGATCAACAGACATTGAGGATGTGTACATTGACATGGTGAAACGTGTGTATAAAAATGCAAGTGCAAAATTTCGGTTACATAAAGATACCGAAGCTATCAAAATTGGTAAAGGTGTGAGGCAGGGAGATACCATTTCTCCAAAACTTTTTACTTCAGCTTTACAGATGATTTTTCAGCAGATAAATTGGAATAACAAGGGAATAAAAATAAATGGTGAATATTTAAATCATCTGCGGTTTGCTGATGACATTGTTATTTTTTCAACGGACCCATTGGAACTCCAAGACATGGTACAAGAGCTCTCAACTAGAAGTGAAGAAGTTGGACTCAAGATGAACCTACAAAAAACTAAGATCATGTTCAATAATTTTGTAGAGGAAACAAAAATACAAGTTGACAACACTGAGCTAGAAATTGCTGATTCATATATTTACCTTGGCCAGCTGATTTCAATGGATGGCAACATTATGAAAGAACTCAACAGACGTATTAAACTTGGCTGGAGTGCATTTGGAAGAAACAGTTTTATCCTGAAGGGGAAATTGCCTTTATGTCTAAAAAGAAAAGTCTTCAACCAGTGTGTATTGCCAGTCCTCTCTTATGGATCAGAGACATGGAGTCTAACAGTTGGAGCAATACGAAAGTTACAGACAACGCAAAGGAGCATGGAGAGGTGCATGCTTGGAATAACTAGGAGAGATCGAAAAAGAAACACTTGGGTGAGAGAGCAAACTAGAGTAGAGGACATCATTGTTAAAGTAAAAGGACTGAAATGGCGATGGGCTGGGCATATTGCAAGAAGAACTGATCAACGATGGACAACAGAAATTCTGAACTGGATTCCAAGAGACCACCGAAGACCTAGAAAACGTCCTCAAACTAGATGGGTGGATGAAATAAGAAAAGAGGTTGGGGTGACGTGGAAACGAATGGCCCAGGATAGACTTGTGTGGAAAGCATTTGGAGAGACCTTCATCCAGCAGTGGATAGATAATGGTTGAATATGATGATGATGACGTAACCATATAAATAATATATGTATTCTAAAATAATAAAATGCATAAATAAATAGATGATCCACGCATATAATGAAAGAAATTTATATATGA
>QLNU02015003.1:58464433-58474866 GCA_006491805.2 Dysdera silvatica
ACTGGTTAGAGAGGCGGGTAGGAAGCGGCGGCAAAAAGTAGCCTTGGAGCGGCAAAAATTAGCCTAGGGGCGGCAAATTTGTAAATACGCCCATGTCTACTGAGGTACACTATCATTAATCTTTATATTGTTTACTAATAGCAGTTAATACTCTTGTTATAAGAAACGCAAAATGTCATTTTTCTCGACGCGTTCTATTTCTGTTTTTATATCGCATAATTCAAAAATTTTACCGATATCCTGCTTTGTGGTGATGAGCCCTTTAACGTTTAGTTCACACGAATTCATATTCATTACCTGCTCATAAAATAATTTAGCTTTATCTTTGTAACTCTCACGTTCGCGCAAAAAAGCCGCCAGATGTTAACGTTTTTAGTGATACCGTGTTTTTGAACTCATGATTTTGGCTACGCAAACCTTAATTTTCCAATATTTTAACAGTTTTCATTTATAAGTGTTCTTTAACGTTTCGTTCGCTCTTATTGCTACTACACTGAATATACGAATATGAATCTAGCGTTGGAAAATAAGAATCTAAAATACGAAGTAAGAAGAGTTACTGAAGTTTGAGGCAATTCACACTTGACAATAAGAAGGAAGGGAGAATTGGAAACAAATTTAAAAATAAAGGGACGGAAGGGAGATAAATAACAAATAAACGTAGAAAAATAATGAAAAAAATGAGAAAAAACAACGAATAGAAATGAGGGAAATAATGCCAGAAACGGGAAAAATAGTGAATAAAAGATAGAAAAATGACAAATAAAAAGGAGAAATAATGAAAAAAAAAGAAAAAATGGCGAACAAGAAGGAGAAAAATAATGAAAAAAAAAAAAGAATTATCAAAGGAAAAAAACGAATTAAAAGACATTAATAAATGTAGAGGGATATAAATGTAGTTATTTGTAATAGAGGTAAGTAGTGGATATCAAAAAATGGGATAAATAATATATAAAGTGGAAAGAAAACAAACAAAAAACACAAAATAAAATTTAACTCGGCTAACTTACCATCTTATTTTTAATTATATGTTTCTTGTCTTTCCTGTTTTATCTTTGATTTGATGAAATAATGAAAAAATATATATTTTCTATATCTTTATAGATATTGTTTTATATCTTTATAACTCTTATCCCTCGGAATTATACGAAATATCTATTTAAAAATTCGGCAGTAATTCTTATTAATTAATTGATTCTTATCATTTTAATAACTGTAGTCATTATAAAGACAAAACACGCGTAATCTTCAAAGAAAGCTAGAAATACAGGGTGTCCATAAAGTATCTTTACAATTTAAGACTCTCTTATTGCACATCACAACTACATGCTTTTTTAAACTGACCGCTGTCAGTGACTAAGACCTTAAATTGTGGAAAAGGTCTCTCTACTTCATTTGAGGTTATGAGAGTGTCTCTAATGCAAAATGACATTGTAGCATCACCACTGAGACCTTTTCATGTGGTGTTCGTAATGGATTCAAGGATTTGATTTGCATGAACCACGTTCTTGAATTTCTTCTTGATGGGTTTGCGTTTTACCGGGGTTAGATATAATGTCTTTTAAAACATGGAGAGAAATTGAATATCGACTGCACGTTATCCATGCCACTCGGGGTACACACATTAACGTGTATGAATGAGGAAACAAAACTTTATGAGTTTTCTCGTCACATGTTGAAAACCGTTTGTTATTAACTAATATAGTTTTAAAGTTATTAAAGTCTTAAATTTAGAGATAATTTATGGACACCCTGTATTATCATATTGTTTTATCTTCAAAGGTGAATAACAGAATATGGATATATTTCAGAAATGCGGATATGTGTATTTAGAAATATGGGTATATGTATCCATATATATATGAACATATGTATTCAGGAATATGGATATATGTATCCAGAAATATGGATATATGTATCCATATATGGACATATGTATTCAGAAATATGGACATATTTTGGAAAATGAAATTGAAAAAATTTTTCGAGTTACACTCTATGAAGGAAATTTTTGTGCTGATGAAATTGATCTTCCAATGTCGTTTACTTCAAGCCATGGAGCCCGTAAATTTAAAAAATTCGTTAAAAATCTAAAAGCTTATTCATTTTCAATCCCTTTGGAAAATAAACAAAATGCGCACACAAAAGCGAATACAATAACTGAAAGAAACGCTTCACATTAAGACGCTCGACCAAAAATCAAAAACTATGGTTAATCGCATAGTTACAAATGTTTAATGTACTTTACGTAACGCTACGCCGATTTTACGCTCATGGAGTGTAAAATTAAATTTCAATAATTAATTAATTTACAACTACCTTAAATAATTAAAGAGATTCCCTTCACCTTCGTAAAAGAGGTATAATTCCCTCCGCCTAATGATTTATTAATGATAATATATAAACAAAACGTACACAAATCCCATGTATACCGCACCCTGTAGCTGGACATCCAGATTGCGCCCCCTCCCCCCAGCCATGGACTTGGACAGATTCTTCCCTGTGAATTATTTCAGCTGATTTTACGTCCTTCCTCGCCTGCGCCCTGGCCTGGCCTTCCACGCCATCCCTAGCTACGGCCCTGCATGTGTACGGACACAACAGAGAAATGTGGTTAGCTTCGCCCCTTCCATTAATTAATGACGTTTTCCCGCATAAAGATACAGCTAACGCAAATAAAACAGTTGCTAAATCTGTAACAACTACTCTATTTATAATGCAACGGAATGGAAGGGAAAACCGGTAATAAGAGTACAAGAAAACAATTGATAAGATACGCAGGCCTCCGCGCTCTAAAGGTCCTTAAAAACTGGTCCTGTTCAAACAGAGGAGGTTATAAATACCAGCCCCAGCTCCAACTTTGTCATTGTGTAGAGCAGGGCAAACGCGGAAACAGAGAGATGATTGATGAACACTGTTAATACGTGTGACAACGTCAGGATGGAACGAAAAGTTACAATCAAGCAATTTGGTCTGGGACTCGTTGAGTAGTTTTAATTAGCAGTGAGGAAAGGCAATCATGCAAGCTGTCAATTTCTGGATACAGTGGTGTATGTCTATTTACAGCGCTTATTATATGTCTGACTACAACGCTTATTATATGTCTGACTACAACGCTTATTATATGTCTGTCGACAACGTTTATTGTGTCTGTCTACAAAGCTTGTTATATGTCTGTCTACAAAGCTTGTTATACATCTATCTACAACGCTTATTATGTCTATAACGCTTATTATATGTATGTCAACAACGTTTATTATATGTCTGTCTACAAAGCTTGCTATACATCTGTCTACAACGCTTATTATATGTATGTCAACAACGTTTATTATATGTCTGTCTATAATGGTTATTATGTGTCTGTCTACAACGCTTATTATGTGTCTGTCTATAGCGCTTATTATATGTCTATCTATGACGTCTGTCTATAAATCTTCTCGGGGCACCTGGAAAAGATGTCGCTATAGATAAAGTTGGACAGGACACAAACACTATATCTGTCCAGACCGGAGCAAAACATCGTTACAGATTTCCGACTGTCCATGTGAAAAAGATGGCTTAGCACAGTAGCGCTCCTAGACAAAAAAAATGGGGGGGCACAAAGTCCAGCCCATGTGCACGGGCTGCACATAGGCAGTATAATAAAATCAGGTTGTATTTGGCCCCAGCCTAGAACCTCCACTGGTTTAGCTATTTGAAATTGAACAACAAATATGTATTTTCCGCATTGCTGTAAACAATTAAAAAAATAGGTGCGCATGATTCGCAGACTGCTCTGATTCGCAGACGCACCCAAAGCGAAAACAGTGAAAAGCACACCAACGCAGAAGACTTAAATAAATTATTGTTATCGCGTACAGTTAGTTCAGCAGATTCCATGGGAAGAAACATATTAAATCATTACCTCATTTTCATTATTCTAAAATCATCCGCCTGGAAGTGAAAAATTGATATACAACAGAACCTGCCTGAAGTGACCACCTTTGGGACTGGACTGCGATGGTCGCTGTACACGACCGACTTTAGTATAGGTATAACTAAGTCCCTACCAGTTCTCTCTTATAAAAAGTGGTCAATTTACAAAGGTGGTCACTTTAACAGTTTCTACTGCATATCCGGGGGGAGATTAAAAAAAAATCAAGGAAATAAATTTTGCCCAGCATCTTCTCGTTTTTTCGTTTTCTCACACTGTTGTGACCCTTGTGACGGATTTGACTCACGTAATCATCGCATTCTTGCGATCAGTTTAGTAGGAGCTTAAAAGTGAAGAGATGAAGGAGTTGTAAAAATTAAGGTTCGACTCTTCTAAACGTAATTAAATGAAACCATTGACAGAACAAATAAGAAGAAGACCCCCCGAGTGTGAAAAAAAATAGATATAATTTAACTTAAAATATTTATTGCACTCATGTTCAAAACTAAGAGAATCTCAATGTTATTTCAATGAAATAGAGGTACATATTTTGTCTTTCACTGGAGATAATCTTTATTCATAAAAATTATTTTTGTGGAAAATTAATGAGTTGTAAACGTTTACCAAAATCACAACAAACAACGCTTTTTTAGGCATCTCATGAATGAGAATCCAAGACCAAACTTGGCACAAAACTTGAAGGTGAAAACGAAAATGATTAAAAGACTGGTTTAGAATAACAAATTTTCTGACATAAACATCAACAATCATCAGATTTAGAACAACGTTGACAATTACAGAATCTGATGTAACATCTGATGATGACCATCACTTTGAATGTTTGATAGCATATTTGTGTATCATTAAATTTTTAACCACTTCGCCGTTGTTCTAAATCTGATTTATACTTTGTCGTGTAGTGATTTGCATCGCCAACCATTTTTTAGTAATCTTACATATTTATAAGAGCAAATTTGTTAGTCTAATTCGGTCTCTCTAAGAATTTCCGTTTTTGACCTTCGATTTTGTGTCAATTTTTATCGTAGACCCTCCTTCATAAGATGCTTGAAAAAATGTGATTTGTTGTGATTCTGATTAAGTGTTTGCAACTCATTAATTTTCTGCAGAAATATTTCTTTTATAAATAAAGCACATTGACACGTAAAGAGAAAATGTGTAGCTCTTCCATTGAAATAACATTGAGAACTCGCTTAATTTTGAACATGGGTGTATTTCGTAAGAAATATCTGCCGAATTCTGGCAGTTAACTATGTTTATTTGCGAATTTGCATGTACGGTATTTATGAACGGCATGTGACTCATAAGCCGCAGGTTATCGAACCGTTCTCTAACTGGTGACATAGCTAACGGGTCAAGGCTCTCCCTGACAACGTATTAATAAGCGGTTCCCTATTGTGTTTTCTGCATGTTTTGGACCCCCCGCAGTGAGGGATTCATTTACAACTAGATCCCAATTTATTGATATAATTATCTTCATTTTATCACGGTATTGCAAAAATGGCTTTAATAACTGTTCATAGGAATTGCAGAACCATGAAGGAAAGGTCAGAGTGGCTAGAAATTTTCTGGATAGATAGGTCACTACCAGGGGCGCCCAGGCTCACTTTACCGGCCCCATGAGCCCTCCTCTGGGCCGGGCCCCCTACAGCATAGGTCGTTGCCAGCGCGGGCTTCCGGGCCACATACAGTCCCTGCTGCCCGCCTTCCTCTTCGGCTCTGGTCACCACAAGAAATGCAAATGCATTACAAGCTCAATGATGATGATAACGTCACTGAGTACAAAAGAAGTCCCCAACGAGCAAGTTTCGAAACATGCTGTCAGTTAATTCGAGTAGTACGATATTTGTATTACGTAAAACTACACCGTCTCAAAACGAGCCAAAGCAATAGGCAATTGACGATAGAGAGTTTGAAAAAAAGATGAAATTTCTAGCTCAAAAAAGTTGGTTTTTCACACGCGATATTACTCCACACTTTATAAATTTACAAATATGTGTAATTGATATCAAAGAAAGTAAAAAGGTTTTACAGATCTACGTGAAGGGCAAATCTCGGGCAAAAGAAAATAATAGTCTGCATCGCATGGCGTTGGCAGATCCTACAACGACATTTACAATACTGGCACAAAAATGGAGGATACTAACGCGCCAGAAGCTCGTACATAAGCATTGTCCATAAGCACTGCTGTTGCTGTTACTCTTTACTCTACATCGCTCAGTTACTCTTCACTCTACATGTCACTCAGACCAGTGGTTCCCAACCTTCTTCGACCCGCGACCCACATTTTTCGTAGCAAAGTAATTCGCGACCCCCTTTATAGTAACCAAAAGATCTGCGCCCCCCCCCCCTTCCACGGTCTGTCAGCCGCCGTCATATTCGCATAAAAGCATTTTTAACAGAGTAAAGAAAACACGATAAATATTATTTATATATTACATTAATCATATACTAATGTGTATTGCAAAGCTAACAAGCATTAGTAGAATGATGCAATGTAGCCATGTTGAAATATAAAAGCGTTGGAAACATTTGGTATGAAATTCCTTATAAAAATAATTGCAACTAAAAATAGTTGCGGCGACCCCCAAAAACCAAAACACCCTTGAAGGTCGCGACCTCCAGTTTGGAAGCCACTGTCACAGACGACAGATTCTACAATGGTGTCAAGGAAGCGAAGACGTTGGAGTATTGAAAGAGCGAATCGCTTTCCAATGAATCGAGATTCAACCTCATGTATAATGACTAGATTCTTCTCCGTAAATTCCGCAGAAAACAGAAATTGGAAAGGTGCACTTTGTAGCATCGTACAGATCGTACATCGAGCGTGAGGTATTGAGTACTATTACGTTTTATTCACACTCTTATGTACGTTGCAAATATAATAAGTAATCAGCGGTACATCAGCGGTAATTGAAAGTTGAACTCTCGCCCTTTCTTCAAGCAGTTCCTAATACCGTTTTTTAACAAGACATCGCTCACCCTACGTTTCTTGTAATATCCAACATTCCCTCCATGCTCAATACGTATTATACTTTCCTTTTGGTTTTTCTTATAAATCTGATTTATCTTTAATCGGAAGTACAGGTCTGCTCTCACGGTGTTAACGGCCTTGGGAAAAGCAGAGTTTAACGGTTCTCAACCCTCGAGCAGGCGCGCGGGATGTTTCACATCCCACAACTTACAATATGTTAAAAGAACAGTCCACCCTTGCTTCTGAAACTGGCCAAACTCTTTCCTGTTGCCTTCAAAGTCACAATCTTTTGGGGTAGGGTGACAAAGTGAAAATTCCAGTTACTGTTCCCCGTAAAATTGGACGTTTTTAATGAAATAATGCTATATAATCAGATGGGGTGTAAAGCACCCCGCGCGCGTTCTCGCGTTCCTCTAATCGGAGCGATTGCTCGCGGGTTAAAAATGATTCGACATAACACAACGGAAAAAAAAGATTGACTAGGTTGTAGTAATACAAAATAAAGTTCTTGAACCTGGTCTAAACGTTGTGGGTAAAGATAAAGAGAATATAATGAAGTTAAATTAAAAATAGGAGATAAAAATTAATTAAAATACAAATCATTATAATTTATTATTACCTTAATTATTATAATTATAACGAATTAATGAAAAGCTAACTTAAAGAACACAGCCGCCTTTTCAATACTATTAGAACTTACAAAGTAATTTTTCTAGTTTTTTGTGCAGCCAAGTATTGGAAACTAGAAGTCTGGGCAATGGTCGTTTGGCTACCACCACAATGAACATGAAAACCTGCATAGGCTACTGGTGCTAACGCATTTGACTACATATATTTATTTTGACCACCATTTAGAAGTTGCATTATGGGAAGTATGACGTCACACACGTAAAAGGTGAGTTGACCAAATACTCTGTCGAAAGTATATGGGGCCGCTAAAAACTGATTTCTTGGTGCTTGCACCACACTTTTTTGGCGGTCCTGGGCGGCCGCCTAGCTCGCACCCACCCGCTAAGCACGGCCCTGCGGAAATAGGTAAATTATAATCACGTAACAACTTCATTTTTGGCCGTAACCCAGTCAACACCGAAGAATTTTGGTTACCGCGATCAATCTCAGTAATAATCATCAAGGAAAGGGCAAAAATTTCATCCTTATAGAGTTATATCAGTTATTTGCAGTAAACCATTAATACTAGTTTTCGATATAACAATTTCCCAAAAACGTAATTGTATATCAATAATTATCTGATACGCGTAATTCAAATCACTATACTCAACCAATTATTTTTTTAACGTTCTAAACGAAATTAATATTCACAAATATCAGTTTCGTTAAATAATGATACATATAGGCCTATTACAAAAAATATACATAAATATAATTGGTATTATTTTGTACAACTTACATTTATCCATATTTATGTGCGGCACACGTGTGTCTTCTTCTGACAAACTTCCGTTTCATGTCTCTAAGATTATGTTTAATAATGCTTAAAGAATTAAAAATAACTTCGTGTGCGTAAATTCTAAAACATATCCCGTTAGTATATCAATTACATCTCCAGTATTATAATATCAAGTCCCGTTTTCAATGCGAGAATAATCTGAATGCTATTAAAATTAACGGTTAATTGTGTTTACAAGATGCGATATCCTCATCGTCTATGCTAGGGCTGGGCACGCATGAGGGCCGCATTCCAATTTATCGTATATTATGAAGAGCCACACCATAGTTACATAGTATTAAATATACAAATTTAATATGGTTACATATTGTACCAAAGTATGTAAATTATACATATGAGAAAATATAATTAAGAGAAAGAAAATACAAAATAATTATTTAAAATTTTTATAATAACTCCTAGATGGACCTATCGATGCAACCGAAGGTCTACTTTTGAAGCGATTACGTACAACTTTCACTTTATTATCTGCAAGGCGGTGTGTTTCACACCTCTACAAATCGCCAGGAAAACCGTCCACCTTGCTTAACTGCCAAACAAACTTTTTCCCTGCTGCCTTCGAAGCAATATTTGGGTAGGTGACAAAAGAGAAAATTCCACTTTGGTTGTTTACCGTAAAATTGATGTTTTACGAATACGCTATATAATTAAATGTGTAGGCACTTTCACGCTGTTCTCGTTCTAATCGGCGCGCCCGCTATCAGGTTAGCTGTTTGTTTGGTTTTATGGCGCGCAAGATATCGGCCATACTGGTGCCAAACAGAAGTCAGGTTAGCCGGGAACTAATTCTTCTTAAATGGGCCAATTTAATCAAGATTCAAAAATTCCTCGAAGAAAAGGATTTAAATTCTCGACCGGAGCCAGACGACCGAAATGAAGAGCCACATGCGGCTCTTCATGAACTATATTTGTTTCACTTAGGGCCGATTTATAAAATGTTGTACCTACCGGAAAGGGAAAAGAGGCTGGGGATTTTTTTTTCTTTTTTTTAAAATTGCAATTTATTTACCGTAGAATTCTGTCGATCAGCTCTCCCCGAGAAGGCGCCCTCCACCTTTTTTTCTAAATCTGAAATTCTGAAAAATTGCGTGAAATAACTCCTACTCGCAAGGCCAGATTCAGACAGAGGGCGTGCGTCCTCCTGAAAATAATAAGTTTACATTAAAAATTATTATTTTCAAGTAACAAATACTTTAAACTAAACTTACAAGTGAATTTTCAAGCTTTGCGCCCTCCCTGAAATTTTGTTCTGCATCCGCCCTTTCCCTCCTCCCCCAATATAAAAAAAAATCGTCGTCAAATAAACTAAATTTGTTTATAAAAATATCGTTATTATATCTTATAATAATGCACATAAGGTAGGCTAACCATAAATGTCGCCCCTTCCCTATCCTCTGCGATTTTTCGTCGAATTTGAGGGGGCGGAACGACAGAGTTTTATTTATTTCTGCTAGTAAGGCATGGGGAGGGGCATGAATGTAATTAGCTTGGAAGTTTAGGGGATTAACTTTTTCTTGGGGGGCTAAACCATGTACCTCAATGCTTAGAAGAAATTTTCTAGGGGGTTAGCCCCTATTTACGGCAATAGATGGGGCACCAAAATTCAATGTGCCCAGGGCGCCTCGTACCTTAAACCCGGTCCTGTCCACCCCTGGTTTATGCACTTGATCAGCTGACCTATGAATGATGAATAAAATGATTAATATTCTATATTTACTATAATATATATAATATATTACTATAATTGTAGTAATATATAAGTGCTATATATATATGTAATAGTTAATGTTCTATGATCTGTGAATTGTGACTTACAACTCGTGCTTTTCGTATACGAGTTGCAAATACTTGCGCATGCTGGACGTTTTTAGAACTTACCCGTCTCTGGCATTAAGAGTCGAATGCCGTCTAGAGTTCCATTGCAAACATTGTCCGACTTGATGTATGTATTATAACCCGCTTGGTTTTGTTGAAAAAGTTTACAATCACGCTGTTCACATGAGCGTCCATATGAGCAATTTAGGGATGGGGGAGCAGCTGAGAAAAATTATTACCTTCTT
>QLNU02015003.1:58482199-58495286 GCA_006491805.2 Dysdera silvatica
AATCTGCGTTAAACTAGGTGCAGCTGTACATACGGTTTTCTGAATTAATAGATTTTATATATTGTTAAGATAAATATATCTATTACTAATAAATTTGACACCTACGTATTATTAACTCAATCTAGAGGTTTTTATTTTTTTTTTGCTTTCTTAACAAAGGAAAGGGCCCGTGGACGAGGCCACGATTTTAATGGGAGTGGTCTCATTTGAAAGCTCTCAAAAAATTGTTAGGCACGTATTGGAGCGTTTTTCAGCGTGGGCCTTAATATAGATGTCAGGGGCCAAAGAAGGGCAAAATTATGGACGTTTTCAAAGATTTCAAACGACTGCACCTTGGTTAAAATTTAGAGCTAAAAATTAAGTTTCCAGGCATTGTATGCATCTTTCAAATATATCGAATACTTGTTTCAGGATTTTTCGGATAAAACATTATTAAATGTTATTTTGTAATTTTGGATATCGCCTCTATTACTGCTATTTATCGAAAGACTTCTTGGCAGTTTGGTGAAATCAATGGCGATCTTTCTAGAAAGCTGGCTGTTTGCGTTTGTATTATTGAATATGCATGAAACATATAAAAGGAGGTTGAAATATAAATTTATGCATTAAGGATACAAATTAATAATGGAAGATCTTACTGCTCATGGGAAATATCGTGAATTTATTGTTTGTAATCATTTAATATCTTTTCTTGCGAAGATTAAAATCTTCGTTCAATAACTTGCATTCGTAATACCCCAAAAACTACCTTGCGTAAGAACAGTGGGTCACCCAGAATTTTCCGAATGGGGGGGTCAGTGGCACACAGAATTTGTTCAAAGATGTGTAGGTGTGGGGGGAAGGGGGTTAACATCAATAACCTTTTTGAACTGTTATATTAATTAGTAAGGCAGTTGTATTCTGTGCATTTTTTTTTCAAGAGCAATATCAAAATAATTTTTCCGTTTGGTCAACCCAAGCCCTGGCCCTTAGATTCTGGGCACCATCGCTCCTCCCCCCCCCGTGGGTGCGTCACTGCGTTAGAGTGTACTACTTTCTTCATCATGTATCGCTCGGGGTTTTTTTGGAATAGTAAAAGGATTGCATTGTTCTCCAAAAATAATTTTCATTTTTTTTATGTTGTTATATTATAGGATGAGCATGTTGTATATGAGTAATGTATATGTGTGTTTGAACGATATGAACTACGTTTATACGTTTTATTCAGATTGATATTAAGTTACAGAAAACTTGTGTAGGAAATTATAACGTCTTGACAATTATTATGACTTTAGTTGCAAAGAACGTTAGCGAAAGTGAATATTTGTTACTTACAAAAACAAAAACAGATTTCTCAAAAATATAAAAAAAAATCGGATAATTTTTTATTCTGATCAAGTAATACATGTTAAATTTTACTGCAAGAATATGCAGAAAAAATGCAAATGTTAGTCACTGAGTTTTCCGTAAAATGTAACTCTACTCTTACAGGTTCAGATGAGATAATGGGTAGTAAAACAAGCAGTTCCAACATCTTTCTGGAAATATCGCCAATGGTTCGCCAAATTGCTAAGAAATTCTTTTGACAGATACCAATAATAGAAGCGATGTGCAGAATTACAAAATTACATTTAATAATGCTTTATCAGAAAAATCAAAACAAGTATTCGATATATTTGAAAGTTACATACATCAAAACTTAATCTTTAACTCTAAATTTTAACCGAGATACAGCCGTTTGAAATCTTCGAAAATGCCCCTAATTTTGCCCCTAGCATCTATATTAAGGCCCACGCTGAAAAACGCTCGAATACGGATCTCACAATTTTTTTAGAGCATTCAAGTGACATTACTCCCATTAAAATCGGCGTCGTCCAGCTCGGGCCCTTCCTTTGTCAGACCCTTATACCCCCCTCCCCCACAACCCAGGAACAGGTACGTGTGCTTAGGAAAACTCTTTATTAGGAAGTTTAAAGTCCCTTAGACATGCCTTATTCTGTTTGTTTGCCACTTACCTTAAAGCAGTACGTCGGCCCGATGTCACTGACGTGACCACTCGATTTTCTGTTTTGGTCGTTAAAAATTTCGTTATATAGAAACACTTTCATATGTAATGACCATGGGGATTTACCAAAACTTCGCTATACGGTTTTATTGTAGCTCGTTTTTCTTGACTTTTAGGAACGATTTTGAATACCTTGACAATTTAGCCCCACCTTCGCAAGAAATTTAGCTATTCAGAACAGGTTAGGAAGGTTTCCTCCTGACTGTTAAACATTTGACCAAAATATTTCGTTTTTTCTTGACTTTTAGGGATGATTTTGAATTCCCTGACAATTCTAGATTCTATAGGTCGCACGGAAACTCTACATTCCACTCAAGGTTTAAGCTGTAGTCTCGTTTTTCGCAAAATGCGACGAGTTGCTCGAAAATGCGAAGAAAAAATTTTTGCCCATCGCGAAAATGCGACAGGCATTTTTAACCACAGTTTATTCTCTGAAAACAGGATTCCTCGATTCCAGAATATCCGTTTTGCACTTCAGCGATCTTTTCTTGTTCCTTTTTGTTTCCTCTTCAAAATTCTTAACAGCACCTGTTAAGCATCGTTGATATAAATAATTTCATTGATAAGATTCTTCGAGCAACGAAAGCAACTAATATTTTTTTGATACAACTTTTTTTTGTATTTTTGCGACAGCATGTTTTGAGCCAGCTTAAACCCTGATTCTTCTTTATGGCGTGCTCGAATTTATTTTGATCTTAAACCCATCTAGAAAGTAATTTACAACGTAATTTGAAATAGCAGCTAAATATTTGAAATATACAGTAGAACTCAGTTACAACAAATTCTCGGCCAAGATGTCTGTCAGAATATTTGCTTAGGTAGGGTGTCCAACTTCGTTTGGGTGTGTGTGTGAAATTTACCTTCAAAATTTTAATTTTTTTTATAAAATGTACTTACCAGAAAAGAAACGAAATAAAATATTCGGTAGTTATGAAATAATTCGTTTACATTTACACAAAAAAAGTTCATGTTTTTTATTTGGAGGAAAACAAAATTTAAGCATTTCTTAGACATTTAACCCATTCACAGACAGTGGATAATTTAGGTTTTCACTTCATATGGTACCTTTCGCTCTCTTGGTACCTTTACTCGTATTTTTCTTTGAAAAATTGCTACATGTAAAAGATTATTACAATTTACATATGCAGAAAAAGTATAGAAAAATAATTTTTTTTTCTTTCTTGTAATTTGAATATTTAGCGGGTATGTAAACTGTGAGTTTTAGGTGGGGGGTGTCAAGAAATTACGGGGTGTAGCAGACTCGCTGTTCAGGGGGTTACACTTAGGTTAGTGTGATTAAATGTATGATGTATCTTATATGTCTTACTGAAAAACAGTTGCAACCTTGCGGTGGCGCAGTGTGGTAACGCGTTCGCCTAGTGCGCCGTTAATCCGGGTTCGACTCCCAACAGTGCAAAGAACGCTTACTCAGAGATCTCATAAAGATCGCACTGCTCACTGTAGTCCGGGGTTTGGTTCCCTAGGCCTTAAGAGGTTCAGATTCCTCGGAAAACAGTAGGTCCCGGCGCAGCATGACCATTGTAGTCCTTGAACCGTAAAACCACAAACAAAAACGGTTATAACGACGAAAATCTTTCGATTCTTTGCTGTTCGTTATAACAAGGTTCGACTTACTTTACTAAGTTTTACGAAGTTCCGCCGTATTCCTATAAAAAGCTATGTTTAGCTTAAAACGCCTACATTTAACCAAAAAAAAAATTTAGCTGCATGAAAAGATCATATTCATAAACATAAGTACGATCGATTCACTTCATTGGAATAAAGCGTAACAGCGAATCAAAAGTGCTATCTTCAATTAAAAAAATATATAATCAGTGTGAAAGTGAAAATATTACGTTGTATAAATAAAACGAAGTCGCCAGTTTCAGATACTTTTTTTTACATTTATTAGTAAGTGTACAACAGCAGCAAGGTTCAGACAACCAATTATCCCGCTTAGCAAACCAATCAACCAATATCTACAACAATCAATCCAAAGACGCACAAGAAAGTGACAACACGAGTGAAACTGTCGGCAAACCGTTTTTTGAATGACAGGTAGGCCACACATTGAAGAAACAGGAGTTTGGCGCATGTGCAGTACGATGCGTGAAAAACTGATCTGATAAGGAGCTTAGGCAAAATTTTACGGATGCCACCTTCAAGCCAAGTAGACAATGCATGTTTCAAATCAATTTTTAACTACGCCTTGTCACGCTTTCGTCACATGCTCCTTCAATGTTAGGCCTACCTTTACGTGATGATATGGTTTGAAGCGTAAGGTTCAAATCTTTTATAAAAATATACAATATACACCTGAAATGATATCCTTAGGCTCGAATGCATATCCGTGGATTTCCTCATAACAATTTATAAATTTTGCAATTGGCGAGAAGTCACGTCAGAAAATGCCTGTATTGAAGTCGCGAAGAGAGGGTTTCCAATTATACAATTCAGTGAAACTGACACGAAGACTACGCCTGTTTAAAAAATACATTAAAAAACAGCTGGCATTGTGACGAAGTTGCTATGACGCAACAAGTATTTCCTTACTATAAACTAATTGTTTACAAATTGGACAGGAAATTTATTAATTTATACATAATATATATCATTATAGTCATAAGATTTTATATTCGATTTGTCGTTTGAACTGCACCCTATATTTTTCATATATGTCTTTTCATATACACGTTGTGTGCTTGCGCATGCGCTGAAGTTTAGAAATGGTTTCTTTATAACGTTAATCGTCGTAAGGAAAAGGAAAATCCGATATGGACATACTCTGAAACTGTGTTAGGTTTAAAATTTAACATCTATTTCTATTTGTGATATTAACTGCTCAAGATACACTTGTCATTGAAACTTATTTCTCATCGGGCCCCATGATATTACAAGACGGCTTTCTGCCATTTTTCGTATAAGAAGTTGCCAATTACTGACACCGAGAGATAGGAGAAAGTCCTAGAACAGTATTCCCTAAAAAAAAAATGGATGGTTTTCAATGATTGATGTACGGCTGAAATTCCTACAAGACATTGAGAATTCATCAGTAATCTATATACGCGTGGGAATAGATTAATAGAGTACGTTTCAGAGGGTCTATATCTGGAAATACAAACGCTTACAGAGATTAAAAATGTGGAGAACACGAAATGTAAAAAATTACGAAATCAAAACGTCAAATCCCCGCTAATATAAACTAAAATGGGCCCATATACTTTTGCTATTTTGATTAACTCTTCACTCGTGTTGTCAGCCGACTCGAAACATTGATTTTTGATGACTATATGAAATACACGGTTTTCCGTCACAAAATATATCTTCAGAATGGAAGATGATATCGTGGATTGTTGTTTTTTCTAGAGTTATGCTCGCTATACAGAAACGCTTTCGGAAAAACGTAGAAGGTAGGAGGCGGAGAGATACATACATACAAAAGACTCCATCATCTTTCTACGAATGGTATTTACACAATCTATAAAAAAGTACTAATTCGAGACAGAGATGAATAATCCTTTCTTCTAGTTTCTGTATACACTCTATCAACTTTGGGGGTTTGCAATTACTGCAGACACTTTTGATAAAATATCTTCATACAAACGTATACGTATCGAAGGGTGCTGAGAGGTCTATATAGTACACAGAGAGAGACCTGTAGACACCAGGAACACAACATCTCTTGATTATTGGGACTGATACGGAGTTGACTTCAATTGCCCAATGCAGTCACACGACAATGAAAGTATTGCACGCTTGTTTCAGTAGACTAAATACAAAACTAAAACAAAACAACGCCGTGCTGTAAGAAAGATGTGGTGGTGGTGGTGGTAGTGAAGAAAGAGTAGCAATATGTGGACGTTCTTTTGGTCGACGCAGACCGCCCAACCTGCAAAAACGTCGCCTTTGATTTGTTATGAGAATGTACATTTTAGAAAGCTACGGACCTTGCTTTTCGCAGATGACTAAAAACAAGCGAGAAACGAAAGTCTGTATTTTACAGCGGCAGAAAGCGCCACATAGCTGATAATCACAAAATTGAAGACACGCTGAAGTTAAAATAGCTGTGTACCTTCAATCTGAACGTTAGATGGAAGTTCTGCTTTATTTTTATTTTTTAAAACAGTGAGAGTATGCATCAGAGTTAGAAAAAGTTTTTTGATTACCCTAAAACTGACGCTCTCGAACTCAGAGTCTGTTCCTGTTATTCGAGCGGGAATCGAGGTTCTTTATAACGATTTTTGGGCTGTACCCATTTGGGTCAGGATTCATAACAGCCGTCAGGTTCGATCCTTTGAACCGATTATGAGAGTTTTTGTAAGAGGATGAAGATGATGAGGACGATGAGTCCGACTTCTTGTAGATGGGGATGGATGGCCGGGCCAACTTGTAACTAGATGTCGATGGCACGAGAGGTATCATGTTTAGATGAGCAGTTGGGGTGCTCGTAGGCGAAGTAGCATTGTTACTGGAATTCGGAGGCGTGACGCATGGGGACAGCCGATGATGGGGTGATACTCCAGTGTTCGGAGGAGACAAGCTATTGTTGTGATGCCGCGGTGATAATGTTCTCGCGTTGGCAGCAACGGCACTGGCGTAATCTCGACAACTTATGGGAGACTTCCTGTGGAAAGTAACAGGAGAAGTAGGATTTGGGGATCTACAATTGCCCTTGCAATTGATTTGTCTCGAGTTAGGCAAGGATGGAGCCTTACTGACTGAGATGTGGCTGGATACCGGACTCGTTGGACCACTGAGGTGGGCGGCGCTAAGACTTGAATGGTGGTTTCTACACACGTGGGGGGAATTGGAAGGTGGCGATGTTTTTGTTGTTGACAGCGAACTATTCATGCGTATTGGAGAAGTTGGCGTTGTTGCATTAGAAGAAAAATGGTGCGATGGTAAACGGACTGGAGGCATTTTGTGTGTATGGGCTTGTGCGGCAGCCATCATGGTATGTCTTGCAGCTGATGCTGATAATGCTCCAATTAAGAAATTTGTTGACGTTGGGTGTTTTGGAGCGGGGACGCAAGCAGTGTGTGGTTTAGTAGGTGGGGCTGACAGACAAGTTTGTTGACGATGCTTGGCATCAAGCACAGGAGGATTAGCCACTTGACGTGGGCGAGATCTTGGTACTACTTCGTGGCCTGGTCTACGGCTTGCCGAAGTAGACAAATCAAGAGCACCAATATTGTCTTTGCGTTCATGATTCCGATGAAGATTATTGATAATGTGATCGATTCCATTAGGTTTAGCTGATGTAGGAGATATGTTATGTGCTTCGGTTGTTTTCGCAGTTGATGGTGGTATAGGAGGTGGACAACAAGCTGGCGTCGGTAGGGTCTTTGGAATAGTCGGAGCCGCCGTTGTGAAGGTCGTCGATGGATGAGACAACGTGGAAGACGTTGCTGATACAGTCACAGAAGCAGCTTTTTCTGTAGATTCAGGCGTTATAATGGTAGGCACTGGGGACCCCAAATCATCATCACAACTGGATCTAGCTTGATTACTGACATCGCTAGCTCGTCCGCTGTCAGTCTCGATGTCTACTTCGTCTTCCTTTTCCGCTATGGCGGTAATTTTTCGACGCAACTCATTATCTTCTCTATCGTTGTCCTCGTTATCTGAGCTGTCCAATTTCTGTTCATCCACCACCAAATCTGGTTGACATCCAAGATCGTCGTTATCACTAAATTCTGCTGTAATGGAACTTTTCACTTCCTTGAATGGCACATTGATGGAATTGGTTTCGGAAGCGATGTCCTTTATGGGCGACAAGTTCTGTTTTTCAATTTTGAGTGTGTCAGCAGTGGAAATCGACTGAGATTCTGTGGAACCATTATATGCTAAATGTGATTGAAATAGGCTTTTCTGATTAAAGGCCGTTAACGAATTTGAAGCAGTTGAAACCGCAGTCACATTTGGCACTAAATTACTAACACTGAAAGACAATGAGGGCGTTGAAGTGCACGGCGAAGAACTATTTGCTGTTGTCACTAACGAACTCGGGACATTTTCAGAAGGCAAAGCACATTCTGTTATCACAGGTTTGCATGAAGTCTGTATTGGAAGCGAACTTAATGAAGCTACCTTAGTTACAGGAATGGGCGTTGACACTGCAGTGACGTTGCAAGTTACAGGGACAATGGAAGAAGTAGCAAGCGACGTATCAACATTAGTGGCAAGCATGGATTCAGAAAGATTGTTCACTGATACCGCAACATGTGGTAATGGAGACATAGTACTTAATTGCTGGGATATAATAGTTCTCGGCACTGTTCCTGCAGTTGATTTTGTCTCAGTTACTTGAGGTGCACTAGATACAGGTAATGACGACACAGTCGTCGTGACATATGCTGAAGTTAAGGAATTTGCAGTGGGGATAACGTTGCTTAGGGACACCTGTGGGTAGTGATTAGAGGTTATAGTTGGCGGTGGTTGCACTATAGGTACAGAAGTTACTGTTGGTGGTGTGACTCTGTTCTGCATAGGTATCATTGGTAAACTGGTTGGTGCAGAGTTATTGGTACTTAAGCCATTCAAGTTTGGAGAACTGTTTACAGGATTGGGCGCACCAAAGCAACCAACTGGTCCAGAAGTTAGATAGTTCACAGAAACCGCACCTAAACAATTCATAGGCCTCGTGGTTAAACACGTAGCTGTTGGAGCAGAGAAGCAAGTCACAGGAGATTGATTAAAGTGCCCTTGGGATGATAATGTAGTTACTGAAGATTGGTTACTCGTGCGAGCTGGATATGGGGCCAGTTTGGCTAAAGGACGAGGTGTGGACCGATTAGAACCTGCAGAATTCTTGACTCGAGACCTTGTTGATCTTTTAGTTATCCTGATTTTGTCCGGAGATGCAGAAATGCCGTTCAGTGTTGATTGAATGGGTGTTATGTTGCTGGTGTACGGAGAGGAAGAACAAACGGCCGTCATTTTCAGCTGATTAGAAATAATCTGCTGCTGTGGTTGAGGAGAGTTTGCCACTGTTGTATTGACTGTTGGGTGTGGGGGCACAGCACTGCTATTGATGAAGATCATGGGCTTCGAGTCTTGAGGAATTACCTCAGTTTCTTGTTTGGCGTTCGGTAAATCTTGCTGAACAGTAGCAACACTTTGCTGAATTGTGGAAGACGTATGAAGGACGGAGTCTGGAAGTCTGACAGGACTGGGCTCTGAGACCACTTGAATGGGTTGTGGAGGCGTAACAGCTGGCAATTTTTCATCTTTGTTGCTGTCGAGAAGAAGCGGGTCTTCTGCAGGTTGAGCTGGCGTTTCTCGGAGTGGAGACTCCGACACAATTTCTTCCGATGTCTTTGGTATGTCCTCCGAAATGAGAACTTCATTTGTTAAAACTGTAGCCTGACTTTCTTCTGTGGAATGTGAAGTTTTTAGCTTCTTCTTCGGTCGTTTGCACGTCTTGTAAAAAAATCGCATGGGACCAGACTACAAATGAAAAAAAAAGAGAAGGAACTTGTATATTTAAAGTATAGTTTATGGAACTTAATTTGAAAACGAAGCAAGAGAATTGTACTTACACGTCTCCATGCGTAAATGTAAGCGATATCCATGAGTGTGTAGCCTTCATTTAGAGGATCACCGGAATAGGATATATCCACCTAAACAGAAAACACATTTTATGTTTCCCACGTATAAATGGGCTAGAAAAAAACTGCACGAAATAATAATAATTATTTATAGATAACTGCAGTTGTCGTTCATTTTATAGCAAATGAAAATTGCAATGCCATGACACCGGCACACCCTGCAGCCCAAATACAAAAGTACTTCTAGGGACAACATTTCCTGTGCACGCAATAAACGGGAAAAAGTCGTGAGGGGGGAGATTACACCGAGTACCAGGGATGATAGGAGAGATCTCCCTCTGGGGAAAGCCAGGGTTGGACACGCAGAGGCGGAGGGACCACGTACAACAACAGGATGATTAGAACCACCAGGCGAAATCCTCATGAACATTAGTAACCCGCCATTTAATAGCTGTATTTATAATTTCACTACATGAAATAAAAAGTAAACAAATTATATATAGAACGTAGGTACGTGATATGTGAAAACGATGTTGGAACAGGAAATATGGAGAATTTATTTCTGTTAGTAAAAAGAATAAAAACTGGATAGTTGGATCATGACCAGTCTGATTAAGTGTTTAGAATGGATAAGGTACAAAGACCAGAGTAGTTTATTTCAAGGAGTATACACTACACCAGTGTTTCTCCAATTGTGTTTCGTGCGACGTGAACAATTTAAGTGAAAAATGGCAATTCATGAAACAAATAACCAAAATGTATAGTTGAAGGTCGATTGGCTTTACAAAAAATGGGTTTCGTGAATAAATTATGAGACAAAAAGCATTACATGAATACAAGGTGACATGAAAAGTATTTTGTAAAGGTATTGTGGGATGATGAGTGTTTCGTGAACACACTGTGATGTGAAAAGTGTTTCGCGAACACATCGTGAGATGAGAAACGTTTCGTGAGTGCATGGTATGATAAAAACTGTACCGTGAATACACTGTGTGTGAGATGAAAAGCGTTTCTTAAGACTTCGCGTAAGAACTTCGTGAAGTGTTCTGTGGCTAAAAGTTTGTTTGTTTGGATTTTTATGGTGCAAGAGCATCTGGGCTATACTGCGTCAATCTGTGACTAAAAGAATTGAGAGACACTGACTTAAAGAACAAAACGGGAACGATTATTAACATAGGCTGTTATTTGCCCACAAATAGACATTTTACAGATAAATACTCTCGCAATAGCACCAACCGGCAGAAAAATAAACCATCGCTACCTCTAGCTTCGTTTGCCATCAGAATGGACAAGGAAGGATCTCAGAAAATTTTTTAATAGAATGTTACGAAATCGAGGGACGAGAACGCCTAAGAAAAAAAGTTTTCCATCCGCAGGCAGCAGGGATTAGAAAGGGGGAAAACTTTTCCCACTACAATTCAGCTCACGAAAACCCAATTAGCAGTCCTCCCTCTTTCACTCTCCCTTCCTTTCCATCCTCCCCAAAATCCTGAAATACAACCCCCTCCCCTCCCGCGAAAGGGAATTCTCCCGGTAACTATGGAAACAGACCTGTTCCATGTCATTCCACTTTCCTCCAACGTCGATGTCCGCCCCGCTTTCGGCTAAATCATTTTTAATAACTTCGCCTACGTCCTGGATACTGCCCTTATCAAATTCTGGAGAAAAAGGCGATTGACGCTCGGATACGGCACCGCCTCTTTACAGCGACTTCCGCTCTTTCTCCACGTTCAATTCGCAGTGCATTCTAAATTTTCAATGTTGTTTACCGTCCAAATTCAATCTTTCTTACTGTCCGAATTCAATCTTTCTTACTGTCCGAATTCAATCTTGCTTACTGTCGAAATTCAAGTCCGTATGCGTGTCACGCGAACGAGAAGGATCACAGGAATTTAGCTCTTGCATAGAAATTGACTTCTCTGCACATTAAAAAACACTTAATATCTAGTATAGCAAAAGTAATATCTAGTATAGCAAAGCAGGTATGGATTTGGTTGTTAGGGGGAGGGAAAAGCGGTATGCGGGAGAAAGAATATTCTAAAATATACGGTCATGTGTATCCAATAGTGGAAATGTAAAAAGCCCACGGTCGTTGAGATGATTCATATACAGAATTAAGTGCATCTAACTTTACTGAATTGTTGAGTTTTAAACAATTAATTAGGATTCCCACTCAAATTGATAAAAAAAAAAAATAATAATAATCATTTTGACTTTTCCAACGGTTTTCCTCGACTTTTGCGATAAAATTTTCTAATCTCTTGGGACTTCCCTCTGTGGTCAATTGAACTTCGGATGAGGGGAAGATGGCTTCAAGTTCGTGAAAAATTTAGCTATTCGATGCAGAAGTTAGGGAAGTTGTGCCCTAAATTTCCCAGGTTTGACTTGAAATTCTCGTTTTTTCCTGACTTTAAGGAACGTTTTCAATTTCCTTGATAATTTTAGGTTCCTCAAGTGCATGGGCACCTTGGTTAATGGTTGTCTTCCGTACCAAAACGATATTAGGGGCCATTTGTGACCAAATCGGAAGTTTAAGATGGGCTCCGAGTCATTGTATAGTTACATACGGACATATCAGGTCGAAGATTTAAAGTGAGTGAGATACCATAAAAAGCCATATCTGCAACTATTTTCATGAGATCACCAGACGTGGACTTTCCATCCAGGGAAGATCGGATGGATGGACATGTTCTTGATGGATCTGACATCTTCTATACCGATGGTTCAAAGCTAGGGAACCTATCAGGGGCTGGTGTAGTTGGATATAAACCTAAGTTCAAATTTTCTGTTGCCTTGGGAGAATGCTGCACTGTCTTTCAGGCGAAAATTTTTGCTATTTTGACTTGCGTTCAAGAACTTGTTAAGAAGATAATTCGCACTCATTGTATTGCAATTTGTTCCCATAGTCAAGCAGCACTGGGAAAAGTGACTGACAGTTCCAAACTCGTACTGGAATGTCGAAGTATACTCGATAAATTATTAAAGTTCAACAAGGTGAGATTGTTGTGGGTGCCTAGTCATCGGGGCGTGCAAGGGAATGTGATGGCTGATGGGCTAGTAAGGCTTGGTTCTTCCACCAGGCCTGTTGGACCTGAGCCGTTTGTTCCTGTTTCACGTTCTGGGATCAGGCATGCACTCAAGCCAATCTGTGATAAGGAAACTGCTAAAGAGTGGTTAAACACTCCTTGTATGAGGCAATCAAGAAATTTCATCAATGATACCACTAATAGGAATCAAAAATTTTTACTGGAACTTGACAGAAAGTCATGCAGAATCTTGGTGGGCCTACTTACAGGACATTGCCTTAGGAAACATCTATACACCATCAAGATTGCTGATAATCATATATGTAGAGGATGCAATCAAGCTGCTGAAACAGCGGAGCACGTTCTTGGTGAATGTGTTGCCTTTGCGGAACTTAGATCCCGAATCTTTGGGGCTCTAGATATATTGCCTAAAGAATTCAGTGACCTACGTTTAACCGACTGCCTTA
>QLNU02015003.1:58495386-58505573 GCA_006491805.2 Dysdera silvatica
TGTGGGGAAATTCAATTATGCTTATAACGACCTTGAAAGGAAACCAATGAGTGAAAGTGGCAAGGTCGAAAACGACTTTCTTCGATTCTTTGCCTGTACTTCTAACACTTCACTTCCTTCTTGGGAACGTCTTTTTCATTTCCCACCACCCCTAAATAACAAAATAAAATCGACTTACCCAGATCCATATTCCAAAGACATACTAATGTATTCATCTGGAGTGTAGATAAACCGATGGTTTTCGCCCTCTCCCCTTTCTTCCGAAGAACATCTGGCAGCTGTAAAAAATAAGCACATATTTTTAAAAAACCTCCGCTATGGAAGACATCAAATTGTTTTGTAGTATAATAGGTTGCACGACTCTAAAAATCTTACCTTCTTCGGGATGATCGGCGTAGAATTCTCGCCTTCTCTTCATTTCGTCTAAAACAAAATTAGCGAAATTAAGAAAATATACAAATTAAAGAAACTGATTAGATAAAAAAAGAAATTGATTAAGAAAATAGACAAATCGAAATTGATTAGAGAAAATTGGGAATTTTATTAGAAAAAATTTTGATTAAAGAAAACATAGAAATTGGAGAAATTGATTAGAGAAAACATAAAAAATTGGAGAAATTGATTAGAGAAAATAAAGAAATCGATTAAGTAGGCAAATTTGAGAAATTGACTAGAGAAAATAGACAAATTAGAAAACTTGATTAGAAAAAATAATTTCTTAAAGAAAATAGAGAAATTGATTAAGCAAATATACAAATTGGAGAAATTGATTAGAGAAAATAGATAATTTGATTTAAAAAAAAATTTGAAGATAATAGAGAAATTGATGAAGAAAATATACAAATTGGAAAAATTGATTAGAGAAAACAGAATTTGATTACAAAAAAAGAGAAATTGGTTACAAAAAACAGAGAAATTGGTTAGAAAAAATGGGGAAATTGGTTAGATAAAATAAAGAAACTGATCAGACGAAATATAATAGGAACAGAAGAATACGCGATAAAACCTCCTTAATTTGTTATTCAAACAGCAGGAATACAAAACCAGGACAAGTGGAATGATGAGTGAAATGGTCTTAAAAACATGAAGAGTGAGGAATTAACAAAAATGTGTCGATTATTGAATCAAACTAATGTGTAAAGCTTACAAAAAAAAAAGTTAAAATTGTTAAAAACATCAGTTTATTTATTTTTAAATAAAGACATGTAAAGCAACATTATGGCTTTAGGGTCAATAGAGGTGATCCTGGAGAAAAAAAACACGAACCTGGGTGTAAAACCGTTAGCGTATATGAAACTAGGGTCCTAATAGGATTTATTAATTATTTATATATGGGATTTATTAATTATTGTAATGATATCACTTCATAGGGTCATAATGGAATCCATATCTAGCTAATCTGCACGCTTCAGTCATGCATGATGTCAAGCAATGGAAAAGTGACGAATTGATCAGGGTTATATCAAAAAGAGTACAAGTCGAAACAGCACTTTTTATAGCACTCGTCTTCCGCGCAAGGTCGTTAAGATTACAAAAACAACAAATCATGATTCAGAAATGGCAAAATTAATTGACAACGAATGCATCTTTTTGACCTGTAATAACCCTCGAAACAGGTGCACAAAAAGTGCTCCTCCATGTGTATATTTCCAAAAACCTCGAAAATTACTATTTAGTAATGGTTACGAGATGTTCTCGCATTTATTAATTACAGCTACAACTATATTATGAAAGGCACTAAAACTCACTTTGATAGAGCCCTGGAACTAGTTTGTACACTACATCTTGTAAGGTTTTGTCAGACCTACAAAGTAAAAGAAGATACATGTGATACAAATATCCATCTTAAACACTCAATGAAAAAAATAAAAGAATGACACTACACAACTGACGTGCCATATCGGTCAGTGACGGAACCATTGAACGAGAATGCTAGTTCACGACTGATAGGCAAATTCGTTCATTCGTTCGTTCGTTCAGTGAACCATATGGCATGCCACTGTACTATGTACTGTCAATTTCCACCACGTGTTAGAAGTGACACCAGTTAGTTCATCCTACCTGATGCTAAGTAACGGCCTCGTCTTGTGCACCTGCACATCACACACCGGGCAGAATTTGTTCGTTTCCAAATACTTCACAATGCACGCACGGCAAACTAAATAAAGACAAAATAATCTAACTACAAAACAACAATAAATTTACAACATGGTGGAACCTGGTAAAATGACAATCTCGGTAAACTGACCACCTAAACAAGGAGACCACTTTTTATAAGAAAAAAACTGATACGGACATAATCATGCCTGCACCAAAGTCTATCATGTACAGTGACAACCTGTCTGCGGTGCCATTGCAGTCTACTCCCAAAGGTGGTCACTTTACGCAGGTTCTAGTATATAAGAGAAAGAGATTGCTACATTATTAACATCCAAAATAAGGAGTTGAGCATTCGACATCAAGTTACCGGTTTTGTATCAATCCATTTGCAATGCTTTACTTCACTTATTGACTAAATGTATATTAGCCATTCTTGCCTTCGTTTATTATGCTTTGTCTAAACGTTTTATCCATTTTGTTTTTCTATTACTGTACTATTTTCTCAGCCAAACGGTTTGAAACTAGTGGCATATGACTTATTTTTATGTCCTTTACTATCCCCACTTCCCTAAATTAATAAATATGATGAAACTAGTGGAAGTAAAGCAGCAAACGTTGCGATGCTCGTCGGCAACGTCCTCCTCACAATAGGATTTTCTCTGCTGGATGGTGGTTCGAAACTACGACATACACTCACTCTCAAACCAAGGGTTGGTACTGTGACACGACCCTTTCATGCGTTGCACCAACTATTCAGACAACTATCTGTTTGTCATCATCATTATAGTCTTATGACTACAACCCCTCATTTAGCGAAGGTAGAGCAGCAGTGCTGCGGTACTTCGAAAAAACATGCCAAATCTCTACAATCAATCCATTAGCTCAAATTCAGTTTTCAGCTGGCAATGCCGGATAACTTTAAAACTGAAATGTTGAAATTATATTGGATTTTGACAATCACATGTAAATTGACAATGGTTCAAGCTTTGACAGCAGGCTCCAATGAGAAGCTATTCGAAAGAAGTATGCCATATATGACCACGTCGCGACTCGTGGCCAAACGCATCGTGGTTACAAACAACGTTCTTAGAAATTATTTGGCACGTTCGTGATGGGACTCGAATTGGAATGGTAAAAAAAATTCGATGAGTGTACTTACACGAATGTAGACATTCGACGATCGTTGTCGCGTCCACAAAGTAACCATCGCAGAGAACACACGTAAAATGCGGATTTAAGTCGGTGATCTTCAGTCTGGTTGGACGATGCATGATTCCACCTGTCGACGAAATGAGAAGTTGACAATTACAATCAATGCAAGTTAGGTAAATTCCACACAATAAGGATCAGAATTGACAATGAAAAATACATGATCATACATATACAGTATTACCTCCCGAGAAGGGACACCCACGAGCCGGACATTTTGTCTCCTAAATATGAATGCGTCTATTTTTCTGAGATACATGTGTTGATACAGAGGTACAGTGGCGGTTTTAGCACTTGAGGCCCCATGCGCAATCTAATTTTGAGCCCCCCTTCTAAATATTTCCTTTGCGGCCTTTCCTGTCCCTACCTATCTTATAACTACTGACGTAACTAGGGGGATAGGAGCATACCCCCGCCCCCTTAAAAACATAGTACCCCTAAAAAATTTCTGACAATCAAATATCTAAGTAATACTATGTGCTGACTATTGAGGTGGGAGCTATAGCCCCCCCCCCAAAAAAAAAAAAACACAATTAACCCCCCCTACATTTCGAGGCCGGTTGCGCCAATGCTATCAACTATTAGAAGGTATCAAAATTTTTATATTATATGAATAGGTGAAAATCATAAGAATATAAATGAATTTTATAACATTTTAAAGTAGCCTTATAAAACCGATAGATAGCTTTTTAAGATCTTAATTTTTCACGTGATTCAGTTTAGCAAAAAATATTACTTTTACCCTTATAGCGTCCACCTCTTTATATCCTTCAGTCATCATGGCTCATTATTGATCATGGGGTGTTATAATGCAAATGCATGAATCAAAAATTATACCATCGTTTATTAATAAAAAAATAATAATTATATATAATTATTATATAATCTATATTACAAATAATATAAATTTGTTATCAGTCTTGTTTATAAAAAATATAGTTGAATAAAAAAAATAGCAGGTTATATGGGAGATTTCAAGTATCGTAAGCACCTTGGGGGGGGTTGTCGTTGCGCTTATTTTCCTATGTTAGCCAATGTTAATTTTTGCTTATTGGGGGTTGAAATGGCCAAAATATTGCGTAGCAGAACTTGAATTCTTCCTATGTGGTCAAGTCTATTGGAAGAGGGTTGAAATTGGAAACATCTGGGATTTCTCTGTGAAAGAGAATCCAAAGGAAATAGTCAAGATATGGGTGTATAGAACAGCTATAACTTTTCCCTATAGTGTCAAAACGGCAAGTTTCTTAGAAAACTTTAGGAAACGTAAGAAATGTTATGTGAAATTGAAAGGTTTTTTTTTTCCTGTTTCCAGGGAAGCAGCAACACGTGACTACATGGAAATTAACTGTGACTCTCTTTCGTTCAGTTCCCAACATTTGTCTGTATTTAAACGAAACAGAAACGTTTGTGCGAAGACATCATGATACATCACGCAACTTGTCAGCCATAAAAATAAAATTTAAAAATACCTCGGCGAAAATTATGAATACAGAGCGAGCACATTTATAATTTAAAAATATTTGTTTGTAGTAAGAAATTGTAAAATATATTTTGTAACACATGAAAATTTACAACGATTAAGTTTTTTTGTTGTTGTTTTCCCACTTTGGATTTTGAGGCCCCTGGCGTGCGCTTCATGCGAAAATTCAACACTGAAATAGATACAGATACGGGGGGCGGGGGACAGAGAAATTGTCCTTTAAATAGGAATTTATTTGAGTTTTGTCCACCCCTGGTTATGTAAGATAAACACAAGAAGAATGACGCTATTGACACTCATGGTGCATTAACGATGACACATTTGGTACTTGTTTCTGAAAATGGACTTTGAAAAAGGCATCTCTTTCACTACAAAGACATCTATCCACTTCCATTAAAAAATGATAATCCCGCCCTTGATTATGTAAATATGGCGGTTACGCTTTAAATAACCAATACAAATTCGACTACTCAGGAAATATTGCCACGTATAAATAGTGTGGTTGTGTTACAGTGCGTGGATGTGACGGGACGCAAATTGGGATCTTTGCCCCACGCGGAAAATAAAAATACCCCACCAACATTGAACTATACTTGAAATGCAATTGTTAAAAAAAAGAATCGATATTAGTTTTTATCACCTCTTGAATTTCATTCTTTTTAATGCCGCTATATAAGTAATTATTATATTATTAATATAAATAGTTCTATATAACGGTTCATTTAAAAAGTATTATCGATTTAATAGGACGTAAATAGACATATATTCCAGACCACTTCAAATTCACGAAAATCCAGCAATTTCGTCTGACTTAACAGAAACCACACAGTGATATGTGTATTACATTATTTAAATTTATGCATATGTTCGAGCTCTTTTATTGCATTTAAATAAACAAATCTCTGGGCGTGTTGATGGCATATTCAATTAAATGGAACAGAAGCGTTAATCCAGAAAATTTTTTAAATATATTTTATTTCGAAGAAAATTTAGTTTGGGAGGGAATTTTTCGACCCACAGCTCTCCCCAAATCGAAGCCGTCGCCTTTGCGGAGGATGGGAATCTGGTCGCTTTTGCGGGGTCCGCTTATCTTGATTAAAATTAGTCTCCCTCCAGGCTAAGATCATCCCGGTTTCAGCCATATCCCTCTTTTTCCTTTCAGGGGCTGTGTACAAATTTACTATTGGGCTCCATCAACAGTAAAATTTCTATTACCACAATATAAGAGTAATTCACTCTCGTACGTAATTTGTAAGTTCCCTTCTCTCCTTTATAACACATCGTTACAAAACTTTGCGATTTAAAATAAAAATGGTGCATATAATTTTTCTTAATACTGAAGGAATATTTATGGTCTTAAAAATATATGAAAAAGATAACATTAAAATTTATTTTATACATGTATGAAATAGAAAGCACATAACTTTAAAAATAAAATATAGAAAATAAATGAAGATATGTATAAAAACACACAACACATGGAGTTAAGAGAATTTATCAAAAAGTGACTTTTAACGCCAGTAACGATAGAAACGGAGGAAAAGTATATCTCTGCGATAGCAATATTAACAAAGTAGAGAATTTTATCATTAGTACTTTCTCAGAATCAAACTCTCCAAGAACAGAAGTATACTCCTTTTCTGTAAGTGAGAAAGTTCGACGAGTCACATATTGTCAGATTCTTGTAGCGTCTGTGATCTTATTATTTAATTATTACTCAGTTGTATACTATCATTGAAATGTTATAAGG
The DNA here is from genome assembly GCA_006491805.2 of Dysdera silvatica. Lineage (NCBI taxonomy): Eukaryota > Metazoa > Arthropoda > Arachnida > Araneae > Dysderidae > Dysdera > Dysdera silvatica. The sequence continues at coordinate 58,501,926 of QLNU02015003.1, forward strand.
TGTTCAGTTTTAAGGTTTCAGTATTTGGGGAAATTTTGAAAAAGTTCATCTAAAAATTTTAGAGATGTTATAGAATTTTGTTAAAGGTAATAAGCAAAGATTACCAATATTGAATGGGGATTGTTAGGGGAAAAAACTAGGAACCTGTGGGTATTATTAACGATCGTTGTATACCCCGAACGCAATGTACGAAAGAGTAATTAGACAGAAATATATAGAAGTAATAGAAATTGGAAGCAAAGATTAGGGGGGGAGATTATACCTACCCAAATTTTAAACTTCAAAAGGTGGGGATAATGTCGATTACATAGGACCACGGGCGTCGTCAGCGGGGGAGGCATTAAGGTTCCATATCCTCCTTCAATTTCAAACAAAATGCCTTTTAATGGTATATTGTTACCACCCCACACACACACCATTACTTGCATGCTGTCGGCGTCGATGCATTTTGAAGACTAAATTTGGAACTTACCAGAAATAATACAAAAAATAAGCGGATTTAAAATATTCAAGAAAATGATAAAATAGCGAATAACAAAAAAGATAATAAGGAGTTTAGTGTTGTCGTCACATGGAGGGTCCCGATTTGGACATGCAAAATAGTATTTACTTGGGGTTCATTATATGATATACGTTCATTACATCTAATCGTACGCTAATGTAAAATATAGTAAAACCTCTCTTAAGACCCCCGTTCACCGAAACGAATTTTTCCTCATAGACTCAATGCTAAATTTACATATATTTGTATACTATCAGAAACTATTCTCCCTCGAGAAGTGAGAAGAATTTGGAGAATTTCGCTTCTTGTCTTCTGACCTTAAATATGATTAATTTAACTGTGACCTTCTTTCACAAAATTTTTGCATTATAAAAAAATTGAAATCAAATATAAGTTTTAAAATCCTTCTTTCTTGGCCTTTCAGGCTTTTAACCAGTTTCCAATGAGAAGCTACCATCGAAATTCTCACACAAAAATCCTCCCTCTTCAGTGAGAAATGTTATTCAACTAATCCAGCTATATCATCTTCAGAGATAGTACAAGCATATGCACCAACATCAAGCGGTACCGCCGAAGAATTTTATGAAGATATCAAACAATTACATACCAAAGGGGAAACAAAAATACCAAGCTTTTCTTGGGAGTATTGTGACGCAAGAATCGGACAACAGAAACAAGAAGAGACAGCAGTTGGTAAATGCGGATACGGGGAAAGGAATGAACCTGACGATCAACCCATAGAATTTGCAGAAGCTGAAAATCTTAGCATCATGAATTCATTTTTTAAAGAAGGAACCACAAAGCAAATGGCCCTGGAAACAAAACAATAGAGGAAAAACAGCGAAATTGATTATATCTTCGCAAACAAGAAATTGGTTATTGAAGATTGCGGCGTACAATTCAATGCCGGAAATTATCATCGAATGGTGATACGTAAAGTATATTTAAATCCTAAATTAGAGAAAGACAGTAGCTCATCACAAAACAAATAGGTAAGGGGGTGAATTTAAAGAAACTGAAAGAAAAAGACCGAAGCATTGAATCTGGAATTGCTTTTCTGTACTGGAAGGAATTGTTGGTTAGTTGGTGGTACGTTTATGGCGCAAGGACAACAAAGATCATTCTGCTCCAGATAAGGTAGGACTGTACATACAGTTTTAAGGAAACATGGAGGGACTTGTTGAAGAAGTTGATATCTCAGGAGCAAATGAAAACACTGTTACGACAGTTATTGAAACTGCTGGGGAAATTGGTGGCTTAACATATAAAAAGAACAAAAGCAAATTATTTGAAAAGACGGAAGGGCTTATGAAAGGGCGAAGAGGTCTGAAGTAAGCAATAAGAATGCCACTTCCAGGATTACGTATGAAGAAGTTTGTAAAATTCTGCGCAAAAATATGAAGGAAGATATAAAAAATTCATCTGTGTTAGTAAGGAAAGCCATTGAAAACAAGCGCTTCAGGGATGTTAAAGTGATGTGTTTTTGATTTTAAATAAACACATCATTGCATTAAAGGGAGATAGTGGCACCCTAACTAGGAATAGGGTAAAAATACTAAGAAGAGTTGAAGAATTGTACAAAAAACTGTATGACAGAAACGGTGGATTAAACGAAAACATCAAAATAGTCGAAGGAACAGCACCTAAAATGTTGAAAGAGGAAGTAAGAAGTAGCATTTGTAATCAAAAATATGAAGAAAGGAAGAGCCCATGGTGATAATGGCATTACATTGGGTATCATAAAAAGAGCTGTAGAAGCTGTTGAAAACTTATTTGCAAAGATCTTTATCAAATGTCTTAACAGCGGTAACATACCAACCTAATGGGATTCTGCAGCAGTGGTTATTTTGAACAAAAAAAAGGGTGAAAAATTACAGATCAATTAGCTTATTACATGCTATTTATAAAAATTTTCCAAAAGTGCCAAAACATCGCCTTCTGAAAGAAGTAGATACAGTTCAACCAAGAGAACAAGCTGTATTTCGAAGTAGATATGTAGTGAGATTGGCATTTCATTTCATGAATTCAATAGTATAACATTCAATAACATCATTCATTATCGTGTGCATGATAGATTTGTTTCAGAATGATTTTTTTTTAATTTATTCACTGCCGATAAAATTATTTAAAATGCAGTTCTTCAATTGTAACCGTGAAAGAATTAAACATATAAGGAGTTTGGTATCAAAGACGGACAATTCCATTTTTTTTTTTTCTCGAAATTGAGTTATTGATGCATTCCTTGATTTAATCCTTATGAAAATCAGTTATAATTTGGATGCCGCACTATTTTTATTAATATATTCAACAAATTATTAAATAATATTGCATATAAATAAGCTTGAATTACAAAAATCTAATCCTAATTTAATTAATTCGGAAATATAATACTATATGTGTATTTTAACTACAATTCCGTTAATCAAAACGTTCATGTACATAATGATAAAATTAAAATCGGAAATTACATTTTTAATTTAACATTGAAAAATAAATAATATATAAAAACTGAAAACATTATGTATTATTAAGTTATATAGACGTATAATAGAATGTTCCATCATTAAATATTTAGAAAAGCCAAGTTTAAAAAAAAAATTATTATTTATGATAAAGGAAAGTAATCTGATATTTGCATTTGTTTGGTTTATTCAAGGAGTAGTGGCGCCATATTTCTTAAATCTAGGAAATTCCGATATACATTTGGGATAAAATGTTGTAATATTTCGATCAATTTAACATCATCTAAGACATTTAAGCTAGGTGATGATTCCATCGAATATTTCGTCTTTTCTCTTCTTTCATCCCATTTTATTTCAGTACCATTGTTATATCTTTATTGGCAATGGAGGATTTCCCTATATGTTAACTAGGCTGAAGTTTACAGCGGGAAAATTGTAAATCTGCCTCTGTTTGTCGGTGTGCCAACTATTGAACGCTAATGACTCTTTCTAAATGCAAATAAACCTCTGTTTTTATGGAAGAATGCATATTCTTCAAAGCTTTGTATACACTAAGAGAGGTGGTGTATATCACACGTATTTCCTCTTCAGATATATTCGATTGACTTTGGCCCTCCACTCTAGGACCAAATGCATTCGCGAACACAATATTGTTCGGCATCAACGGAGTGTCAAAATCTGTAC
>QLNU02015003.1:58505673-58529091 GCA_006491805.2 Dysdera silvatica
GTGTGCATGGACCTACATTGGTCCGAAATCGCAGTTATGCGAACGAAATCTGCGCGAGCTATGCGGTACGGTAAGCACTGAGCTAACCACACATGGAACTGCTTTCTTGGGGGAAAAAATAATCCAAACGTCCTTTTTTAAGTTAGATAACACACTTCCTATTCAGTAAATTTTCCCTGTAGACAAGACGCGGCGGCGGGCGGGGGGGGCTCACGTACACGTGACAAGCAGAATTTATGCTTGTCAGTGCTAAAAGCAGTAGGCAGAAAGTTCAGAAGGGAGTTCATAGGCTCAGTGAGGAATGTTACAGAGCTACAACTCATATATTCCTATGTTAAATATACAAAATTTCATTGAAATCAGGGGGTGGTTTGGGGGGCCCCCGTGATTATGCCTATGGTCTTATTTGCCCTTCTTTATAATAAAAGTACATTGAAATACCCTGATGACGTGAAATGAAGAGTCGTGCACAATGCACACAGTGAGCAAAAATATTTATCAGATAGGCATTGACGCGAGAACGATCTTATTTATATCATCGATGACGAAACTGTGTCATCATCACATCGGAAGAACCGCCATCTTTAATCAGATTATTGATTTGTAAGCAAAGGTGCGTGGAAAAAGTACTGCATGCGGCGAAGGGACATACATTGTATCGCTACGATGGAAGTCTTTTTCCACTGCAACGCTCTTGACTGATGGACTTTCTGTGTAGACGATGTGTGGGCGTGTGGGGGAAAGGACACTTCCAGAAAGAGAAGCATTACGCGAGTAGAGGGCGCTGTCGTCGTCCAGGAAAAAAATGGGGGTGAACTAGTCGCGAACCAATGATGATAGAGATCCCACGGAGGACATTGGCGCACGCGCGCGCCGAATAACCAGGAAGGAGATGGAAAAGGAAGAAGAAAAAGTGAGGGTGAGGACGAGGTGGGAAAAGAGAGAGATGGTGGGTGGATGGGTTGGTCGGATAGAGAGCACCAGATGAAAGTGACTAGAGAAGCTTTCGGGGCTATCACCAAATGAAGAATCGATTTTTCTGCCGCGGAGTTGGGGGGGGTCTCCCACCATATAAATATTTCAGGCATAACCCAACGACTTTCGGGAAATTGGATAGTCGATCTTCAAATGTTGATTTTTTCTTAATAAAAAAAACAACTATATAAGATATGTAATTATAAGGAAATTCTACGCAATTATAGTAATGTAAGGAGTTTTTCGTCCCCTGTGTGATATACCGAGAATACTTACGCACGTTAATTTTGAAATTTAAATGCTTGGCTTTTTCTTTTTTTTTTAATAAGAAATAAATAAAACGCCAAATATTTTCCTTATTATAACAATATGTCACTGATACGAACGATATGATCAACTATGAGTTTATACAAAATATTTTTATAAAAGTAAACTTTTAAATAAACTTTAATATTTCAAACTGTAAACGGTACACACTTGTTTATTCCGTCCTTTTGTAAATTTTAATCACATTTTTACATCTCAAGACTAAAAAAAAAAAAGGTTATTCAACAACGAACATAACTGAAATTTAAAAGCTAAAAGACAACAAGCATTAATTACATATTCACGTTCTGCGTAAACGCATCGTTTTCAATATTATTATTATGCTATTCGCAGGAAACATGCAAATTTAACGTATTTTCGAATAAGTAATAACCTTCGAAAGCATACAGTGTCAGGTCCACGATACACCCACTTCGGCATAAATTGATGAAGGGAAAATGTTAACCATTCGGTGTAGGCTGTATTTTTTATATTTCATTCCGTCGATTTCCACTGCAAGATCATTTTAACCTCCGATGTACGTGGGTGAAAACTCTGTCAAAATGTGTTTCCAAACACGCGTTTATCTATTCTCAGATTCTTCCAGAACCATTCCAATCGATTGCATTTCGCCGCCTTGCTGATGTCAGTCTCGTGGTTGCTCGCCTTTTGGCACTCGTTCGAGTTCTTCCGGTTCTCCACAGCTGACGAGTTCAGATTGTGGAATACTCAATTCATTTTCCGTGTCTTCATAGTTTACCACCTCTCTCATCATCTCCCACCGCACATATTCTTTGTTTACTGGCTCGTATTTAAAGGATGTTACGCATTTCCGAGTTGAAATTTTAAGTAACGTCTGCACTTTCTCGAGATGTTTGCCATCAAGGGCGGGATGTCACAAGGCCACGACTTCCCCCAAAATGATTTTTCAAGACCATGGCAAATTCTGTCCTTGACCCCCCCCCCCTCCATCCAAAACGGAAGTCTGTGTCCGCCCCTGCTTGCAATCTCTATCTTTCTTAAATTACAGTTATCTCAAAAAGAAATGTCCCCAGAAATTTTATAACAGTTAAAAAAATGGAATATCAAACTTTTTTTTTTAAATAATAGCTCTCCGGTAAAATCCAGCTTCGTTTATACTCCTTCGAAAAGAAATTAAGAAATTTACAAAATATGACAAAATCTTTTTTTTTTTTTGACAAATTTAAAAAATTAAACAGCGTTCAAAACAAGAGGTAAAATAAAAATATCTGCAATAGCAAAGAAAAGGTTAAGACATTATAAAAGGCAATTGATGGGGCCAGAAGGGATGAAATCGACGGCTCGACACGATTTCCGAACTACTACGGACCCATGTACTTACTACGAACCGAACCTAGACCAATAAGCTCAAAGCTAAATATCACAACCGGTCTACCGAGAAGCTTTTTACAAGTTAAAAATAAACAAACAAACCAGTAGTTATGAGTTTATCTACATAATTAAAACAGTGGACTCCCGAACTATTCGAACTTGTACATCCCCAAAAAAGTTCGCGAACGGGAGTTGTTATTTCTGTGAAAGACATGTTTACGGACCATATTCATAAATTAAAGGTTTGCCAAAACGCCAATTCACTGTAATTTGACCTATACAGGAAGTACATAACCGCAACGATTTAAAGATGTTAAACCAACAGATAAGAGACAGTTGGTCTATCCCACGGACTAGTCTGCTCAAAAAAAAATAAAATAAAAAATAAATAAATAAAAGCTACAAGATATTTTATGTTTCGTTCCTTTTTTTTTTAGCATGAAACAATGGAGAATTTCTTGCCAATGAAAATAACCTGCAGTTAATGAACACCCTGTCGTGTAAATGCAACGTCTTTTAGAGTAAACATGGGCTTGCTAAAATTAGATAGGAAAGCGAATTTCGAAACTTTCCGGTGTTTGAAATTCGTTAGAAATCGCAATATCGCGTCAATTTGCAAAGCATAATGTCTAGGACACTTTTTGATAGTGCAGTAAAGCTCTTTGAAGAAATTACAGAATTGGTGTAATAGGCTTTCGTCACTCCATTCTCACGACTGGATAATAAGCGATCTTTTAATTTTTGCATTGTTTACAGCCTGCTTCCCACCCCCACTTCGCGTAGGGTTAACAGAAGTCGCTTTCTGTATCACGCAAATATAGTATAAATTATAGAGTTGATTTTTTAAGTTCTAGTCCATAAATTTCTGAAAGTACCGAATTCTGGTAAAAGTTCTGTGTATTAATCACTAGAAGCCATTATATTTTTAAGGCGCTAAAACATAGACACTAATTAGACTATGTCCTAACACAATACTTTTCACTGTTTTCAAACCGCAAATAGACGTTAAAACAATAAGCTCGTCTTATCAATTCCTTCATCTGAATATCATGAGATATACCAACCTCTATAAATATCACAAAGTATAGAAAAACGGATAATATAAAACAACGGAATGGGCAGTAATAAAGATGAAACCGATAAGACGGAATAGTACGTTTCAAATAAAACTTGTTATTTGCAGCTCCCAATTTCTCTAACAGGATAATAACACATGACAAAATCACATCTTTGGGTCGGTCATCTACCCCCCACCAAAGAAAAAATTGCCCCATCTGTGCAGACACTTCGTCTTCCTCACGGCTATCTCCCTCCAGTCAAAAATAGCCTCAAAACCAGTTAAGAACAGGGAACAGACCTTTTCGTCCTCCATTGCGAAGTCACGTCTCAGCTAAGAGTCGTCAAAACTGTGAAGTTACACATAGCTGCTTGCTAAATGAGCGCCTTCTGACACCTAGGCGTGAATTAACGCTCGTGGAGTTTACAGGATGACCCCCTAAGACAGAAGAGGGTTTCTCATGACGGATAAGGCTGCCGGAATAACAGGACGGATGGATGGGGAAGGCGAGAGGGAGGGAGGGAGAGGGAGGAAGCGGATCGATCGGAGTGCTCGTCCAATGCGAGACGTCCCTCCATAGGGGAGGCTCTGGGTTAAGTGGCTGTATCAGGAGCAAAACATATGGCAAGGGGGAGGAAAGCGCTGGGAGGGGGAGACGGAATGACAGGCGAACACTTCTAGAGAAGGGAAATGAAAGGAGAAGAAGTTTCAGAGGCGGTAGAGGGGCAGCGGAGGAGAAAACGAAGGGTCTGCGAGAATGGTAGCGCCCCCACTAGCCCCCCTCGCTCTTCCTCTCCTGCAAATTCTCCAGAGGCGCTCCCTAAATGCACGCGGTGCTGGTAGAAAGCTGGGGGGGATGGGGGGGGGACGATAATGAAATGCGGACGCAGGAGGTCGGAGCGGAGAGATCGTAGAAATCTCTCCGCACGCATTCAATATCGTTGCCAAGGCCTTTTGGTTAATGCACGTGGCGCAAAGTACGTATCAGAAAAAGGGGGGTAGTGTTTATATAGAATGGGAGGAAAACGCGACGCTTCGATGCGTTGCTTCATTAAAAGAGGATTCAAAACGCTCTTCTCTCTCTCTCTCTACAAGAACTCTGTTTATCTGGAAACAATGGCGGCTTCAAAACGGGGCGAGACAGACGGTAGAAAAAATAAAGGGCGGGCGTTGCCGACTCGTCAAATTAAAAATACCCCTGAGTGTAAACGAGGACTGTGGTTCCTTCCATTCTTAAGACCTAGGTGGAAAAAAAAACTCCAAAGCCTGACCTTTGGAATCGGAGTGGGCGGAGGAAGGTCTTAAAAACAGCCATAAAAATAGTTTTAAAAGAAAAGAACCTTCACTCATAACGCAACATTTTTCAAAACTGGTTGCCACCTTTTTTTGTCTCAGTTATTTTATACTTCTGGGGTTGATACAGAAGAAGGGGCTCATAATTACCACTGATACAGGTTTGTGAAACTTTCATAAGATGGCCCGGAAACGCAAGAATTTTATGAATTCAGTTACACAATCCGATTTGTGTTCGCCACCAACGAAAGATCCCTTATTCATATACCACAACACAAAAATTCAGCATGGAATTGAAACGAAAGTGGTTTTTTTGGGGGGGAGGGGGGGTTATGATGTAAGCACGGACAATAAGTAATGCCTCTTGGGGGCCTACGTACTTCCAGGAGCTTCTTTGTCTTGTTCAAATTATTACACCTAAACATAAAATGCTTTCTTCTGTATTGTAATTGCTCTATATACAGGGTTCCTAAGGAAGTTCGAATGCGGCCAATAACTTTTGAACCAAGACAGATATTGCAAAGAAAGTTAGATATTAGTTAGTAAAATGACTATGCACTATCAGATGAGATGAACAGCAGCGCCCCTGGTGGCGAATTGAGGAAGTTAAAAATTTTATTTCTCGAAAAATAATAAAGATAGAGAAATATTTTCTATTAGGAAATTGTAGGGCATTCTTCAGTTAGTAGGAAAAGATATACAGCTCACATGCAATGTGTGCTCGTGATGCCACAAAGTGAGGTATTCCGGAAGTTTCAACGGAACGTTTTCAGTTAATGCTTTATAGCGCTTTAGAGGTTGAGTTGAAGTTCTTATAGGAGGAAAAAAAAAACATGGTCTCTCTCTCCTATAAGAACTTCAACTCAACTTTTAAAACACCAGAAAGCATTAACTGAAAGTGACGCATTGAAACTTCTCACGTTGTGACAATACGTGTACATATTGCATGCGAGTTGTATATCTTTTCTTACTAATTGAAGGACGCTCTACAACTTTCTAATTGAAAATATTTTCCTGTCTTCCTTATTTTTCGAAATAAAATTTTTAACTTTCCCAATTTGCCACCATGGGCGCTGCTGTTCATCTCGATCTGATAGTGTATAGCTATTTTACTATACTGATACCTAATTTTCATTGCAAGATCTGTCTTCGTTCAAAAGTCATTGGCCGCATTCGGACTTACGTAGGAATCCTGTATATTACATAAAATGAATATACGTATACGTAATTTATATACATACACTTATAAATATGCTGTAAAATCAATGCACGACAATTGAACTAGTAAAATAATTCAAGTAAGATTTCGTAACGCGCATATTTATAATCAAATTTAAATATTAATTACTGGCTGGGCAATTAAATATAGCGTAATCTGATTTATGTACACAAGGCTGTCTTATTTATTTAGGATCATCAAAAGAAACAAAAAATTGTGAGGAATTTCAAGAATCTTTAGTTCTTCCAATACTTTTGAAACTTTCCTTTCGTCTTTTCTTTTCCAAGTAACCATATGCATTATCGTAGGTGCCAATTTCTAAAAGTGAAAAATCTTCAGTTAATCGCCACGCATGCGTCGTCAACAGCAAACAAATTTTTCTCGCTTGTTTACTGGTTGCATTTATGACAGTTTAAATACGCATATATGAACAAAAAGTTCAATGAATACGCACGAAAAAAATCGTTATTTCAATTTTTTTTTTCAAAGAATTAAAAATTTATATTTTAAAAAAACGCCGGAGAATTTAGACGGAATTTTCGAAAATCTGAAGACATCGTTTTCCAACCGGAAAATCGGAAGCCTTCGGGGAAAATCGGAATTTTCTTTCCTCGAGATACATAAAAAATTCCGCTGGAAACACGTGCTTTTTTTCAATAACTAATTCACTGATATTATAACGATTTTATATATTTCCAATATAGAACTTGGAAAAGGCTTTACAAACAACGTAAGGCTACCCCCCCCGCACCGCTAGTAAAAAAGAATAACACCCAAACTGAAGTAGATATATGTATGTGTCACACACCTGCATGCTTGAAGACACACAATCCTTTTTAAGTTTTATGAATTTAACCAAAGTTTCGAACCGGGTGAATTTCGAAAGATTTCAAACTGGGATTCTTACGTTTCCATAGTTTGTGAACTTTTCACCATTCAAATGTCAACAGGTGTGAATTTATGAGACCAGACAGACAGCAGACTTCCTGTCACCACAGGGAATGGTTGCATGGCTGCAGTTTGTTACAATAGCAACCCTTCCGGGAATACTAAGTAAATGGCTTGTCTGTTGGAACCCTAAAGGCTGGAAGAGACAGGTGCATTGCAGACCAAACAGGGAATCTCTGTCTTGGGATAAAGACACTGGCGTACGCAGGGAGTGATGATGGGTTGTAACCCCCCATTGCAATGAAATTTTGTATATTTAACATAGAAATATGTGAGCTGCAGCTCTGTAACCTCCCTCCCTCCCACCATTCAGATTTTAACCCCTTCCTTATAAATTTTCTGCGTACTCCTATGGATAAAGCTAACTGTACAATATATTCCAATAATAAACAACAATGGATTTGGAGAGAGATGTATGGACTACTACTACTACTCTGCTTAGCATTCTGGGCCAGGAAAGTGGTCCTCTACAACTTTACGATGACGAATCTAATGATCTGGCACAAGGCAGTGTACAGAGGGGTATAAACCCCCCTCCCATTTGAACAATATTATCAAAATTTCCTTACGAAAAAGAGAGGGAGAGAAAGAGGATTCAATCAAAACCACCCCATTTTCAGCAAAAAAAAAAAACTCTTCTATTTTGAAATTATATGCAGGGGGCCCGATTTGAAAGTCTTTAAGGCTCATAACTTTGTGAGCATCCACTTTTGGGGTGGATATTTACCAGCTCTTGATTCCAGAAAGGGGGACCCACTATATTCCCACACTAAAACCTTAAACTAGACAGAATTTCAAAACCATAGATGAGCCCCGAAATAAAATTATAGCATTTGAACAGTCAAAATTATATATTATCAGTGCATTCATTATCACTGGTTAAATAAAACATTACAACAGGTTTCGAAACATCGACCCAAGTTACAAAAAAATTAACCTCGTTCTATAAAATATCAAAAGTTTTAATCTGATGCTTCCTTAATTTTGCCTTGTATTTGAAATTGCATGTTTACAGTCTTCACAAAATATATAGATATGTTCGAAACAAAAATATTTTCCCCCATGTATTATATTTTCTGCAACGTGTATATTTTCTCATGTGTAAACTTATTATATATATATTTTTAATGACACACATTAAATGGAGGTATGCTATTTTCTTACATTAAAAATTGAGCTGAAAAATTAAATTATTTGAACAGAAATTGCTTTTAAAAATTAATTTGACTTTAAAATCTAACTTCAGGTACTGCACAAAATTTCCCTTGGATCAAAATAAATATCAGAACAAGAACAGTGATTACCAAAAATTTTTTATGCAGTATATGACAGTATCCATTCATTTGTTAACCCTGCAGTGGAAACAAGTTCACATAGCATGCCGTTATCTCAGGTTTGACTTCCAATGGTTAAAAGAAATCATTGATTAACTGCTGACTATAGTCTGGGGTTTGGTTACTTACACCTTTAGACATATATGTACATAGAAAGTTCATAAGGGGTTACAGGCATAAACTATTGGGGGAAGACCTAGAGGTCCATATACTTATATGTATATATATATATATATAAAAATTCATTGCAGTACAGGGTCATGACCCTCGTTAACCCTCTTGCATACGCCAGTACCTTAAGAAGTTTGAATTTCTAAAAAGTGTTGGTACCGGTACATCATAACTCTTGTTGTCCTTGTGCCATGAAACTCACAAATAAATTCTTACATGCTTAATTATATAGCAAACAGGTTGCTACAATTTAAGTAGCATGCTGATGCATCAAGCGAGACACCAGTAATATCTTGGTTTGTCTTTTGCGGTGCTAGAACACACCAGGTCATGATGTATCAGGAACTATAGCCTTATGGAACCTTTGTTGCCTCTGGGAAATCAAAGAGTAAGTTTTACAGATAAGTCCTTGGAAAAAGTTAGCCACCGAAGGCAGCACTGTATTCTTAAGCAGAGCGTACAATGCATGTTGCTCCCAACGTAAGCTGTTAACAGAGGTTGAACAAATGTAGAAAGAGAAGGAGAAGAATGTCAGTTGTGAAGGTACTTTGCCAGTCAGACTCTGAGAAGGGTTAGCAACCATGGTCACCACATGCATGGGAAAATAACCCCTAAGAACAAACACTAAATAAATTGGTGGGCCACCATTAAAGCTAGCACTACTCTATATGGAATTCAAACATAAAACAGCAATGTAAAATTTTCAAAATTATTGGAGGTGGGGGAGGGGGGTTAAGCACATGTTATGTACATTTATACATTTCAATACATGCAAAGTTTCAATTTACTTCAAATTATTAAGAAGGGTGCCCTGGGGCCCACATTCCCTATGCGTATGAACATAACAGAGATAAGCAAACTTGCATATCAAATAATTTTGCCCATAAAATAAGTATCATTATTAGCTCAATAAATAAGCATCATAAATAGCTTAATAAATAACTCAAAAATAGCCCAGAAAGTACCATAAATAGGTCACTATATATATTGCAAAACACTCAATAAGTACCACAAATAACTTAATAAGAACCATAAATGGCTTAATAAGTATCATAAATAACTCAGTAAATATCTGAAAAAGCACAATAAGTACCATAAACAGCTCAATAAATAGGTATCATAAATAGCTCAATGTATAGGCATCTTCAACGGCTCAACAAATAAGTATCATACATAGCCCAATTAATAAGTATCATAAATAGCCCAATAAATAAGTATCATACACAGTCCAATGGATATCATAAAATGACAGTACGCACATATTGTAGTATAGAGAGGGGAGAATAGAGAAGGCTAAAATATTAAGTTGGGGAGAAACCTTTTTTGTGGACCAGTTATCGTTACCAAAGTTTGCTTATGCATTAACAACAAAAAATAATTTCCAAAATAAAATTAGATATTCGTCAAACTAAGCATATTTTAATGTTATTAAAATCATAATTGCATGCTTCAAACATAATAAAATCATTCATTTGTAGTATATACAACAAATACAAATCTACATAAAAAAATAAAAAATGTGAATGCAAAATGGTAAACTTGTTCAAAATATCTGGCAAAATATATTTTTTGATACAAAATAGAATCCATTAAGGAAAAGGCAGCAGGGATCTCATAACCTGCACAATTTTCAAAACAGTACAAGAAATCAAAATTTTCTGTATGAAGACTACTAAGATTATGAGACAAGACTGAATGCTTGGTGTGATCACCAACGTACAAATAAACTTTCACTTCCTCAAACTGAACTTGAGATTACTAGAGAACTCAACATGACCATGGGCGCTGTTAGCAGGGGGACCCCCCCCCCAATGTTGGCATTAGGGTTCCATATCCTCCTTCAATTTCAAACAAAATGCCTTTTAAAGGTATATTGTCCCCCCCCCCCCAATATTTTTATGCCGTTGGCGCAGATGCATGTGACCACATCATGAAGTCATCATTAGGGGATTTTAAAAAATGAATGGAAGGGTATGTAGCGCAACTTCTTCGCCCAAACGAAGCATGGAAAATATTATGTGAGTAGGCAGATTACTATCGACGAATGAAAAATCACTGGCACATGCAGGGGGCATTGATGGGGGGTTGTAACTCCTCCCCCCACTGCCATGAAATTTTGTATGTATGGACTTGTAATTCTGTAACCACCTCCTTATGAAATTTCTGCATATATCACTGCAAGGAACCCATTACAAAAACTGATTTTTTGCCCACCCTGAAATTACAATACAGCAATTTTTATTAGTCTTGCACATACAGAGAAGAGGTCTCATGAGTTTATATAACGAGGATTAAAGCATGGGTCTCGAACCTTTCACACGCAGCCTAGACGCACCCACCTTGTTCGGCAATCTGCACAGAAATGTGAAGTATTCCTTAACGAAATTTGAGAATCCCTTAATAAGTTTGTTTACAGCACAATGACAGCTAAGGTAATACTGCACTAAGACCTGCAGTTTTTTAAAGAATCTTAACCCCTTTCACCGGAATCAGACCTTGAACTATGAATCTGTAGAAAAAAGTGGCAAATGTTGGCAACTTACTGGAATCAAACTCTTGATCATTCACGCAGAAGCTAAATGCATTATCATCATCATGCTATAACAGGGGTTTTAATAACAGATGCTGCTAATACGGGGTTCAAAATTAGCGGGTGCACAGGTCCACTGTGCACATGAAATTTTATCCGTGCACATAAACTTTTAATTTGGGTGCACGCAGTGCACCTAACTATTCCAAACTATGGCTACTTATGCTTATTTTTCAAGAACAGTGACCTACGGAATAATTTTATATAATTTTCTCAATGTATCTGCATTTGCTTTGAATGATTATTTGCTTATTACAAATGAATGTTCAATTATTTTGAAAAGTTGCATTTTGTTGTAGCTTACATGCTTAAATATAATTATTTCACTTACATTTTACCCGTTTTTAATGTTGAGGTTTACTTTCTATTCTGTTAGTTACTTGTACACATAACTAGTATTTAATGCACGTAAGTCGTAAGACTTGGGTGCACTTGTGCACCTGATTTAAAAAGTTAATTTCGACCGCTGTGCTAATAGTACTTGAGTCTGTTGCAACTAACAGTTCCAATTGAGGTAAATCAGGGTTCAAACTTGGTCAAAAACTGCTGTCACAAAAATGCTAAAAAAAAAAGTTGTAACATAAAGCTAAAAAGATTAATTGCTTTCATCGCTTGAAAAATCGTACCAATAAAATTATTTACATCAACAATGCTTTGAATTACTATAAGGGTTGCTGTAATAATCATTCTTTAAGGTTTCAAAAAATAACAATAAAACATAAATCAAAGTTATTAAAAAAAAAGGCCAAGTTTGTTGACAGGATAACTGTCACTATGTTGCGACTGATACAATTTTGCATTTTAGATTAATTCGTCACATTTTGTGGAAAAGTGACTGTAACTTAAACCCTGAGATAAATGCTAAATGGTTATTCCATGTCAAATGGCCTGATGGGTTGGATCGTCTGCAATTTTGCTGAAATTTTTGTTAATTTTAGACACGTGCTAGAACTGAGCATGTGCAAATATTTAGACCATAACATTAAATTCAAATATTGAAGGGGAGACGGTCTTCCGTTTAAAGGTTCCTCTCACAACAGGGTCGAAAACCAAGAGAATATTCAAAATTTCACCAATATTCAAAGTTTCAGTGCTTATAACCTATCGACCAAAGCATCTGTTGACCTGACAATGAAAATTCTAATTTAACTTTTTATTGTGAATCGAGGAAAATCCCACTGAATACGAAAAACAAGTATCTCCCTGCAGGACAAGGGGTGAAAGTGGTCAATAAAATATCTGTTTGCAAATTTATATCCAGCTTGGAAATTTATTATTTTCAAAATAGAAAATCAGAGAAACATGCCAGTTTGTGTACTTGTGAAAGATATATAGTATATTAAAAAATCATCAGACTGATTGCTCAATTGGATGTGGATATATTGCACTAAAAAAAGTCCTGTCAAAAAAAAAAATCAATAGTGACCTAAAATAGGTTCATCTTCAAATATCAGAAAATGTGTCAAATTTGTTTTAGTATCATTAGAAAAAAGAGGATTTGAACTGAACTACCCTGAAATACAGATTTTCCATTATTGATACATTTCTGTTGAGACATAAAAGATAATGTTTACTGTGATCTATATCACTTGGTTAATTGTTTTTTATTGAATTTTCCATGTATTTAGTAATGTGCTTCCTATTTTTGCAATAGAAAATTCTAAATTTATGATTTTATTTTAAAGTAATATGTGTGACCAAATTTTTTTGATGATGGGGATTTTGAGACTAAACTGCAACAATGCAGAATGGGACAGGCAAGTGGTTCCAATTGCAACTCGAAAATATTCAATTCAGGCCGGATTCAGCTCGAAACCATCGTAGATACGAGTTTAAAAAAATTAGGACTTTCTTTGGTAGGGGTCTTCTGATTTAATGTTTGACGAACAAACATGAATCATTGCAAGGCCCTTGTTTTGATCAAATATGAATTCTTGTAGAAATGGTGTGTGTATATATATTCATATATGAGCTATCAATACAACAGCTGACCAACTCCTAAACTTTATGATCATCAATATACTACAAAACATCGAAGTAATTTAATTACTTGAAGAAATTGAAAGAAAACATGCGAGTCCAACACAATACTGATTCTCATGGAATTCAGGGAAAACTATTCTTCTGTTATTCTTTGTTTGTTTATTCAAAGAATAACAGAAGAATCTGTTATTCAAGATGCCATTTAGAGTAATCACTGGACGAATAGGTAAATCCCTTTGCCGTCTACTACAAAGTAGATCTACAAGTTTAATGTCTTAACCTATGTGTAATCACACTCTGGTGTAACAACCAAAATACAAATGAAATTTTATTTGATGCCAAATGAAGAAATAGAAGCCATAAGAGTGATATAAGAACAACAACTTGAAGGCCATGACACAATAGTTTGTTTGTGGTTTTACGGCTCAAGGTCTACAGTGGTCATGCTGTGCAGCGACCAACTGTTTTCCGAGGAATCCGAACCTCTGGACCTACAATTTTCTAAGGAATCCAAACCTCTTAAGGCCTAGGGAAGCAAACCCCAGACTACAGTGAGCAGTACAATCTATATGAGATCTCTGAGTAAGTGTTCTTTTCACCGTTGGGAGTTGAACCTGAGTTAGCGGTGCACTCACTGGCGTATGCAGGGGGGTGTTGATGAGGGTTGTAACCCCCCATTGCAATGAAATTTTGTATATTTAACATAGGAATATGTGAGTTGTAGCTCTGTAACCCCCATTGAGCCTATAACCTACCCTTATAACCCCCCCACCTCTAGCCATTTTCGCCCATTTCTCCTAACAAAATGAGACATCTACTGTTTATTGGGAACAGCCATTTACAGATGGAATAAACTGCAGCCTTAAATTTAATGCAAAACAGAAATCCAAGTGTTTCATTGGATTTTAAAGAAATTGGGTTATTCTGCACACAAACCAAATTTAGTACGAAAAACTAGATTTGAAGTGTAACGTTCACCAAGCATAAATCCGTAAAGCTTATGCAAAGTTTACATTGGCTGAAAAAAAAATAGTCACACATGTGTGTTTGCTTTCAAAGTTATATTATCCGATAAATTTGCAAATGCGATGTAATTGGCCTTAATCTAAGCAAGAAAGATATTCAGGCGCTGTATTGGTTAGATACAAAAATAAAAACAAAAATCAGTAAAAAAGTGTATATATACAGCGAAGGAGGTTAATAAATATTTTTTATCACCCTACATACATACTAAATCTACAATAAATATATGCAAATTTTGAAAATTTTTGAAGATATTGCTCAAAAAACTGTTGTAAGAAATTTTGCATTTAACTTTTAAAGTATTTTCTAACCAGTAAAAAAAAAAAAAATTAAATCCAATGAGAAAATTCTGAGATTAATTCTCAATTAATCTGTTTTTCACAAAGTCTGTCTTTCCAACACAGGGAACATGCCTAGGGGTGGCACCTGTTGCGGGTGGCTGCAGAAAACTCAAAAATGAAATTGTTGAACTCGACAATGCCGAAAAAAGGTATTCTGAGTAAAAATACAGGGTGAACGAAAGTTTCACATCTGTGTTGACTAAATTGTTCATAAATAGTATGATGAACACTTTCACAACATAGGGTCACAAACGCTTTACATGTGGGGTACCTAACAATTTTGTCTGCAAATCTTGAGGAGCCCCAACTAAGGGCCCAAAAATGATTAACTATTATATAAAATTATTCAAATATTGGTTTGAATAACTATGTGAAGACTCACCTCCATACATAAAAAGTTAAGACTACTATATGCTCGATTTCCTTTTTAAAAGTACTGTTTTGCTTTTTGTACAAAAGAGGAAAGGGGTGGGGCAGCATTACAGCCTGCGCCTAGACGGCGATTTCCTAAATCTGTGGCTGCGTGAGGTGGAAAAAAAAGCAAGGCTTTCTGTGAAGCGCCGTCTGTTAAGCTTAAAGCCGCGTTAGCACTAAGTTTATTAATACGCCTCGAAAGTTCAATACTGGCTTGTGAAACGATCGACAAACAAGATCGAAAACTGTTTCCTCGAATATTGCTAACAGAAAAATAGGGAAAGCGATAAACAACCTCCCTTGGAAAATCCATCAGCTTCTTGGGGGGGGAGGGGGGGAAGAGATCGCCTACTTCACACGCTCGGTCACGATTGACCCAAGCCTCGCTCCCTACACTGCGAAAAAAAAAGTTGGAAAAGATGAAAGACATGGTTGGCCTACAAGCAATACGACCCAGCAGATTAATCACATAAGGAGCCCATCCAACACGACCCAACCGTCTCTCCCTATTCGTCGTCATGGTTTCGCCCGCTTATTTAATGAGCTTAGAATGGCAGAAGTGGCGGGGGGGAAGGAGAAAGAAAATGGGAAAACGGACCAATGAGAATGCTTGTTCATAATGCGGCCTCGAGTGAGAAGGGCCGGTGGGCGGAGCCAGCGCCGAAAAAGAAGGAAAAAGATCGGGGGAAGAGGGGAAAGAGACAGGCTCACGTGACGAATGTTACCGAGGAGATGAAGGAGAAACACTGTGCAGAGGAAAAAGGAGAAGGAGAAAAAAAAAAAAGGGAGGAAGAAAAAAGAAATGAGGGCCGCCAAATCGAATTACCGAACCGAGACGGCGCCTGCGCAGTAGGGGAGACGTACTGGGAGAGCGCCCGGAGCAAAGGCCTAAAAGCTCTCTCTGCCAGGCAAACGAACTGTGGAAATATCGAACGCTGGCGCAAAATTACCGGGTTCTAAGGGAGGAGGGGCAGCTGAAAAGGGAGGGAAGAAGAAAAATGAGGATTTGTTAATGAGTTGCCGGCTCTCTCTGTATCTATTTTCAGGGACACATGCGCGCTCTAGCGAATAATTACATAGCGTGAGAAAATCAAAGGACGGGCATTTCCTCTTATAAATTTTTTGGCGTGGGGAGGATTGGGAGATTTTTCCAGCACGTAAGAAAACACCTGGTGGATAGAAAAACGAATGCTTTTCCTGATTGTTGGCGAAACTTGAAACAAATGCGACACAACGAAGGATGATCTCATATATGGACTTCCGCACAGAAAGTGCAGGGGAGGATCCATAAATCAGTGTTCTCACAAGTGGGGTAATAATTTATACCCTTAATTAATTTTAAGCACTATTTACAAAATCTGGTCATGGTTATAAAAATTCAAATACGTACTCACGTACCGATCGTTTAATTTATGTATGGGAAATTCAAGCATTACGTAAGCAATATTTTGGCCATTTCAACCCCCACCCTTATTAAGCAAAAATTAACATTGCCTAGCATAAGGAAATAAGACCAAGGCCACCCCCAAGGTGCTTACGTAATAATCGAATCCCCCCTAGTCTGTAAAAAAGTTATATGCAAAGTGGTTGGCAATTAATAAAGGAATGATAAATATGATTTTAGAAAAAAAATTTACAAGACATAATTAATCTACTTGAAAAATAAATATCGTTTCTGATACATGATCTGGTTAAAAATGCATAAAATTATATTCAAAAATGCATTATTTTTTATAAAACATGTAAATATGGTATATTTCACTTACTGTAAATAAAAAATTCTTTCATACCATGGGACCTATATTGGAGAAGAGGATGTAATCACTTTTCCCCTAGCCGTTCAAAAATTTTATTTGCCTAATTCTGCTATGCATTTAGTTTCAAAGGTTTTACAAGTAGGTTTTAAAATAAGGTACTTTTTAGCTCATTACTAATTGTCAAACGGTATCAATTACTTTTGTAGCATTTTAGTATCTTGTACATTCACTAAAATGTTTGACAGCCTTGAGAAGAAAGCAATGATTTTTCTGAGCCCCCCCTAAAGTGCTCATATGGGCACCCATGCTTCATACATGTCATAAACATATTTATCAAGCATTATGTAAAGTTTAAAGAACGACAAATACATTGATGTAAATTACGCTCTTGCCCAAATTGGAGTTTCTCAACATTAGTATTAAAGATAAAAGGTCTCAATTGCCATGTCGTAGAAGTTTTAGATCTTACTTCACAGACATTTTAAATCTTATGTCACGTCACGGTGATCACAGATTTATGCTACTATTGTCCAGAAGCACCAGCTTAATTACATGTATATAGATGTGAAAAATATCCCCGAATACAATTTACATATAACCTTCATTTAAATATATTAACCCATTTTGTTTGCATTCAAATTAGAATATGCTCTACCCTTAAAAAACATATTTACCGAAACATCCAACTGATAATATATAATAAAATTTCATACACAGTTTTACTCAATCGATCATAATTACGTTACAGGTGCTATTATATTTATCATTCTTGTATAGTACAGTAGAATATGGGCGCCCATACGAGCATTTCTAAGGGGAGGGCTGAGAAAAATTAACGAGTACTTCTAGGGGGGGGGGGGGCCTGAGAAAAATTATTACCTCCTTCTCAAAGCTGTCGAGAATTTGAGTGAATGTACAAGAT
Source organism: Dysdera silvatica (assembly GCA_006491805.2). Taxonomy (NCBI): domain Eukaryota; kingdom Metazoa; phylum Arthropoda; class Arachnida; order Araneae; family Dysderidae; genus Dysdera; species Dysdera silvatica. The sequence goes on from QLNU02015003.1 coordinate 58,523,360, forward strand.
ACCAAAACGCTACAAAAATAATTGATACTGCTTGACAATTAGTAATGAGCTAAAAAGTACCTTATTTTAAAATGTGACTGTAAAACTTTTGAAAGTAAATGCATAGCAGTTTCGGGAAAATACAATTTTTAAATGGCTAGAGGTTCTCAAGCCCCCTATATGAGTACCCATGCAATAGAATCACTTTAATCCGAACTAATTTCGACTGGGACCTGCTTGGATTAACAGAAATACTTGCTACAGAATTTACTGTAAACTATAATTGTCTGATGTCCTTGTTTTCATGTGCACCCCCTAATAAACAGGCAGGCAATAGAAAATTCCCCCATCCTCTAGGGGGAAATTTCCATTAGTTTACGTCTTGTCAGTTGGCTGAAACAAAATTCGAATTAATTGGATTAGCATGGTTTGGATTAACAGGACTCTACTGTACTTTAAAATCTCCAACCTTGTATTCCACCGAACTGAACATAGCATATAATAGCAACCATTAATTTACATTAGTATAAGGCGTACTTTCAATGGGTAAAAGACTTCACACCATCAACACCTTCCTGCGTATGCCAATAGGGAGGGTTAATGGTAGTCTCAACCCCCATAGTGATGTCATTTTGCATACGAATATCTGGAGTTGTAGTTCTGTAACCCATGCCCCACTTATAAACTTTCTGCATATGCGAATGGAGGAGGGTAATTACTTTAACTTACCAAAAATTTTCAGTTAATCGGTGTTCAACAAAAATTGCCATGCATCTTAAATTATCACTAGCAATCCAGTCAAATACAAAATTAAAATATTACACAGAAATTCGTTTAAAATAAGAGAATTTACTTAAAAATTGCTGTTTCTTCATAAATTTAGTTACGATCACAGTCACAAAACCTAAAATTTAAATTCAGTACTGGAGAGCAGGGGTGACAATCATTTTTGTGTCTAATTTTAATTTAAAAAAAAAATTAGCTAAAATATTTCAATAACAAAATTACAACTGATAATATAACATTTGGTATGGACACTACAAAGATGTCAATCACTTATCATTTCCAAATAAACACCTCATAGTTTAATTTGAATAATTAATTCAATGTCCTTCATTAAGCAATGGCTCCAAGATAGCACATTCAGCATAATTATTATCCTTTCCATCATGCATAGTGATGAAATATCATTTCTATATTATCATATTGAATGATGAAATGGTTACTTCCATATCATTATCATGTGATAAAATTATGCCATTTCCAAGGCCATTTGAGTCGTTGGCCACTAAGGTCCACAAACAATATCGCCACACCCTTATCAATCTAATATTATTTGAGAATTTTATATGAGTTGTTACTTTTATATCTACATAAACATAGTGTATACAGTTATCATGCAAAATGCTTTTTAGTTTTTATTTTCATAATATGAAATAAGGTGCCTTGTAGAACCCCGATTATCCAAACTTCCCTTGACTAAAATTCTGGTTAACCAAAATAGTCCAATGCATTTACTATTTTCAATTTTTTTTTCAGTAGACAACTTGTTCATACACAATATTTAGGGGAAAAGGCTCACATTTATTTTCTAGCATACTCCAACCTTATAATAGAGAAACTGGTGCTCTTTTACCATATGGTACAGGCTTCCGTTTTGGCGAGTGTTTCCTTAACTACTCCTGCCCTAATCCTGATTTTCCTTCCTCAAACAGAGTATAAACAAAATTAAATTTTATGTTAGTGAGTCTTGTAAATTAGTGGCTAATTTTCTCCTGTTATTACAGTTTCAAAATATTTTCGAATTAACGACAATTACTTTTTATAAAATGGTGGAATTGCAATGGGCATATGAATTCGTTGAATTTAAAGTAGAGAAAGAAAAAATATTGAACTCAAATTACAGAAAAGAAAGAAATTTAATTTAAATTAGAGAAAAACGAAATTGAATATGGATTAGAAATAAACCTGAAGTTGTATTCAAATTAAGGGGGCCAGCACTTACTTGGCAGCTCTATGGTTATTCTTTTTTAATTAAAGACAATAAAAAAACCACTTGTTAAAATAATTGTTTCTTAACTGAAATTTAAATTAGAACCAAAAAAAAGAAGTTGAATTTAAATTAGAAAAAAAGATAGTATTAAAAAAAGTAGAAGAAAATCAGACTCCAAATAAGAAAAAATGTGTGGAAGGAAATACTCACCAAAACGGAAGCCTGTACTGTATTGCAAAAGAGCAGAGAGAAACTAATAAAAATGGTAGATATCAGACATCAACAAAGATTTTGACTACTTTCAAAGTCATTAATATTTTAACACAAAGATACACTTTCTGACGTTTTTAATTACCAATATAGCAGTTTAGTAATATGCAATTAGATGGATAAGTGTAGATTACGTTAGTTATTGCATTATTATGTAGATTACATTAGATACTGCATAGATTATGTTAGATTGTTAGCATTAGATATGGATAAGCGTGGCGGTTCCTTTGGATTTTTTCACTGAAAATTGAATTTCCCCGATTGTCCAAAATCCTGCTTATCAGAAAGCAGGCCAGCCTTCTTTATTTCAGATAATTGGGATTCTACTGTATGGTGTTTGATCCACAGATCTTAAAGACAACATAATATAGTATGCAGTCACCTTGGAACATGCAGGGAGAACATTTGCATCGCCCCCCCCACCAGGAGCAGACACAGACTTTCATTTGGGGGGTTAAGGACAGAATTTGCCATAGTCTTGGAATAACACCCTTCATTTATCATGAAAGTTGGAATTTTTTACAGTGAAAAAATATATTTTGGGGGTCATGACCCCTGTGTCTGCGCTTATGAGCAACACTGGTCATTTCCATCTCGTAATTTCTATAGGTATATCATTTCTACATCCTAGATACTTTCCACCTCCTACCCCCAAAACAAGCCTGCTCACAGTCATAGTTAATCGACGGTTAATAAAATATACAGGAGCCGGCAGAATCTGAAAAAAATTAGCTGAAATTTGGGAGGACCCGGGAAATAAGGGAGAGTTGGTCATCCTAATTCCATGGGTGGAACTGCATGGTTCATCACATAATTTCTCCTAATTATTTTGCGATGTTGTTAAAACCGATTGGCAACCGGCTAAGTCAGCTTCTGCCATGTTGGAAATCTTGTTGATGGTGCTTTTTTAGGCATTTATTTTTCGGGTTAGTACTTACTTTTTACAAAATTCATACTTAAAAACAAATGGGGGTGGGGAAGAGGCTTTGCCAGCGCTCGGCAGGTCTGTTGTTATTGTTTTTAATTAAAAACAATAAAAAAACTCATTAATGTCTCGGTATTATGTCTAATTAAGTAATCGAAAGGTATAATACAAATTGCAGTTCATTTGTAAACAATCATGGCTGCTGGAAATAAAGCGAATGCACAAAATGACAAATTATGATGACATAATTGAATCACTAAAAACCTGCAAATTCTTAATTGAAAATACGACCAGAAACAAATTACAAAAGTACTTCCAACATGGTTTTGCCTTCCTTTTTTTAGTTATTAAAATTTAAGTGTTATTCTAATCTTGTTTATTTACAAATGTCTGAGAAAGTTTTATCACTGCTAAACCTGAATATTAAAGATAGTGAACTTAAAAAGTGATTTATTAATTGAATATCACGAGGGTCATATTCTTAAGAGGTCGATTCTATTTTTTAAGCATAGGGCCCATATCCCTCTTTTAGGAACAAATTTTTCTGTCTGGCGAGTATTTTCTAATAATTACGTATAATTAATGTGCTCCAACAATGACAAGACTGATTAAAAAAAAAAAAGACGAAACCAAAACGCCAAAATTACATGTGCAACTGAAATAACAGTAACACAATTGATGTCATCATTTATTGATTAATAGAATAGTATCAATGGAGTCAAGCAGTCCAATTATTTTTTTCCTAATTTCTAAGTTTTTAGAAAAAAAAAAAAAATTTGCCATATTTAATTTCATCACCCTGAAATTGTTGTTTCCAGTAAAGTAACCATCCCACATAGACATTAAATAATAATAAAAATCCTATGAACTATGGATCCAAATTTTTTATTTGGATAAAGTTAAGCACTGGCAGTGTTCATAAGAAACTAAATCAGTGTCATTTTGTTCAAAATAAACAGTGATGGGTAGGGAGGCCAAAGGACAAGCAGGAGTTGAGGGTGAACTTTTCCCATTTGATCCTAATTACCAATTCCTTAAAAAAAATCACCCCAAATTTTTAGCAAAAAACGCACCATTTATGAAATGCTGTGTACAATCTACTGCTAACGAGATGGGTGCTACTGCACAACACATTACCCACTTCTCTTTCTGTCCTCTTGAAATCGTACTAAATTGCATTAGATCGGTTTGTGACATCACATACTCTGTATTGTATGATGCAGTGAGAATGGATGATACGCCATTTTATTTCTGCTTAACATTAGTTGTGTTTTCTTCGTTGCAGCGAAAATGTCTGAGCGTCTGACTCGAATTTTTTTTATGGATTATGCATGCAATCAAGAATATTTTCCTGTCGCAAATATCCGCCCCATGAACTAGGTGAGTACTCACTTTTTGCTTTCCAGACTTTGCAGGATTTTTGTGATTCAACATTATACTCATTCACGGATAGTCGAAGCCTATATGAATGGACTGCAAGGGTGCAGCCCCAAGTAGAGGGGGGAGTCTCCCCCAAAACTCCTTCACTGATTCACGAAAATTACAAAAATGCTGTAAGCAACATGGTGGCTGGTCATTTTGCTGATTGCCAGTTTTGGAAATACTGACAAGAATTCAGAGGGTAACGTATAATGCAGTGACACCAGGAGATGAGTTCTAATGAAACTTAATCAAAACACATCAATGTTTTGAAATGGGGAGGGAGCTGTTGGAGACTACATGATGGATAATTAGATTTTTTGTGGTTGCTTTTCAAATATAACAGCAACGGCAAGTTGTGTACAAGCTTGGTAAACAAAAGCTTCCCATATTACTACCTGTGCAGTATTTTCATTAATCAACTGAGGGACGGATTATCGTGCAGATAAACAAGATGAATGTCTAGGATCTGCTTTTTTTTTAGGGGCCCAGTGTGGTGAAAACTCAACGCTACTTTAAAATTGTTACCAATCCGACCTTATCACTTGGGCAGTAATTTATTTATTGCGGTGTGAATTTCTGTGACATCCTCCGTGATTTTTAAGAGTTTTTTGTATGTACATTGCATTCTCAAATATGTCACCGGTACAGACTTCATTTTCAAAGTTTCAAATTTAAATTCTAGAAAGAATTTAGAGAGCGATTGGGTATAGCAAGAGTTGTCATTGGTACCAATGTCCTCGTTACACATGGGCTTAATTTATACTACAAGGGACCCAGAAATAGATTGTCTAGGGTCCCTTGAAAGCTTAATCGGACCCAGAATCAACTGTCCCAAGTTAAATTAAGTTAACTTCTAGGGATCAACTCATCAGCATATGTACATATGGCTAAGGTGGATGCTTAAACCCAGTGATGGATTTACAAATAGGTTAAGTATGTTGAAGCTTACCATGACAAATAAGTAAAGTTTCGATGAAAAGTTTGCTACCAAGAAGTTTGGAAAGGCAGGGCTGGATTTTTTGGTAGCCTGCTAAAGTATTAGTTTTGAAACGTTACGTTCAGACATGCGACTAGGTACTGACAAAGACAGAGCTGCCATGAGCACCACGACACCTTGGGAGAGGCTCAAAAGGCGCCAAATTC
>QLNU02015003.1:58531027-58552172 GCA_006491805.2 Dysdera silvatica
TTTTTAGTTAAAAAAAATCGCGAAAAAAGTGCCTCACAACAATCATTATCAAGATTCAACTTCGATGACTAGTCATCAAGTCTGTAATAAATGACTAGTCATTAACTTTGTAATTGATAATTAGTAATCGATTTTCTAATGGATGACTAGAAATGGACTTCGCAATCGATGACTAGTAATTGACTTCGTAATGGATGGCTGGTAATTGACTGCTTAATCGATAATTAGTTCCTATATTTTAGAATTCGGGCCGCATAAGGAAGCCCAACTGGTGTATGCAGGGGGGGTTAATGGGGTCATAACCCTCCCTTGCGATGCAATTTTGTGTATCCACATATGAATATATGTTCAAGCTCTGTAACCCCCTATTATAAGCCTGTACCCTTTCTGAATTTTCTGCATACGCCAGTGGAAAATCTCTTACATTCCAAAGAAGTCATAGAAGTATCACTAACCCAATAATATATCTATTATAACAACTAAGATATATAACAATAGATATATCTGTTAACATAGACGTCGAAAAATAAAAAAATTGATTCAAATTAAATCTGTTTAAATTTTAGTTGCGAAACATCCATATTAATGGCAGCGTTTTGTTGTATTCTTTTTCCTTTTGCATGTGAAATTTCTTTCCATTAGAGGGAGAACTTCCATATTAAAATAACAATAAATTTCAAGACCTATAGGGAAATTGCAATATGTGTACAATCCCGACTACAGTATATACACTGGAAATAGAAACTAGTACTGGTGGAAAATTAAGCTATCTTGGACTGCATAAAACAAATAATTAAACATCAACTCATGACTTCGATTTGAACTAGCTTATAAAGTGATTCGATGTTCACGGAATTTGGCGGGAAATCGGAGCTAGAAACACGTGGGCAGAGGGAGGGAGGGAGGGAGAGAGAGAGAGAGAGAGAGAGACGACTTTCTTTTTTTCCCCACATTCTTTCCACTTCGCTCCCAAATTAATTACATTTTGCGAATTGAAGGATACTTTGCAATCCTGAATCATGATAAAGAAGTGTTTCATAAACTTTTTATTCACAAACTCTTTTCAACTTCGTAAACTACCCACGGAAAAATGATATACTTTTAAAATAACTTTCGGAAGAGGGGGGGGGATTGCAATTTCTGGGCCTAACTCCAATGTAATTATATTTTAATTCAATTTTAAAATTTTATGACATTTCTACGATATACTGTGCTTATATACATAATTTTTTTTCTAAAATGCAGCATTATTATTTTTTTGCACTTCCCCAATTAACTGCTCTTTTACTGTGGGAGAGGTAAGTTTTATGTAAAAGTACGATTCATCCACTATGAAATTGCAATTCATATACTGCGGCTTATATTGCGCAATGGCGCTGTACAGCCCAGATGCTCTTTTGCGCCATAAAACCAAACAAACAAACAAGCAATAGCATGTTGCCTATAAGAGTAGTGTTCGGGATTATCCATCCTGCATCTTATCGCAAAGCCTGTTAATATGCATGCATGAGGTAGGTAAAAGCCGAATCCTCCCTATTTGTCAGCTACATTATTAACTCTAAAAACAAAACGCCCGTCAGTACGGAAAATTTTTGTTTCTACTAAAATCCTCCATTTTCAATAAAATATCTCCTTTCTGAACTCCCAAAAATGGAACTGGCTGTTCATCTTTGATGCCTTAATATGGCTCTTCAATCTTCCTACACCGTAATCCCCTACCCTCCATAGGTTCTGGTGACCCAAGGGTTCCGCGGACATTGAACTGCTCTAGACACTTCCCCTAACACAAACGCTGTTCCCACAAGTATCACGACGCCATCATAGTTCGGAATTTCGCACATTGAATTATCATTTGAAAAGTTAATTCAATTAATAGAAAATGAGTTACCTCACTTTTTTGTCTTATACTTCACCCCTGATTTGCCATTTGTAAGAATTTCATTCATTTGCAAGAAATTGAGTTCATTTGCAAGAAATTGAATTCATTTGCAAGGAATTGCATTCATTGCATAGAATTTTATTCATTCGTTGGCCAGGAAACGTCCCTGCTTATTAAACATTTTACATTTATTCCTGTAGCGTATGTTTTAGTTCATACCCGTTATTCAGTACGCGTGAAAACTTACTAGTTTAAAATGTTTGATGGAGAAAGTTGGAAATTTTATAAATTCTTCAAAACGAAATTTAAGTACCACTATACTTCTTTTCTTTATCAAGAAATTAAAATTATACTATATAATTGTTAAAATAAACACTATATATAATTCATAAATAGGACTGTATAATATAATAATAATATAGATAGATTAGAGAGGAATGAAAAACCGATGAAAGTGGCAATTGCCACCTTGGGTTTGGATAGACGACCATTCAATTGCCAGTCAGCGCGGCGATGACGTCACCAAATCCAGTAACCCCGCAATTTCAATGACCTTTAATTAAGATAGCACCGCATACTGTCAATAATTGTATTCGGGACAACCCTGTATAATAGTAAACACTGCACTTATCAAATCTTTAATTAAATGAGATTAAATTAATAAAGACGGCGATGTTGTTTTTGTACTTGGCTATCCAATGATCTAGGAAAAGCTCTGAACGTATTAATACGTAAAATACATAAATAATAATAATAACGTTGCAAATTGTAATTTTTGATACTGGGTAAAGCGCTGCTGAAATGCTGTCTTCGGAAATTGACTGGAGTGTCAGCTCGTCACTTGAGGTTTATTTTTTCAATTCGTTTTCTGGCGAAAAGCAGCTATAGTCCGTTCGCGCAGAGTTGGCGTCCGATCCCGTTAGAAGACGGGTTATTTCATTGCAGTAGAGGGTAAAGAGTCTTCCAGAACTCGTTTTTCCCGCGCGGAAAATGATTTCTGGAAGATGCTCTACCCTCTACAGCAATGGAACAAGCCGTCTGCTAACGGGATCGGACGCCAAGTCTGCACGAACGGACTATACCATTGCCAGAAACGCGTCTGTACGTTGCATTCAATATTTAAAACTCCGCCTCACAAGTTTTTATGAGCCGTTCAAGTATTACGTAATCACATTTCTGGCAATTTTATGTTCCCCTCCCCTTTGTAAGAAAAAATAAGCACTTGCCTCTCCCCCACCTTCATGCTTACGTAGGATTTCGGTTCTCTGATGTTTTGGTATAAATTTTCAAAATAAGAATGCAGTGTGTGATACAAATTATAATATTTCTTTACGTTTTTATTGTAACATTGGGCGCTTATTTGTAAGTTCGTTATAATATTAAACGCTTATTTATAGATAAAGACAAATGCAACAAATTATCCACTACTGGGGAGGTACCTGAGCCACTGCCGACCTCATTGTTCTGCCCTGGGCCCCTTCTAGGCACTTCGTACCCCCGAGTATTGCAGTTCCGTCAGGGCGGTTGTCACTTTGCGGCTATGTGCCAGTTTCATTATTTTCCCCTCTCCCCGTTTTCGGAAAATATAAGCATGTCTCACCCCCTCCCCCAAAGATTCTTACGTAATACTTGAACGGCCCCTTACTAATACCCAACAATTTCGAAACTAAACTGGTAACGGAAATGTCGCCTGTGTCCATTTCACTGCCGAAGAAATGTTTGTTCGTACTTCAAGGAACGAAAACAGCTGGAGTCATGTTCCGCCGGGTCCTACAGTTTCCTGGGTAATTCGAATCATTTCTTCCCAGGAAGCTCAACCCTGGATCAAGGGCGTTAAATTAGGGGGGGGGCTTTTTTTTCTGCCGATACTAACCAAAGCAAATAACCGTGTTAACGTTTTAATACATCGAAAACACTACATATATTACCTAATAAAATCATTATTAAAAAATCAAATCAGAGAGAACTATTTTTTCAAGGAGAGTACCCGTTTGTTTATTTTAAATTTCAAGGATTTCTGTAACAGAGTAAATTTTCTTAAGGACCTCTAGTTCATACATCTAGAATAGCTATTGATTAACCACCTTATTTTTAAATTTAAATCTAGTTTTTACCCCGAACAAAAACAAAAAAAAAATTCAATTCTAGGGGGGAAATGACCCCCCGTCCTCCCCAAAGGACGCCCATGCCCTGACCTACGTTGGGGAGAAAAACGTCACGTGTTCTAGACCAGTGGTTCCCAGACTTTTTGGTCCGCGCAGACCTTTTTAAGAAAAAATTTAACCGTGGCGACTCTTAATCTTTTTCACCTTTAATGTGTGTTCTTTAGGTAAGGCCTGTATGTAAACTATTACGTCACGCGCGGGATATCAAGATAATAACATAGTAACCGAAATGTGATGAAAAATTATTTTCCCAAAATTAGGACCACCCATGTATTTTTTTATTGGACAAATGGATTAATTTTTCTTCCATTTTCAATGCTTGCGGAGCACAGGTTGGGAACCTCTGCTCTGGGCCAGGGGCTCTTTAACTTTCCTAGACCGCGGACCCCCTTCAGAGATCACTCGCCCTTGCGGACCCCCCAAGAATTAACTCAAAGTTTAAAACCCAGAATTTGCATCATACATATTTATTTCTAGTGTTTCATCACTAATTTTCACCATTTAAGGAAGGAATTTTTCGTTTGTTTGTTTAGGTGTTTTATGGCGCAAGAGCATCTGGGCTATACTGCGCCAAAGGTATTTTTCGCCCCCTCATAATTTATTCTTAGTATTAAAGAGTAAATGGTCTTTTTTAGTATTTTTCGAACCTTTGTAGGGGAATCTCACCGGGAGAATCTCGTGGTCCCTCTGATACGATCCGTGGACCACAGTTGAAGAACCCCTGCTCTGGGCTATCACGGGAATCGAATACATATTAATGGCCCCATAGACGAACGCATTAGCCCTACGTCACCGTAGGGTAAAGTAATGTCGATAGCAGGCGAAAAAAGAAAGGAGAGAAAATAACAGTTATTCTCTTCCATCCATCTCGTGAAATTGGGAGGAGAGGGGAAAATTTTTTTATTTGCTATGTCGTCACAGCCCAGTCCGTTGCTTTGTTTCTTTAAGGGCGTTTCCTAGCCTAAGTAGTCCACAAAAAACGCCCACGAAACCCACAACTTTAATGTTTGTTTTTCGAATGTCAATCAAGACGAGTCCACACGCGAAGCACAGAAGCATCTAGATTAGCAAAATAACAGAGATTATATATTTATTGGAAAATTTAATGAAAATGCGGCACAGTAAAACCCCGACACATAAGATCATCCCTCTTTGACGGACAATTTTTTCTGTTCCGTGAATGTTCGTTGATGAAGAATTTGTCTGTATTTTGGGGAAAATACGATAAAATATAAGCAAAATTATATTACAAAAAAAAAAGAAGAATATTAAGAATAAAGAACTAAGCTATTGACTATATCTGAAGTAAAATATACACTGTGTAGCCTACTCGAAAATCGATACGCTATAAAAAAATCAACACACTGTATACTCGAAAATCGATATGCTGTAAAAAAAAATCAATACATTGTTTACTCAAAAATCGATACACTGTAAAAAAGAAATCAATGCACTGTATATTGTAAAATACAGGGAAGGCCGTATCTAGTTGAGACAGGTTGTAAGTTGATACAGCAATAATATTTTCTTAACGCGCAGGCGAAAAAGAGCGGGGCAAAGTGGGGAAGAAGTGAGGGCTCAACACTCAGTTAACACACACATGTGCGGGAGGAAGTGGCGATGATTGATTTAGCTTTGTGAGTAAAAACTAATTTTAAACCATCGAAAGTAAATTTGTACTTTCTTTTTTGAAGTGTTACAGGGGAACCCATAGCTGCACTGTTTTTCAAATAAAGTTATCATGGTGTTACTTAGTTAACAGGTAAGAACTTTTGTTGAAAGAAATAGTTGTAACTGTAACCAGTTTATTATAGTTGTGAGGTTAGTGCAATGGAGTCGTTTGCGTCAAGTTGATAGAGTTCACTTGGGTCAGGTTGATATGGTATATCAACTTAACCCACAAGAGTTATGATACTTGTTTCGTTTTTTTTGGGTTTTTTTTCCCTCCAGAAATGCTGAGGAACTACAAGAAAAAACTAACAAGGGAGAAATACCCATTGAAATGTTCGACAGACCTTATGCCGAAATTGAAAACGACAGGATGTCTCTTAAGGGAGACACGTTCTCTATAGATAAAATGACTTTTCTAAGGTATAAAAAGAAAAAGAAAAGAATCAACAATTGAGTTATTAATTCCGATCAAGAAAAGAATTGAAGATGAAACAAGAGAAAGAGAGATGAAGAAATCTATTAAAAAGAAAAAATGAAATTATTTAAATTACTCGGCTGCGAAAAGGAAAATGGCAGTAATAAAGCCAATAAACAAGGGAAAGGAGAAAAAATGAAAAGTTGAAATCTTAAAAAAAATCTGGATCGGATTCTGATGAAAATGGAGATTCATTTTGTTTGGTGTGTTTAAAAACTTACTCTACATCCAAACCGGGACAAGACTGGATTCAATGCATTTCCTGTAAAATGTGGGCATACATAGATTGCGGAGAAGACAGCCCTCCTTACACGTGTATAAATTGCCAATCACATTTATGTTTGTCTTCAGAGTTTAACTGATTAGTCAGACCAAAAACATGTTGGGATGATGCTGTGCAGAAATGAATATTATCATAATCCTTGCGTATCAACTTAACCCATTATCGTATCAACTTGACTCAAGCTGGGTTAAGTTGATACGCTTTGAATTTTTTTCTAAAACTTTTTTTTTGTCTCATAGTATTACTTCAATAGTTAAAATAAAGCCATTAATTTATAAAGGAATAGTCATAGTACAGTAAGAAATTTTACTTGAGCCCATGATTTTAAAAACAAAAAATTTTAAAATCAAAATACGAAAAGTGTATTAACTAAGCCAGGTCTCTCCTACACTGTATACTCGATTATTCGTGCTAATTATAATTAATGTAAAAATTAGCAAATGGAAAAACGCGAATAATCCACAAATAAATCTGCGTTTAAACACTCAACTGACAACAGTAACGTTTAAAAACTTAACATTTCGGTTAGCAATTGCGAACCTCCTTCAGAAAATTATTAAGTCATTAATGGTCAGTCGACTGCCATTACTTATAAAAAATAAATAAATACTGAAACTTCATTATCGTCGCCCAATCCTGAACCCGAAAATTATTTAATATTTAAAACGCACCGAGGCAATTTCATCAAATATTTACACACACACACGCACACACATACATACAAAATCATAAAATATGAGCACCTGGTACTTCTGTATGATCAAATGTTCTTTTGCTTATCAACGTTTAAGACACATTATTAATATGAACGGTATTTATACGATTCACTGAATGGCTTATAATAAAAAATAAATTATTACCGTAAAAATTAATAGAACTCGCTAAAAGCAGTGTACGTGTAATGTGACATTGTCTATACGCTTGCCACCCAGTAGCGTAGACAAGGTGGGGAGATCAGGGAGCCTAAGTCCTCCCCTTCCCTAAGAAATTACACCGTTCTTCTCTTAACGCTGAATGATTTGATCTTTTTTAAAGATGCTTGAGCCCCCCCCCCAACCCATAACTTTTTAACTGCTACGATCGAGTGTATTCTTGACTACGTACAATAATGACTATATTCATACTCTCGTAAACAATACCCAGTACGTAGAAACAACCCCCTCTTTGCTAATCCGCAAATCGATTTATAATTTTATTCTTTTATGCAATTTCCACCACATTTTTGTTTTGAACAGTAATTTTCAAATTTGCTATATATTTTCTTTTTCCTTTTTAATTTTATTTATTTATTTACTTATTTGTATGTTCCTTCCTTCCTTCCTTCCCACCCACCAACTACCAATCAATCAATCGATGAAATCACATAGCCTACCTGCACAAAAGAAATTTCAAGCAGGTAATCGAATAATCAGCGCAAGGAAAATCGAGAGTAGAAGGCAGATAGAAAATTCTAAAATTCCAAATAACAAAATAAATAAACGTGGAAAATTCATTGCGTTACTACCATGCATTTGTAACACAAATTGTGTATCATGCGCGTTAGACCGAAGTGATTGAACTACAAATTTTCTAGAAAAGCTTCTTACAACCGAAACAAAGGAAAGAGTTTTCAGCAAAGCACTTTCTGTTCGACGACAGACCAGCTTTCTTGCCATTTCCTTCTCTTTCTTGTCTTTCTGTCGTAAAGCACGTTAAATAGGATTAAAAAGCATGGGGGGGACATTTCAAATTCACCTCTCGGGTGACCACAATGGGTTTGTCAATCAACGGACACCCAGTTTTAGCAAAATGCACGGCAACCCTTAAGCCCCATTGATGAAGGAAGGAAGGGAGAAAAGGGAGAGATGAGGAGACATCAGACACCAAAGGCAGACTTGGATCCCACAGAGATTTAAAGGCAAAACGCGATAAATAACCAAATATAAGATCCATGCAGAAGAAGAAAACAAATACGACGTAAGTGAAATAGCTATTTAGTCAGAATGCATATTATGGTCACCATCTCCGTAGTGGAGCCAATAACGTAGCGATGCCAATGCAACCAGTGCAGTTGAATAGGGGCCCTTGCCTTTGGAAGTCGAGGCTCCTTAGATAGCATAATTCTTAGAGGGGGGCCCCTCTACCAGCGTTTGCACTGGGGCCCAAATTCTATAGCTACGCCACTGAGTGGAGCAGTGCTTATCAAATTGTGCTGTGTGAATATACACTGAAGTGCCAGAAAAACTGGTACACCTACGTAATACCATACACTCACAAAATACTCACAAAATTTTATTCCTGGTAGAGAATTTGAGAAAACGTAGACTCTTGTCAATTCCATAACCAGCAATTAACGTGCATTCACACACACCATGAAATAGGTCGAAGAGAAGTTTAAGTGGAATTGTTCTTTAAAAGCTAAGCATTTGGCATATTATACATAAACCTTCGAAGCATTAATATTTTATTGGATAAGTCGTCAAGCAATCGACCTTTTTTCAGGCGAAATGTACTCTTTTTTTTCCTTCTTTTATTTACGACATACAGACACGAGTTAGCATTGGCAGCGGAAGAAAAAGACATGAGTGCCATTAAAAAGCCCGATCTACTGGGTTTCCAGGGATATGATATTCATTTCTCACCAGTCTATAGGCAGACGTAAGTTATATATAATCCGTCATAATTATTATATTTTTCCTTTAAGGGGATACAAGACCTTTAAAGTTACAAAATTAGGGAAATATACAATACTTTTTACTTTGGTTTTCTCAGTAAATACATAGCCAGAGCACAATTTCTAACAAAAAAAGTGCAGAAGCCCTATTATGTTAAATCGATTAAAAAATCAAATGGCTGCAAAAGAATCGATAAATCATATCAATTGTTTATGTCCATTTTTCTGGACAACAAAATTCATGACCTTAATCACAAATTTATTACTTTTTCATCCCCGTTTTTGGCAATTCATGACCCTGTAGGGGCTCCGGCTAATATTTAAATAATCGCCAAAAATGAAGAAGTACCGGAGTCGGACTCCAGTTGGTTTCCGCCCAATTTAAGCCCTGTATATAGCCAATTAGAAACGTTCTTGATTAACAATAGCAACCTATCTATTCTGTAACTGTTTCTCACTCATCTAACTAGCCGCAGCTTCTGCACCTAAACTCTTGCCATCTCCCGCCTTCTCATTGGTTGGGAGAGATTACCTTCTTCTTGCCCTTGAACTCATGTCCGCTGAAACAATTGAACTTGAAGACGATTTTCTTATCGCTTTTTACTGCCTTTAAGTCTTTTGGAAATAACTATACCATGACTTTTCCAGACTAAAATTCCCCATGTCGCAACTCCTTCCCATTCAAACTTCGTAACAATATCTATCTCCAATGGAGATATAACGAGTCTACTCGTTGACGTTCCACTGCATCCTGTATAGTTTAATCTGTTCTGTACATGTGTAATAACGCCAACAATAATTTTATGCGCCAAATATATTTTTATTCGTTTTTACAAAATGTTAGATATGGGTTTCGCATTAAGTATTGCATTGCGATAGACGGCGGTCAGAATTGCAACTTAAGTTTTACTGCTAGAATATTGCTAGTAGATTAAAATCGTTTACAGATATTATGTACTCATAATACACCTAAAAAAAATAATACTACTAAAAATTGACACGGTTATTATTTTTCATTAAATATGATTTTTAAGACACCGTTTCTTCTATATTTAAAGAAGTGTGGTAGCAACAAAATAGGGGATATAGATTGTAAAATGCCATCTGGTAAAGCTATCTGGCTTTTTTTTTTAATAACATATATTTAAAGGTTTTCAAGTTATTATACGCAAACTTTAATATAAATTTAAAAAAAGTCCTGAGAAAATCCACATTAAAATTTTATGAACACATAAAACTATGTCGAATATAATCTTTATTACTTATTATAATAACGGTACTGTCAAAATCACGCTTAAATACTTTTACAAAAAATAAAATCTGTATTTAGTTGCAACTGTTTTTGCTTCTAATCTGATTTCAGAAACAGTCAAATCTCCCGCTCTTCCACAAACGTTATGCTTCACACACAAAGGCAGAACTAACAAAGACGAAACGTTCTGATCCCTGTCAAAGCCACAAGAGGGTTTCTTCACCGTTGTACACAGCTTTCAGTATCCTTGCACGCCTACCCAAAGTATCACAAGAGCAAGAATCATTCCTAGCCTCAAATAATTACTTCTCAGTTTAAGAGCTTTTGTGAGATCTTCCCCACGCAACAAAGGCTTTACTTTTGCCGAGTCTTTACGTTCACCCCTCTAGGGAATAGTTGAATCACAAACGGTCTGGTGAGATTTGTCGTAAACAAGGCAATTAGATTGAAAGCTCTATTCCAGCCAGACACATCAATTGGCCTTCCTCTGAATACCGAGGGTACGAAGCCACGTCGATATGTCATTGCATGCCTCCCCTGATAAATTTCACCTCTTGAAACAACCGTTCAAAATCTCCCGTGCTTCCTACCCAATAATTATAGCTTTCCAATCTTGTCAGTATATTAACTCGGTATTCCCATTTCGAAAATGATGACACATAGCAGCAGTATTGATATTGTTTATGTTCCCGCAATGACGTCATCTTTTCAATAGCATATTTAATTTATAGCGTGCGTATTAAATTGTCTAAATCTATTTTCTTCATCTTGTTTAAAAAAAAAGAAAGTCGCCCAATGCATTTTGAAAGGTCAACTAATTTACATAAAGGGGAGTTTTCAAGTATTACGTAAACAATAATTTGGCCATTTTATACCCCCGCTCCCGGTAAGTAAAATTTAACATTGGCTAATATAGGAAAAGAAGCACAACAGCACTCCTCCCCCAATTCACAAAGGTGCTTACGTAATACTTAAATACTCATAAGCTTAGAAGCAAACAGATTTATATCATCTACCAATTTCGAAGAGTTTCAAATGAACAATTGATCAAATAAACGTGGTGTCCGTTTTTCAGTAACGTTTGTGACTATGGGCACCTTGGCGCAGTATAGCCCAGATGCTCTTGCGCCATAAAAAATCCAAACGAACAGACTATGGGCACCAGCGAAAACATACCGGTAGCAGGGTTGCTAAGTGGAAGTACCCGCATATGCAGTCATATTAAATCAATAAGAGATAGGAAACACGCAAACGAATATTATATTTTATTTATCTACCCTCAACTTCATTCCGCATCGCTTCATTTATCGTTTCGTCGAGCCCGGTCCCCGCAAATATTTCTATGGAAGCCGAAGTGGCCTGACTGAGTCCCTTAAAGTTGACGCCCCTTCTTAGGACTACGTATCACCTCGTGTATCGCAAATGTAGTTATACATATGCATCACCTCATGTATCGCATATGTATGAATGCTGATGATATCACGAGATCATTATATACATACGTTATAGATATTCCTTTGTGTTTGTAAATCATCACCTGGAGGATAATGTTTCCTGTAGAGATCAAGGGTTTCTCACCTATGCTGTCAGCATGCCGCAGGGAGAGTGCCAGATGGAACTTCAGGGATATTGACCAAGAGTGGCTTGTGCCCTTGGGTGACATTTTAAGAGTCATCACTCAGCCTATGTGCCTTGAAAAATAGTACTAAAAAAAATTTAGAATCAAATTTTTAAATTTATTTCTGAATCTCATGTAGTAAGTTGAAAGCTTTAGGTTCCAATTTGTTCGCCCACAGGATTACACGTTGTTTAAAATTGAACTCAATCTTCTAATATGGTGTCCGTTCGTTATTTGGTGTCTGGAAAGCTAATCAAACATACCTTGGGGGTGTGGGGCATAGGAAACCAGGTCCGGGGCCCGATTAAGGTTTTGTAGGGGCCCCTAGATAAATATTTCCAGATCTCTGTAGCATAAATTAAACCTATGTTATTATTATATCTCCTAAAGGGCAATAAGAAAAAAAGAAACTTTTATTATATCAATTTATTAAGAAATTAAAATTTGCTTAAAACAAACTACACTTAGGTACTTCCAATTTAAAAACAATATGAAATTTCCATTTATAATATACGGATTATAAAACTTATATTAAAAATACTTTTCCTTTTCTCTTTTTCCAGCAAAATTTTCAATTATTTCCTCAAAATTAATATTATTTAGAGTAGTAATTTTCAACCGGTGTGTCGCAGTAAGTTCATAGATGTGTCGCAAGAATTTTTAAATCATGCAATAGCTGACTATTTAGTCACAGGCACTAACCTCGTTTCTCTGAGATTTTCTACGAAAAAAAGTGGCAATAGCCAACACAACGATAGCATATAATAGAACGGCGTTCAGAAGAACCAAATTAACGAACCAACTATGCAGCAAACCAAAAGATCGTTCGCTAATACATCCGAGAAGATCGAGATACATGCTTATTAAAAACTGTAAGAGATACTGCTTATTATTATTAATATTTTGTAGATTTTGGTGTGTGTTTTTGGTAATTAGTTCTGGTGTGTTGCGAGATGAAAAAGTTAAAAATCGGTGATCCAGAGCACTTTTTTTTTCGATCGCGATTGAGAATGGTGGACGGCAGAAGACGGCTCTGTTTTCCCAGTATCCAATGCATCGTTTTCTAATCACAATGCGGCTAGAAAACTTAATTTTGACTGACTATATAGGCACGGCTCTACTATATAGGCAAGTCGCCTCATATAACTATGGCCTGCAAAAGGGTTGCTGGTATCTAACTGGAAGGAGACCCACACGCTGAACGTATGTGACGATGTGTGGAACCGGCCAGGCCAGTAACCTAGTGTCCTACCCCGCCTTCAAGTGGTGCAGGCTGAGCTTTCTATTTATGTGGCAAATTAATATTTGCTACACGGATAGAAAGGCGGAAGGGGAGGGCTAATTCACCAACCCGTCTAGCCAGCGTGGTGAAATTATGGCTAATTCCTCCATTATGTTGACACACCAGAAACCATGGCCCCTAGTCTCCAGGTGCTGGAGTGCTCCTGATCAAGGCAGCGGTCAGTGTGGCATGAAAGCAGGGGGTGCTAAGAATCACTGGAATGGCCCAGGCTGCCGTTTGTTATTGACCTTGGCTACGTTTAATGGACGATCCCTTGCTTCTGAAGCAAAACTTCAGGAATTGGAAGAGGAACTAGACAAGATCAAATGGGACATTGTAGGACTCAGTGAAATTAGAAGAAAAGGTGAAGAGTTGGTGGAACTGAAAAGCGGACATTTGTTTTACTATAGAGGAACGGAAACTGGAAGAACAAGTGGTGTTGGCTTCTTAATCAACAAAAGAATTAAAGACTGTCTTCTGGAAGTTGAAAGTACATCAGATCGAGCAGCGAGGCTTGTTGTTCAACTAACCCAGCGATACCAACTTCAAATAGTACAGGTATATGCACCAACATCAAGCCATACCGACGAAGAGGTTGAAGAATTTTATGAAGAAATCAAAGAGTTACACACCAAAGGGAAACAACATATCAAGCTCATCATGGGGGATTTCAATGCAAGAATTGGACAACAGGAACAAGGAGAGACATCGGTTGGTAAATACGGATATGGGGAAAGGAATGAACGTGGCGATCAACTCATCGAATTTGCAGAAGCTGAAAACCTTAGCATCATGAATTCATTTTTTAAGAAGAAACCGCAAAGAAAATGGACATGGAAACACCCAAATGGGGGAACTAGTGAAATTGACTATATCCTGGCAAACAAGAAATCAAACAAGTAAGTAAGAGGGTGGATCTAATGAAACTGAAAGTAAATACCGAGGCATTCAAGTTGGAATTAAAAAATCGCTTTTCTGCACTGGAAGGACTTATTGATGAAAGTGATATCTCAGAAGCAAATATATATATATATATATCATCATCATCATCATATTCAACCATTATCTATCCACTGCTGGATGAAGGTCTCTCCAAATGCTTTCCACACAAGTCTATCCTGGGCCATTCGTTTCCACGTCACCCCAACCTGTTTTCTTATTTCATCCACCCATCTAGTTTGAGGACGTTTTCTAGGTCTTCGGTGGTCTCTTGGAATCCAGTTCAGAATTTCTGTTGTCCATCGTTGATCAGTTCTTCTTGCAATATGCCCAGCCCATCGCCATTTCAGCCCTTTTACTTTAACAATGATGTCCTCTACTCTAGTTTGCTCTCTCACCCAAGTGTTTCTTTTTCGATCTCTCCTAGTTATTCCAAGCATGCACCTCTCCATGCTCCTTTGCGTTGTCTGTAACTTTCGTATTGCTCCAACTGTTAGACTCCATGTCTCTGATCCATAAGAGAGGACTGGCAATACACACTGGTTGAAGACTTTTCTTTTTAGACATAAAGGCAATTTCCCCTTCAGGATAAAACTGTTTCTTCCAAATGCACTCCAGCCAAGTTTAATACGTCTGTTGAGTTCTTTCATAATGTTGCCATCCATTGAAATCAGCTGGCCAAGGTAAATATATGAATCAGCAATTTCTAGCTCAATGTTGTCAACTTGTATTTTTGTTTCCTCTACGAAATTATTGAACATGATCTTAGTTTTTTGTAGGTTCATCTTGAGTCCAACTTCTTTACTTCTAGTTGAGAGCTCCTGTACCATGTCTTGGAGTTCTGATGGGTTCGTTGAAAAAATAACAATGTCATCAGCAAACCGCAAATGATTTAAATATTCACCATTTATTTTTATTCCCCTGTTATTCCAATTTATCTGCTGAAAAATCATCTGTAAAGCTGAAGTAAAAAGTTTTGGAGAAATGGTATCTCCCTGCCTCACACCTTTACCAATTTTGATAGTTTTGGTATCTTTATGTAACCGAAATTTTGCACTTGCATTTTTATACACACGTTTCACCATGTCAATGTACACATCCTCGATGTCTGTTGATCTTAAAGAGTTGATGACTGCTGATGTTTTAATAGAGTCAAAGGCCTTCTCATAGTCAATAAATGCCACACACAATGGAAGTTCATATTCATGTGTTCTTTCAATTAATTCTCTTAATACTTGAATATGGTCCACTGTACTGAATCCACTTCGAAATCCAGCTTGTTCTCTTGGTTGAGCTGCATCTAATTTTTTCTGCAGGCGATGTGTTAGCACTTTTGTGAAGATTTTATAAATAGCAGGTAACAAGCTAATTGGTCGGTAATTTTTTAAATCCTCTTTATCACCTTTTTTATGCAAAAGAATTACTGTTGCAGAATCCCATTGGTTTGGTATGTTACCACTGTTGAGGCATTTGGTAAAGAATTTTGCGAGTATGTCTTCTACATGTTCTCCAGCTTCTTTTAAGATATCTAATGTAATGCCATCATCGCCAGGGGATCTTCCTTTCTTCATACTTTTTATTGCAAATGCTACTTCTTCTTTTAAGATTTTAGGAGCTGTTCCTTCGACTATCTCAGAGTCTTCGTTTAATCCACTGTTTCCCTCATACAGCTTTCTGTAGAATTCTTCAACTCTTCTAAGTATTTCTTCCCTATTTCTTGTTACAGTGCCATCCTCTCCTTTTAATGCAATGATGTGTTTCTTCCCAATAGACAAACTCCCTTTAACAACCCTAAGGCTCTTGTTGCTTTCAATGGCCTTCCTTACTAACTCACAATTGAATTTTCTTATATCTTCTTTCATGTTTTTGCGCAAAGTTTTGCAAAGTTCTACATACTCGATCTTGCGACTGGTATTTTGATTGTCCACCTTCATAAGTCTTCGCCTTTTCATGAGTTGTTTCGTCTTCTCAGATAATTTGCTATTCTGCTTTTTACATATTACACCACCAATTTCCCCAGCAGTTTCAATTATTGTCTTAACAATGTTTTCATTTGCTTCTGAGATGTCAACTTCTTCAATAAGTCCTTCCAGTGCAGAAAAGCGATTTTTTAATTCCAACTTGATATATATATATATTATGTTTATATAATTTACTCTATGTGTATTCTATAGAAGAATACTATATTCTATAATTGTTATCCTCTTAAAAAAAATCTTTGTCCTCCAACTCTAGCGTTTGCAGTAGTCGCTCACTCGCACTGATTACACGCATATTGATAATACTGAGCAATCAGCAAAAATGAAGAAGCTGCTAGGGTTCGCATCAGTCTTGGTATGTATGTGAATTGCGCGTTTGTTATCATAATTTCAGTCATTCATCGCTGATATCGGCTGATGATATACCTACGCTCTATCAGCTGAATATTTAAGAACTGCTCGTTACAAACAGTTTGCGCTATAACTGATATGCGAGGCTAACATTTCGTTCTAATCGGGCTCTTCAACACAGATTTATCGCTGGTTTCTTTCCACGAATCACGAACGGTCGATTTCGTTTCAAATCTGTCAATTTTCAGATCGATAGCAAAGGTTGTTGATAAAAACAAGTTGTATAATTCAGCGGAAATCTCCAAATGATTGCTTTATAAAAACAATTCACTAACTCACGTTATTAATGAAGAAAAATACAGTGAAACCTGTCTAAGGCGGAAACTCACGGGACCGGAAAAAATTCCGTAGTATGCAGGTTTCCGCCTTATGGAGGTTACATGCAAAACAAATACATACATAGTTAAATTCAGTGGTAAGAGATGACTGCATATGCTAATTGTTTTTATTTGTCTTATCTTGCGAACTTTAAGACTATATTTTCCTTTTGATAAAAATATTTATTTTATCACTGCATTTTATTTTTATTAATTTTAATTTTTGCACTATTTTGTGGTTTTAGTAGTTACGATCAATATGGTGCAAAATTTCATTCTAACTGTACATGCTTATTCCATACAAAAAGTCTATTATGTAAGCTTAAATTGTAACGATAAAGTACCTCCCTTGTAAAGATGATAATTCCCTTGTATAAAGATACTCTTCCTTGCGGTGGGTTTATCCATGAATTGATAAAGTCGATATGAGTGACTTTTCGTTCTTGTTAATAATGAACGCTTTTATTTAAGAAGTGGATGGTACTGCCATATGCAAGGGGGGTCGACTATAGTTATAATCCCCCACTGCGATGAAAACTTGCACACAGTATGTATACAAATACAATGGAGTTGTAGCTCTGTAACCCCCACCCCCCATTTATAAGCTTGATTGATTGATTGTTTGGCTTTTTTATGGCGCAAGAGCATCTGGGCTATACTGCGCCAAACCATTTATAAGCCTGTAACCCTCTCCTTAAGAACTTTCTGGGTATACCTATGGTGGGCGGATGGTGTGAAAAATGGTAGTCGGACAATCATAGGCGTAGGAAGTAAGTTCATAAGGGGAGGGGGTTATAAGCTTAATGGGAGGGGTTTTTTTTTACGGGCTATAGCTCATGTATTCCTATATTAAATATACAAAATTTCATTGTAATGGGGGGGAGGGGGTTACAACACCCATAACCGCTCCTTGCTATGCCTATGCGGACAAGGGCATTCTATATCTGTAAAATCTCTTTTGTTCGCCAGCCTCCACTTTGCTATTTGCATTGTATTACAACCCTCTTTCCTTTTTCTGCTGAGAAAATTTTCTTCCTGCCAGCGATTTTCCGCTTTATGCAGGTTTTTCTCTTTGACGGGACTAAATAGTGCTTTCCGCTTCCGCGTTAGACAGTTTCCGTAGCTAATGTTAACTACCATTGACTTTTGAAGGGATTGTAAAAAAATTCCGTGTTGAGCAAGTTTCCGCTTTATGTAGGTTCCGCCTAAGACAGTTTTCACTGTATATACATAAAAAACCAAATGATATACAGTAAAACCTCCTTACAACGATATCCGATAAATCCCTCTGCAGTGATGATTTTTCTCGGTCCGTATAATAGTGTTATAGAGAGGTTTTACCATAGTTTTTTAAGAATGAAAAATATTTCATTTAATATACCCGCTAATACGCAGTGAAATCTCCATAAGGCGGAAATCCACAAAACACAAACGTGAAATCGGCATGATGCAAAGCAAATTACAATACATTAAATGAGGGCGTGGTGTTTGACATTCAGAAGTGCATGTCACAACGCGTTACAGACAGATGACCTCTTGTCTCGAGGAATCGACTGATGGTAACACGTCAGATTCGCCCTAAAATATTCAGCACTATATAAATTATCGACTCATGGAGATCACTATATTCGAGTCATGCGATCCAATACTACATGGGCGCCCCGAGTGGGGTGCAAGGGGGTGCCGTTGTACCCCCTTGGCCTATGGAAAAAGGGGGGGGGGAGGACTGAATCCACAAGAAACTATAGTCCACCAACATTATTCAATTGGAATTTTTCCTGGAGGCACTCCCTTGCATACAATTCTGTGGGCGTCCATGCATTACTGCATCCCTATCTCGTTTGGCACAGCATATCCGTTGTGTTTACGTCATTAAAATTTAACGAACTAACTATTTATATTAGAAATACAGATCATCTTATATGTAGTGCTCATGAAAATTAAGCCACGCAAGCATTAATACAGGGTGATTCAGAACTAATGGAACAAACTGAAAGGGGTGGTAAAGGACGTCAAATAAGCCATATTTGGCGAAATCTCCTATACGAAAAGTATTATTTACATCCACATCGTTGCTACAAAGGCAATTACATGAATCAAAAAAAAGTTAATTTTTTGACACATAATTTAAGTGATTGACCTAGTAATGCAGCAGAGAAAAAAAAATCAGAAATTCCCTTCCCTGGCCCTGAGTAGTATTGCCATTTAGTTATCAAAGGCATGGGCGTAAAGTTATATGGACCCGGGGTCCTTCCAATAATCTGAAATAAATTGCGATTTTACATATACTGTAATGTATAAACGTACATAAAATGTGCTTGCCCCCCAATAATTTGAGAACTTTCTTTCTTTCTTTCTTTTTGGTTTTACGGCTCAAAGACTACAGTGGTCATGCTGCGCCGGGACCTACTGTTTTCCGAGGAATCCGAACCTCTTAAGGCCTAGGGAACCAAACCCCGGACTACAGTGAGCAGTGCGATCTTTATGAGATCTCTGAGTAAGCGTTCTTTTTGCACTGCTGGGAGTCGAACCCGGATTAGCCGCGCAATAGGAGAACGCGTTACCACACTGCGCCACCGCAGGGCAATTTTGAGAACTCTACGGTGATGATCAAAGGTATGGAAAAAGAGGAAAACGATTGTTTTACCATACTGGAGGCAGTTGGGAATTGTCAAGCATGTGTAATAGGTGAAGGAGATCAAAAGAAACAACTTTGGCAGAGTGAACCAATGTCCAAAAATGAGCCGTTCTGGAATTACAGAGATGTTATTATTTGCATCCACATTAGTTAATCATGTAACAAAATTTGGAAAATTTGCCGTT
This sequence comes from Dysdera silvatica, assembly GCA_006491805.2. Classification (NCBI taxonomy): domain Eukaryota; kingdom Metazoa; phylum Arthropoda; class Arachnida; order Araneae; family Dysderidae; genus Dysdera; species Dysdera silvatica. The sequence goes on from QLNU02015003.1 coordinate 58,550,775, forward strand.
CCGGCCTAGAACCATATTGGAAATAATTCCACCACTTACTATGGTCCAAAACAACTTCCCATGGCCAAATTAATGCAATTCGAGAATTTATAGCCCAAACTTGAGCCTCACTTTTGGACCATGAGTTCCCCAATTATTGCATAAATTGGGCCATGGGAAGTTGTTTTGGACCATATTGGAGTAGATTGCACCACTTACTATGGTCCAAAACAACTTCCCATGGCCAAATTTATGCAATTCGAGAATTCATGGCCCAAAGGTGAGGCTAACCTTTGGGCCATGAATTCCCCAATTGCATAAATTTGGCCATGGGAAGTTCTTTTGGACCACAGTTAAGTGGTGGAATCTTTCAATGATGATATATGTAACTTATATAAATGCAACTTACTTTATAAGGAAGAAAAGCTTATCAATCTAACTCGATTAGAACTGCTACTCGGTTAGATTCGACTGTAATTCGCCCATGTTCTGTCTATTTTGCATTTTTTGGACAACTATGATGCATTGTGATATTACATACAGTTTTAATAGTCAGTAGTATAGATAATTTCATATAGACAGAAACAGCATGCGAAATGGTAGTAAATGATGATAAAATAGATATCAAGGAAATGTATTCCTTATGTTTTACTTTTCATGTTAAAAGAGAAAGGTTTATATACGTAGTGTATTCATATAATGGCAATGCCGTAGCGATGCCAATGCAACTAATGCAGCTGCATTAGGGGCCCTTGCCCTTTGTGGGGACCTTTGAAGGGGGGGGGGGAACGCTCCTTAGATAGCGTAATTGTGGGAGCTTGGTATGGGGTGGGAAGCTCTTCTACCAGCGATTGTATTGGAGCCCAAATTCTATAGCTATGCCATATATTTTCCCAAATTTATACACTTTTCAACCTTTTACTACGAATATGGGTTATTTTATAATTGCAATATGTCTTCTAATCGAGGCTGTGCACAAGAAAGGAGAGAGGTTACCCACATTTGTGCAATATTATTTGCTGTAATGCCCATATGAGAGCAAATTTTGTTTCCACTAACCCTCCCACTTTGAAATCCTGCATACGGGTCTGCTTCCATGTATGTTACTTGTCACTTTTACCTTGGCTATACTTTTTTTTTTTTTTGCAGTTCGTTATATTTCTATTAGATTGCAGGTATCAAATTAAGGGAATAGATCTGAAGTTATGGCATAAATGGGCAAACTAATTCACTGAACCATCTGAAAGGCTCCAATCATCACTAAATGATGCGCCGTATCATCCGATGAAAGGTTTTGCCCAACTTAATGCCGCTGTGCTTAAACTTGACGTGTTGCCATTGGTTGTGCATGGATTCAAACTCTCATCTTCGTTTGCACCATGACCATCCTGTCTGGGATTACAGAACTGCCTCTGGTGG
>QLNU02015003.1:58552272-58587747 GCA_006491805.2 Dysdera silvatica
GGTGACAGTATTGTCAGAGATAAAAACACTGCTAACATAAGAGCATTCAGATTGCAATGAACTTGACTAAAATGGCATTGGTCCAGCGGTGGTGCAGTGGTAACGCGTTCGCTTAGCTTGCAGTTATCCCGAATTCGACTCCCAACTATACAACAACAACAACAAAAAAAAAGCTTGCCAACTAACTGTTCACCGTAGTCGGGGGGGTTGGTTCTCTAGGCTTTAAGAGCTATCCTTGCGCCGCACGCCCGTATCCAGATGGGGGATCTTAGGGACCGGTTCCCCCCGAAATTAAATTTTTAATGGGACTTGGCTACGGACTTGCATGCTGTAATTGTATCGATACATGCTGTAAAAATTTATGAACCCCCCCTTGAAATTAAATCTTGGGGACATTCAAGTATTACATAAGCAATATTTTGGCCATTTTATTCATACCCTCCCCCTTGGAATCTCAGAAAATACTTCTCAGAATTGCACATATTCCGATTAACGTCTTTCATGTTTTACAAGGTTTGTCCTCCGTCCCTTGAACGTCGTTAATGGGATAAATTGCTGTAGTTACGTACCTTACGTCTTAAGACTGCGCTGTGGGTTACTCGGTGATCGACGGCTTATCCCAACTTCCAAACCATGATGTATTTAGAAAAGATTTTATTCAGTTTAAGTGGAATTTCATGATACATATAGTGTTCAGGCTTTTAGTTGCTGAACGAAAGCATTTGAATTAAGATAAAATATCATATGTGATATTTGGATGACAAATAGAAGAGAGCCGAAAGCAATAACTTTTGTTACGTGGTTCTTACGCAGAACCAGTAGCGTACCAATTTAAAAAATATGGGGGAGCAGAAGTAGCTTTAAAGACTATCACATGATGAGGCCGTAGAGAAAATAATTTAATTTGACATACAATGGGGGGGGGATTGAGCCCGAAACCCTTCCCACTTCCAACATGCCTACATAGAACCAAGCTTTCTAGAAGTTGAACCCTGTTCAGCTACACTGGAGTTAGCAGTGCTAACAAGTGAGGCTCAACGAACAGGCTTTCTTATAATATGATGACTCGTTGAATTTTGAAAGCTTAATTAATAACACGAATATTAAAATTGGAAATGAAATAGGTCCGGTTTTATTATCAATATCCAATAATTTTATTACCCACCAAATAAGAAAGAACTGAAGCCCAAACACTCGAACTGATGAAGTTATCTTCGAAAACATCTGCCATTCACAAAACGGAATTATCTGTTTATAATGCGGGAATCGTATTGAACGGTTGGTTGTACTTTTATGGAGCACGGATTGCAAGAGACTTGCGCCAAAGAAAGCGAGACCGTGCATGCGGTTTTACAGTATGAAACTAGCATCAGCAGCATGGGAAACATCCACACGCTCTACTTACATAATTCTCCACGAAAATCCCTGGCGCGGTATAGCCCAGATGCCCTTGCGTCATAAAAATCCAAACGAACAAACAAACCACGAAAATCCTAAAGAAAATTCGAAAACTCCTGCAGCAGTTTAAGTGTAGAAATGCAATATAATGTAAGTTGCTAACCATGGCATGGGTCGCATCTGATGATACAATTAGCTGATTGTATAAGCTGATTGCATCATCAGTCTTGAACTTTCACTTTACTTGCTGGTGAGCAAAATAAGAGTCTCAAAACGGTTCCTGTCAATTTCTTTTGCATACTTCAATTACACCTTGCTTTTTTGTAACAAACGTGATTGTCAAGATATTGATGCGATCACTGACGAAATTTCCGCCTCAACGAAAGAGTAAACGCCAAAATTAACCAACAACGTTGATCTAGAAAATTGGTGTATGATTTCTAAATTCTTTTAGGTTTTACAACGACTTCAAAGAATTCCTTCGGCAACATAGGAGCTGTCAGAACGAAGCTTTTTCACCCCCCTCTATCTTAATGTAACAGAGAAGGAGTAAGTAACTCCTTCATTATTCGTGACTAATAAAATATTGTACATTAATTGCACTCGAGAAAGTTTGATTAATTGCACTCGAGAAAGTTTGATTGATTGCAACTTTTAATATGTATTTTCTTAAATTTCCATACCCGTCCATCCATCCTCTTCATTCAAGGATAGCAGAAAAATATGGAAAGATAGATGCTACAACTAAAAGACACGCTTTAACAGCTAATATTTGAGTAAGATGCTCTTTGTTGTCCTTGCGTTGTAAAATTTTAAACAACCGACTGAAAACTATTACTAAAAAGAAACTTACTTGGAGTCTAAACACAATTGACACATGCAAACAGGGGCGATTTAAGGAACGGGCGACCTGGGCAGCCGCTCGGGGCTCCGTTTGAATGAGGGCGCCAAACCGAAGTCACGTTCAAGTTTTTTCTAATCCAATCAATAGTAGAAAATCTGTTTAAAAAGAGACAAGTTTAGAGAAATTTTTAGAGACATCTTTAGAGAATTTCTTTCAGAGACTGTTGGCCACTTTTATCGCGTAGGCTATATGGCTCACTGTGCATCTGTGAAAATCTCCTGTTTTCGCCGGAGGGGGCGCCAAAAAGCAATCCTTGCCAGGCCGCCCCTGCATGCAAAAACTGCGGCCACGGTTTTGTGCCATTAGATGCTATCAACTATATTATACCAGTACATGATTGTGCCATTCTTTATTTGTAACGGTATATACTCGTACTAATGCGATACTTCTAATTACTTTTAAGGCTGCCCAGTATCCTAATCCATACACACATTTCTATGAAAGACAAAAAACAACGTTTTAGAAGAGTATTTATGTCAAGATTGAGTTCAATATACGCGTTTCGGGCGATAAAAGTACGTTGTTTTTTGTCTCTCATTTATATTGCAGATTGTTTCGTCAAATATTTCCACGTACACATTTCTATGCCGCGAATTCAAATTTAAATCTACCTGCGTTCCATCTTAGCAAAATTATTTTATCCAATACTTCTTAGTATTTTTAACAGCAGTGACACCATTCTTTTTTTTAAAATACAATTTTTTCGTACATCGGTCTACGGAAGGATCATCAAATGCAGCCACAGAAAATGTCGGCTGGTTTTGGGCTTACATGGAATCAGTAATCGGATTTTCTTCGACCCATCGAGTGAGACTAGATTAGCCACTAAATGCTCTTCCAAAAATTGGACTTAGCTAGGAGTCCATAATATAGATGTGAAAAATCAGAATTCATGAACTGGGTTCAGTGCAGTCTGTTATCGAACTGCAGTCTGCCCTCCCCCACCACGAAGATAAAGTTTCACAATATTGGTCACTCTCTCGCCCCCAAATCCCCACATTGCAATTGACAAAATCTCACTTGCGTATGTCATAAATTATAAATAGACTGTCGTGTCTTTTTGTTAAGCAAAATTGTTTCCAGATTCCGTCTAGGAATGATTGCGCACAACTCTAGTCCGTGGACTGCCGAAGTAATCTCTTAAAAACCTTACAAACTGACAAGTTACGAATACGGATATTTACTGTTCATTTTCCCTTACAGCAGCAGTGCCCTTATTATTAACTTGTAAGTATAGCAATAGTTTTCCTAACCACGTGTTATAGACCATATAGATGGGCAAAATGCATCGCTGAGCGATATACTGACCAATTCCGCACATCTATTAAAACCAGTCAGAATTACTCGGTCAGTGAATCTTCCAATGTGTGATTTCGTCTATGGGTAATGCACCAGTCTGCTCTGTTAATGTGTGTGTCCTTGTATGTGAAACCAATGGCACAATTTTGACAATGAGCAAAGGAATCGGACATGTACAGTGACATCTGTCTATAACGATATTTATGCTCCTGGTTTCCGACAGATACAGTATATTATATTCAACCTTGATTATAATGCCATCTTTTTTTTTTTTTTGGTCCCTCGAGTACATTTATAAAAATATGTCATTGTCATAGGCTTACGCAGAAAGTAAGCAGTAAGCAGCAAGTTCGTAAGGGGCTCAATTGCGGGGGGTTACAGAGCTACAACTCATATATTCCTATGTTAAATATACAAAATTTCATTGCAATGGGAGGTTACAACCCCCATCAACACCCCCCTGCGTACGCCAATGGTCACTGTATTTCTTGAACTTAAATCGCCCATACCACCTCATAGACACTTCTAAACTAAAAAAAACTATTTTGTTTGTTGCTTGGATTTTTTATGGCGCACGAACGTCTAGGCTGTACTGAGCCAAGGAAGCCTATTTTCACATTTACTTTAAACCTAGAAAGGAATACGTACACCATTTTTTAATAAATTTTATAATATGAATTTATAACAATCTTACAAGCTATACTTATCCGATTGGCGATACTTATACGATAACTAGCAATACACTTATAACAAGCGATACTTATCCTATCTTCTAAAGAAATACGGAGTAAAGTTATAAGATATGCTTTTTTTCTTCTTTTTAACTATAACCTTTTAAGTTTTATTTTAAATTATTAATGTTTAATAACTAGGGAGGAGAATCTCGCAACATGCTATGACTTTTTATTCTCTTCCACTTTTAACTTAACTATTGTACCAGTGAGGTAGGTAGATATTGTGCAAGGGTTTCATTGGGAAGGGTGGCCGCTGGAGGCGGCGCTGTAATCCCAGTATTGTACCAGTAAGTTGTCAAAAAATGTAATGCGAGCACCAATAAATAAGCTTTTAGCAGCCCTTATATACTTTTAAAGCGTATTTGGTCAATTTACCTTTGGTGTGTGACGTTATGTTTCATCCATAACGCTCAAGAAGCTTCTAAACGGTGCGGTGGTCAAAATAAATATACACGTTATTAGTCAAATGCGTTAGCATTAGTAGCCTATGTACGTTACCATGTTTATTGTGGTGGCTTTTTAGCCACCACAGAGACTCCCGGTTTCCGATAAAAAAAAATAATTTATCGCAAAGTTCTGAGAAGCAGAAATTTATAATTACGTTGTACTGGTATTTCTTTGTGTTTATAATGCGGCAAAAGACCTAAATAAAATCCTTTCATTTATCCACGACATCGAAGTTAAGTAAGAAATGCCAAATGATTGATACATCCCTAGCTAACTTCATTTAAAAGCGTCTATTTTTAAGTTAACTGCAATAACTTCTCTTTATCTTTGGCGTTTAAACCCGTGAAGCACTTTATTTTGTAATGCTAAACCCCGGAGCGTTTTTTCGTCGTTGTGATACGTTAAAACATTTTTGAGGGCCGCTAAAATCTGTTTCGCCCAGGGCCGCTGATGCCACAAATGTGCTCCTGACAGCCAGCTGATTGGCGCAGTATAGCCCAGATGCTCTTGCGCCATAAAACATCCAAACAAACAGCCAGCTTGATGGGACTAGTAGTAGAGACGCTATAGCGAATATTCGTTATATTGAGGGTCACTAAATTGTCGTAGGAGGGGTGGGGGTAATGGGGGTCAACTCCCCCCCCTCCCCATATGAAGTTTCTGTGGACTCCAATGCTTTTATTTCAGTTTTCTATCAGGCCAGTGTACAGAATTTCAGAAAGGAGGGGTGTTTTTGATGAAAAAGGGGAGTTTGTTTGTTTGGCTTTTTTATGGCGCAAGAGCATCTGGGCTATACTGCGCCAAGAAAAAGGGGAGAGGGTTGATAGCAACAAATGTTTTTTTTTTATAAGGAATTTTATTTTACAGATAATAATAATATCGTGAAAAAGGTGTTAGTAGCCAAGCCAGATCTTGTCTTCCACATTTATTTTTCGTGCAGCATTTACGCAATAAATGAAGCCAATATTTACATAAACAATACAAATATTTTTACACAATAATAATAATAGCATATTTTTTAATATAAAATTTTTATTCGTGTATTACGGACCGACTGAAAACAATTTGGATTGCGTATTGAGCACGTCATGTGATAGTGATATAAACTTGAGGCAGTTAGGGGGAAGCCCCCGGCCACACAAAACTTCGTTTCTAGTCCTAGCGGCAGCTGGCAGCGAAAGAGGCAAAGAAAGAGAAGAAGACGAAGAAGAAAAAGAAGAAAAATAAAAGGGGAGGGCGGCGGGAAGGTTTTGAAGAGCTTTTCCTTCATCCATCCAACAAACAGCCGCCAAGAGAGCACTACAGGGTACGAGAGGGGAGGGGGGAAAGTGGGGGGACGAAAACTAAAAAAAGGAGGCGGGGATCCCCAAATGAGAGGAGAGTGGGTGAAGAGGGCAAAAAAGGGGAGAGGGCGCCAACGATTTCGCCAGAAAAATAAAATGGCCGAAGCAGGGTTGCCATCCGTGCACGCGAGAGAACTTGGGGCTTAGTTAGTTGGTGACGTCACCGGAATGCGCCTGGTCCAAACTTCATGCTCGGAGGGGTGGTTGGCGTACCAGAGTACGAAAATGGGGGAAATAGGTGCCGCGACTAACGGGGGAATAGCTGATGGGGCGAGTCCATTCCAGTTCGAATCGGGTGGCAAGTAAGGCGGTTTTCCGATAAGCCAGGCAAAGCTAGTTTTATCAGCATTGCCCGAGGCCTGACTAGTCTAGCTGGCGCAATCTCGACCAACATTCATAAATATGAACACAACCAGGTCGCGCGTGGTTCAAAAGTAGTGGCGGCAATTTGAAAGAATATTAAAATTATTTCTTAAACAGAGAAATTTACCAAACGTACCTGTAAAATGAAAACGTATGATAAAAAAAAAAAAAATATCGTTCAAAACCAAACAAGCATAAAAACATTTTATCGATTGTTTTCGTACAAACTAATTAATAATTTGGACACATTGGCAAGCAGTGGCGTAACGGAAGACCTCTGTCTCTCCTTTTTAAAAAAATTAATTTGTATATACACACGAGGAAAAAAAAAAATATATATATATATATATAATAGTGTTGTGTCTTCTATAAGAAATTAACCGGCGATGCATTCCAATATTTTAAACAGAACACATATCGATTAGTCACCGTTTCACGAAGTAAGGTTCTGATGCAAAGCGTATACTATAGCTTCAAAACTCGTCCAGACTTCATAATTTTCGGATGTTGAGTTCAATTTTAAAGGCAATAAAATCAGCTAAAGTAAATACGCGTAATGAGTTTGCCACAGTTGGAAACCGTTTATTTTATTTTATATTTTACCTAAAGATTAAAAAAATATAACCTTATTAATTAAGAAATATATTAGTTTTTTACTTATACATGTTATGGAAAATCAACGATGACAAAATGGGACCCCCGCCTTCCAGGGGTTATTAGTGCAACACTTTGTTGGCAAGCCTTTTTTTTTAAAGCTTCAGCACAAATGTATGCTGTTACAAAGAATTATTTTACGTATAACTTACCATCTAACCAAGGGCGCAAAAGTTCAAAAATACGGCGCAGTACTTGGCGCAGTATAGCCCAGATGCTCTTGCGCCATAAAAAAAGCCAAACAATCAATCAAACGGGGGAGTGGGGCCTCAAGTGGCTTTAAAAAAATTACGTGATTCGAAAAAATGCGTTAAACAGCAAAATGTACTTTCATATTTAACAGGAAGGTTTTGGGGGACCCCTTTACCTACGCTACTGCTTCTAACCACAGCGATTCTACCAACAGCCCTCAGCATATTGCGTGTGAACGGAGCCAATTTAACCCTCAAGCCGCGCCTGTATATTTATTACCGGCCTCTCCTACTTTGCAGGGTTCTAGGGTCACCGTGGCGCAGTATAGCCCAGATGCTCTTGCGCCATAAAAAATCCAAACAAACAAACATATAAGGTCACCGATCATTGAGCCTCTAAAAAGTCCCTGTCACCAATCCTCCAAAAACATACCGTGTTTCTCCACCAATCGTATCGTAAGAACATGCTTTATATGATCGATGATAATGCATACTCTCACTCTCTTTCTCTCTCTTTAAAATATGAATAAATTAAAATTAAGGAATATAAATTACAGATTTTTAAATTACAGAATTTTAAATTACAGAAATTTAAATTATAGAATAGCTATAATATATTAATGCTTGAAACAGCTTGTATTTGGTTTAATTGGGAAGCGTTAGAGTATTACGTAAACACCTTGGGGGTGGGGTTGCCGTTGTGCTTATTTTCCTATGTTAATTTTTGCTTACCGGGGGGTAGAGAGTTGCTAATAGATAGAGAATAGACAAAATACTGCTTACATAATACTTGAACTTTCCCTCGTCTGACAAATTTTGTTTTCCTGTAAAGTTTTTTGTTGGAACTTTTTAGTTTTTTTTAAAGAAAAGTGTTCAGAGAAAAAAAAAGAAAAAAAAAAAGTTCCTCTTACACATAATCAAAGAGATGTAGCTTTTCAGTAAGAGATTTTTTTGTTTAAGAAAAATCGAGATAATGGAATTGCTACAAATGCAAATATTGGGAGAGAGAAAGAGTGTATGTATATACGTGAATTAAAAAAAAAAAAATGCCTTTACGTAAATGAAAATTACTAGGGATAGACTGTTGGTAAAATTTGGCCGATGGACCGATGCCAATTTTTTACGGATTGTTCAATTTCATACCATCACCGATACCAATTGGAAAAGCAACTTTTTTTAATATTCCATTGGCCGATTACTGATGCCAATGTTTTCAATTATTATTAATGAATAAAATGTTTAAAGATTACATTATGATATGAACATCAATATTTATGAAGGATGTTTTCTTGTAATTAATTTTTTTTTTCACACGTTCACTGGATTTCCGCTTTAGACCTTTTTTTCTTCCCCATTTCTCGCTATCCGATAACCTAAAACTTCGAGGTTCAGGCTTTTGTGTAGGTATACGAAAAAAAAAAAAAAAAAATCGCATTCAGTATTTGCCGGGAATATAAAACAAATTTCACGTTTAGTATGTCACGCAGGATATAAAATCCAATGAAAATGAAACAACCGAGAATCCACAATCGTGTTCAACGGGCAGATGAAACGGCGCACTAGCTTAACGTTGGTTGTCGGTTGCTTGTATTTTTTATGGCGCAAGAGCATCTGGGCTATACTGCGCCAACTATCTTAACCTACTGTGAACTTCGAACCGCAACGGGAAATTCCCTTTGGAGTACTCCAGAAACGTATTCAAAAATCAACTTCATCACACGTAAGCAGTGGCGATTCTAGACAAAAAAAAATTGGAGGAGTACAAATTCCTGCCTATTTGTACGGTGGGACTCGTGCACATAGGGAGGACAATAAAATTCGGTTATATTTGAGGGGGAGGGAGTCATGGCCTCCCCGACCCCAGCTTAGAACCCTCATTGCACTTAAATCACACAAAAGTCTTTTTAGATAAACAAAAACTCGAAGGATAGAAACTAAGCAGTAAGAATCACAAAGACACGAGACAAAGAAAAGGCGAAATTCGACGTTCCTCACACGTCGAAGAGCGACGCCTGAAACTGCATTCATCACTGCTCAGACAATTTTGGATTTATGGCGCAGTATAGCCCAGATGCTCTTGCGCCATAAATAAATTCAAACAAACAATTTTGGATTTAGAGAGAAAAATAGGTCCCACGAATAGCAATCTTCTATCCTAGTAGGCCGTAGTGAAAAGGTTTAAAATGCAAAAATGGCATCATTCGATATGTTTACAAAAATGTAAAAGGAGCTTGCGGATGGAAGCTGAGAAGTTTGCGGCGGTAAAATCGAAAATTGCGATTTATTCCTTCGATTTTTACCGAGAGAGAAAAAATGTAACATCGACCGATGGCTAATACAATCGGCCGATTGATCGATGATTGTCAGTTTTTTTAATCGGCTGCCGATGGCGATTTATGAAAACATGAATAAATCGGCCCCGATAGATCGGCAAGCCGATCTATCGGTCGATCCCTAAAAAATACCTTTGATTAAACTCAGCAACAAAGTTCTCTCGAGAGAATTACAAACAGCCACTGGGTTGCGCAAGGGTGTATGTGTACATGTGAATATAAGAAGTTGTAACGCTGTAACTCCCACATTATAAGCCTGTATCCCCCCCTCCCCTAATAAACTTTATGCGTAACGCCTATACCAAGAGAACTTAACATAATTATGTCTGAACAGCATGATCTCCGTTGTCCTTGCGCCATTAATTAAAATACAGCCGAGTCTAACCTTTGACTTAAATCCCGTGAACTTAGCAGGATGAAAGGCATAGTTCGTTCACGAAAAGTAGTCCGATGGTACCGTTAGAATTCCCGGGAGCTGACGTCACAAACGGCCTAGCCGATTACAGCAGAGGGGAGGACGTCATTTCCGAACTGATTTTTGGCGCAGGCAAACGTTCGGTAAGAATCATTTCTGAAATGACGTCTCCCCTCCGCTGTAATGGGTTAGGCCGTTTGTGACGTCACCTCCCTTGAATTCTAACGGTACCGTCGGACTACTTTTCGTGAACGAACTACAATCTTAATGTCCTCCCGAAGAAATCTGTTTCATATGGCTAGTTCTGATAGCTTGCGCTTTGCAGTTCATCCATAATTTTGCAGCCTTAAAAGTTCGGAGTTTGGTTTTCGAAACCCGCCTCCGCTCAAATTAAAATTAATGGATTGGTGTTTAGCTGAGGAGCAGGGGCGGCGGTAATGTTGCAGTTTGAAATAAGACCCAACATTCACTGCTGAATCAAGCTTCTCAGAAGATTCCAGCGGTGGGGGGGAGATTTCCATCATACATCAGTTACTTGGAGTCCTATTTTACCTTTTTTTTAAAAAATTAAACTTAAACGTAAAGAAGTTTTTATAAAATATGAATAATTCCTTCAATAACTTTGTATTTAAAAAGTGAAGGAGTTAGGAAATTTAAAAAAAATAATGTCAAACGTTATGTAGTCAATCAATATTACATTTCTCAAACGTTCTTTAAGAGATGCACTGTGAATTTTGCGAGCTTCTAAAGTAAGTTTTATTTTCATTAAAAATATGATTTACCAAATATTTCCCTTTTATGAATATTTAAAAAACTTACTTGCATATATCAATATCTCGTTTGAATTCGTAAGGGTTGATTCCAACCGTTAGGAACTTGAAAGAGATTTATTTGCGACTTCCTGGTTCTTGGCCGGAACCAGGAAGTCACACTTTAACAACAAATTTAGTTATAGTTCATTCGCGAAGAATTCACTTGTAGTCCCGTTAGCAGACAGCTTGTTTCACTGCAGTAGAGGGTAGAGCGTCTTCCAGAACTCTCTCTCTTTTTTCTTTTTTTTTGCGCGGGAAAAACGAGCTCTGGAAGACGTTTTACCCTCTACTGCAATGAAACAACCCGTCTGTTAACGGGACTGCACGCCAATTCTCCGCGAACGAATTATAGATTAACTGCTTCTATCAATTCTGCTCCTCACTTTCGATTTTGGAAGCGTTCAAGTATTACGTAAGCACCTTGTGGGGAGGGGTTGCCGTTGGTCTTATTTTCCTATGTTAGCCAATGTTAATTTTTGCTTTCTGAGGTGGGGGTGAAATGGCCAAAATATTGCTTACGTAATACTCGAACTCACCCTTTTCGTGATTTTATGAATATTCGCGATCTGCTCACAAAGAGTGATGTGCGATAGCAAGATATTTTAGTCGATTATCTCGATTGTCTGACATCTCGGAACATCTCGATGGTTTTTAGACTTGCCCCATGCATCGCATAACCGTACATATGGTGGAATCAATTCTGGATTTATTAGCATAAGCTCAGCAGGGGAAAAAATCCAAACTATGGATTTTTTTAAATGAGGATCGCAGCGTTTTAATGAAAATACAATAACGATGAATTATGAAAACATCGTTTCTTACGTAAATTTAAATGCATAGATTCCAATCGATTCGCGGTTGCTTCAGCTTATCTATGCTCATTCGATGTCACGATACTCACCATTCATTCCGGCTGCTGGCTGATTCGCTTCGATTCTCTCGTTCGTCCCGACGCAACTAGCTAATGAGAAGTCTCAGCTCCTTCCGCTGGGTGGAAGCCATGGACTTCTAATTGACTCGCGATTCGATTATTTCACTTGTTAATGATGACTCGATCCTTTCCATCGTAAAAACACATCGTCAAGCTTTATTAGTACGCAACAACCTCATAAAATTAACAGTTAATCGGTCTTAATGTAAGTCTTTATATTCAACAAAATTAGATTATGTATGCATAAAAAATTTTAAACTTTCAACTACCATTTCTAATTACTTATACACGATATTTGGCCAGCGTTTGTTCTGAACGACAAATAAAAATTATATCTTTATCAGCCATGCTGTTGAATATAAGCACTATATTGTATACTATATTTACCGTGTAAGATATTATTACCCTTCACAGGGATAACACAATTGCCAAATAATGGTCAACACAGAAAAGCCTCCGGGGCGAGATTTTTGTGAGTTTTTCGAAATTTATTTACACAAATTATTTTTTTTATATTTATTATACAATACTTGTATATTATATATAAATAATAATAAATAGTATAAATAATTAAATAGTAATATTATATATGTAATAACCTGTATATTATATATATAAAGCGCATATACAATATAGGCGTAAATGTATGAACAGCATATTATATTATAAAATATACATGCATATGTAATAAAATATAAATGTATATGTAATAAAAATATAAATGTATATGTAATAAAAATATAAATGTATATGTAATAAAAATATAAATGCATATGTAATAAAAATATAAACCAGTTTAGTTTACAAGTAGCTTTATTGTATAACACGATGCATTTTACGATTTAAAATAATGCGTTAGTAACGAAAGTGAAAAATTGAAATTATACAATAATATATTGAATCTAGGCATGCATGTACAATCTTTTTCAAGGGGACAGTTATACACGCATGCCGGACACAATATATAAGATCTGCAAGACAATGTTTCTGAAATGCCAAGGAACCGTTCAACGAAACCCCTAAAAACCAATGTCAAACGGCTCAAAGGCATTGGGGAACAGAATGCCTATGTTTTTAGGGGTTTCGTTGAACGGTTCCTTATCATTTCAGAAACATTATTTTGCAGATCTTATATATTGTGTCTGGCATGCATGTATAACTGTTCCCTTGAAAAAGATTGTACATGCATGCCTAGATTCAATAGATTATCATATAATTTCAATTTTTCACTTTCGTTACTAACACATTATTATATATCGTAAAAATACAGTGTGCTATACAATAAAGTTACTTGTCATAAACTTGTTTATGCATGTATATATTTTTATTACATATGCATGTATATTTTATAATATAATATGCTGTACGTTCTCAAACTAGATGGGTGGATGAAATAAGAAAAGAGGTTGGGGTGACGTGGAAACGAATGGCCCAGGATAGACTTGTGTGGAAAGCATTTGGACAGACCTTCATCCAGCAGTGGATAGATAATGGTTGATAGATAATGGATGACATACATTTACAACTATATTGTATATACGCTTATATTATTTTATATAATATATAGGTGTGGTTGTGTGGTTATTGGCATTCCAAATGTATCTGCACTTACTTATTAATAATTTTCATTTATTTACTTTCATTTTTCACCAATTTACTTACTGAATTTTCTACATTTTCATTTATATTTTCATTATATATTATTTTCCACACACACACACACACACACACACACACACATATATTGTCTAATAAAATGATTAAGCGTAATACGTATATACAATTCCACCGTTTTTAGTGAACAAGTTTTTTGGTGACCCCAGATTTAACGAGAGAAATAGCGAGTTTTTTAAACAAAATTTAAAGAAATTTACAAAATAAATAAAACAGTGATCATGGATGTCTTTATAATTTCGGCAAATATGATAAAGCAAATTTTTCAGGGCTTGAAACCGGAGAAATTCCGGGAACAGACATCCCTCTCAGAATGCATAATAAAGAGCTCACAATAAATGCTTTTTTTCTTAAAAAAAAAAAATATTTTTAAGCAATAGATTATACTAATGACTATATAATATTTTAGGACAAATTTTAATGAATATCGACACTACAAATTGAATCAATTAACTTTTTTTTTCCAAATAAAGATTATTTTGAAAATAATAACTAATGTAAGTTTCTTTATATCAAGGTGGGTTTTCTTCTTCTCTTTTTTTCCATTAAGAAATTAGATTGGTAGTATAATACATTGTCCATTAAATTTTATTACATTAAATTTTATTACATTTATCATTTGCATGTTGTATGCGCATATGTTATCTATACAGACTCTATTTTCAAAGTTGTGAAATTTTGCTCATCATACATAGCCGATGACGTGTTAATATTAGATGATAAATTGCTCGGAAAAAAAAAAAGAAAAAAAAAAGATTTCGCGGTGCCTGATGGGAAACGTGAGATCATTGCGAGCGATTTATTATTTATTTTCAGAGTTTGGAACTTTAAATTCCAAAAGAAATATAGCGAGCATTTCTATTGGTCCCAAACTTCTCGTTAAATACGGACCGTACTGTATATTTGAATTTGCTAAATGGTTATGTGTATGGAGGAGGCATTCTTCATACAAACCAAGTAAATGCAAATATCTAATTACTTTTCTTTTCAATGAAAGGCTCAAATTTGCATTTACTTACAGTTACATACAAACTGTTTCAAACTATGTATGTATAAACATAAAAGTAAACACTTCGCATATCAAATTCTATATAAGTGAAATAATATTAAATTAATAATGGCGACGAACTCATACTTATTGCACTAGGGCGGCCAACAATTCATGGATATACCTATTCAAGGGAAGTAATATCTTGAAATTTTTTTATTATATTTCGGAAAATTCAAGTTTCCAGTAAACCGAGGTGGTCTCGGTCCCGTTTAGCTCGAATTCTGGATACAATTTGAAACTATTCCCGTCTTTTGGCGACTTTTCAAAACAGCCAAGGAGCGCCAACTTTCGCGTATCTTTTGGCTAAAAGAAAGAGAAAGAGCGGCCCGTTTCTCCTAATAACAGGACCAGCATAGCACGTTCGTAAAGGCAGCGGCATCGATCCTGAAGACTCGCTGCCGATGCGTTGTTTCGTTTATCATGTAGAGTCGTGTATGTATGCGTGTGGAGGGGAAAGAGCGGGGGATGTGAGACGTCGTGCGTGACGTCATGGAGGAAAGGAAAAGGAGGAGGTCGGCGGCAATTACGACTCGACGCAACAACAGCTGAGTTTGAATGGTTGCATGCCGAATCGAGCGGTGCACAGTGCTCCCACCCACCCACTTCTATAACTTAAGCAATACCCGCGTCATCATCTTCACCTGCTGACGTCACGTACGACGCAGATGCCGCCATCGTGGGTTTCAGTTTTCGGTTTCAGGCATTTTATTGCCTCTATTGAGGAGTCGTCGTTGGCAGAGGGTGAACCAAAACCGTAATCTGCGCATGTACGCGAGTTAAATTGGCCAGAGATATTTATATGCGTCAGCAACAATGCAAACTATCAACTCAAACTCTCCTCGCAAACTTGACAACAAATAGTCATTTACTATAGCATTCTGTAGGTCACAGGGGTCCACACTCGGATGATAGGTTATCAATTTTTCATGGTTCAAGGATAGTAAAGGTCATTTTATGGCGCAAGAGCAGCGGAGGACATGCCAAGCATCGGTGTAGTCCTAAAACAAAACGCAGCCTAGCGTTCTTTTAAATCAGGGGTAAATCCACGAGGGGGGGATAAGGGAACCCCTAACCAGTCAACAGCCCATTAATCTGATAGGGGCAGAAATTATTATGTATGGGTTGTTGAGCTGGCATTGCAAGACCCCCAAATGCCTCTCTGAATCCGGCAGACACTGCCTACAGCATATAGCTTCGGGGCATATAAGCATAAAATAATAATAATGTGATACAAATGCATGTGCCCAGCCAAACTAAACTAGGAATGACCTCTGAAGTGAGCTAATAAAATAAAGAAAACAATTGAAAAAATAGCCAAAAGTCCTCCTTTTCGCCTTCGTTGTGTCGAATAGTGCATTGTGGCTTTTTCTATTTTCGGAACACAGTTTATGATATGTGTTCCAAGCTGTAATTTCCTTTAAATTCCCACGCTTCTTAGTTGATTTATTCAAAATTTTAGGGTCATTGCTCTAAAAAAAAAATTTTTTTAATAAAATTGTAGAGCCGCATATTTTTTATTTACAACTTGAACAGGATTTCGTTTGTAAAATGTATGATTTCCTAAAACTTTGCCTTAGCGCCGCTAGGCTGCGTTAGGCTTCGACTACACCCCTGATGCTGAATCAAACGAGGTGGACATAAGCGTAATCTGGCGGGGCAAGGGGGGCACTTGACCCCAGTTTTTTTTAAAAAAGAGGCAAAATCATACCTTTTTCTATACAATTTTGTTTTTTTTTCCAACCCCCACTTCCCGTTTACGTTATATTTAACCCCCCCAAGTTACGCCTATGGAGCTGGATATCCACACTGGGACCCTACAAGGCAAACCTTACTTTGTTGGGCTTGCACTTCCATAAAACTCATTCATGATCGAAGCAAGGGTCATTCTGGAACTTTACAATGTACAATAGAAACTCCATATAGGAAGGGTTCAAGTATTACGTAAGCACCTTTGGGGAGAGAGGGCATTGCTGTTGTGCTTATTTTCCTATGTTAGCCCATGTTAATTTTTGCTTAGGAGGGAGAGGGGTATAAAATGGCCAAAATATTGCTTATGTAATACTTGAACACTCTCATATCGAAGTAGAAGTCTCCATTAAAAAAAAAAAGAAAAAAAGGTATATAGAAAATTTCGATGTACGGAACTGTGATGTTCAAGTATATTGGAAATGGGGTTGAAACTGGAAATAATTGGGATTTCTCCGTGAAAGGGAGTCCAAAGGAAGTAGTCAGGAAATGGGCGTGCAGAATAAACTTCCCCCTATAGTGTCAAAGTTGACACCTTGTGATATTTCTGTGAAACACATGTTCAATGGGGAGAAGAGTCACTCTGTCCAATCAGGGGTGACCACGCGAGGACTCTGGATCAATAAGACCATTGTGGGAAAAGAGTTCGAGATGTTGAGAGAGTAAAAAGGGAGATGGGGGTGTTGAGAAAAAAGTGGACCGACGTTTGTTGTGACGGACTCGTACCTCGGAGTGTTAACACAGACGCAGGCGTTACGCCTAGTGATTTGTATATACCGATGTACCGTTTAACAAGTCTTCAATAAATGTATGAGTAGGCTATATTGTGTCTTCATTGTGTCTGCAATAACTCTTCGTCGGCGCCATTACATATTTCCACAATGGGAACGCGTACAATGGCTCGAACGGCAAATACCTTCGCTCAGCTTACGAGCCGACTGGGATTACAGCGCCGCCCCCGGCGGCCACCCTTCCCAATGAAACCCTTGCAAAAGAAGAGAGAGCTTACGAGCCGAACTGGTGGCGACATTACCAGAGCATCGCTACTAACAAGACCCGCAGTGACCAGCTTATTATATATAAAGTATCACAGAAACTTCGACATATGGAAGCTTTATTGAATATTAAAATTTGCGAACCAGCTTTAAAGACGTGTTTCTCTAAATGCAACAGATCACGCAAAATAGTTGGTTGTAGTTTTATGGCAAAAGGACAGCGGGGGTCATTTTGCGCCAAGCAAGGTGAGACTGTACATTCGATTTTGTAATGAGAATGAATTAAATGTCACAAATGAAACAAGATAATAAACTTACATTATATGGAAGAAGCCAATATTAGATAAAAAGTTAAAAATTAGTTCATGATTAAAAGAATCAGCTAAAATGTCACGGAGGGTAAAAATATTTTGATTAAAAGTTAATGTACGTTGCTGGTTAAAATTGGGACAAATACATAGAATATGTAGAACATTATCACTCAAAATAATTCTAGACTATATAATTTTCAAAGTAGTTACTACTTTTTCTTATGATATATAATATAGGCTCTAATAGATTATTTTACGTTTATAGGTTATATAAAACCAATAGCGTCTATAAAATTCAAAAGACTATAGGCATTGATTACGACCCGGATATCTTACAAGTAGAGACACGCGAAATGAAGATTCTGATACTAGTTGTATGGTTTCTCAAATTAAATAGGGTTTGGGGGAAAGTGCCATTTTCTTCCCTCTGCGAGAATTCGGTAATACCGATTTTTTTTTATTTTTTTTTAAATTGTATTTTAGAATTCTTCGCTTTCCTTTCTTGATAAATCTTTAGAACGAACGAATGAAAAATTTTAAGGAAGTAATCAGCGAAGCACGACCACGAAACGTGAAGTTGCGGATGGAGAATAATGAAACGTAATGCACCACACATACACGTCATTACAATCGGTAGTAAAGCACAGAAAGTACACACTGAACTTTGAGAAGACTTCAAAACAATATTCAAAGAATTATTTTTTTCTTGGGGGGGTCAGTTAATGAGCGTTGTGTCCTTGTTTTTATGATTCTTCTGCCTTGTGAAAAACATTTTTGCACGCGTGTTTCTTAAATGAAAAATGCATAATCGGATACAAAAGCTTGGACCACTAGCGTGCGCAGGGGGTTGTTGATAAGAGTTGTCACCCTCCATTGAAATAAAATTTTGTGTATATATAAGAATATATGAAGTTGTAGCTCTGTAACCCCATCATTATAAACCTTTACCCCCTCTTATGAACATTCTATGTACGCCTATGGCTTGAACGGACTATTATTACCTTTTAGCATAACTTTCAGGATAAAAACTAAGATTTTATCTGCAGGCATATGTATTCACTCCACTTTCTTATGATAAGACCTCGATGACCGATGATCCTATTGTTTAGTTCTCCTGCTTCTGACGTCTCTCATCTATATAAGAAATGATACTCATTCTCTTCGATCCTTTAAATTTGATTTAATGAGTTCAAGAAAATATATACAAAAGTTTTGTTCAAGAAACAGAAAAAAATGTTTTCAATGAACCAGTCGACTAAACTAAATTTTTCCCGAGCTCAAAAGTAGGGAAAAAAGGAAAACATTTTTTTTTTATTTTTTACAGCTCGCAGGCACGTATTTATGATAATTGGAGCTCGAGAATTGTAAAACAAAAACGTTATTTTCCCGCCAGAGTATATTAGGAATAGTAGATAGCGTCGCGGTCTGACTTGATTAGCATATTACGAACGAACTGGTAACGAATAGATAACGAACTGCATCTCAGAGCGAAAGCGCAAAACGGCCATGCAAATTCTTATGCAATTCAATGCTTATTCCAGAAAAAATGGACTCTATAAGAAAGGAGTTGCAAGCCCTTATGGAGCAAGGAATAGTTACTAGTAGTAATAGTTCACGGGCAAGTCCAATTAATTCGGTACCAAAGAAAAGCGGGGGTTAGCGTATTTGTGGTGACTACCGACGGCTTAACGCAGTAACCGAGCCAGACAGATACCCTCTTCCACATATCCAGGATTTTGCGTTAAGCTTGGCTGGAAAATGGTGTTTTCAAAATTCGAGCTGATAAAAGCCTATCACCAGGTCCCTGTCGCGCCTGAAAATGTTCCTAAAACAGCAGTTAGTACACCCGTTGGACTTCTTAAATACAAACGGATAGTGTTTGGAATAAAAAATTTAGCCCAATCCTTTCAAAGGCAGATCGATGAGGTCCTTAGGGGTTTAAATAACTGTTACGCGTATATAGACGTCGTTTTAACAACGTCAGAAGCGAATACAGCATGTAAGGGATCTACGCGAAGTATTTGAAAAAATCAATAAATACGGTTTAGTAGTTAATGCAGAAAAGTACGAATTTGGTAAAGATAACATTTTTAGGCTGTGAGGTCACGTCAGATGGCATTGCTCCCATCTCAGAAAAGGTTAAAGTTTTGGTTAATTATCCAAAGCCAACAACAGTAGACGAGTTAAGTCATTTTTTGGTCATTCTAAATTTATACCATAGATCCTTCTATAATTCTGCTAAAGTAAAAGCACCTTTACACGAATTAGCTAAAAAAAAAGATTGTAGTGTAACAATGTGATCTAGTGAATCTGAAAACGCATTTAGAAAATACAAAGAAATGTTTAGAAAAAGTTTTGTTAGCTCATCCAGTAAGCAATGCAAAGTTATCTCTTACGGTGGACGCGTTTAATATAGCGATTGGAGCAGTGCTTCGGCAAAGTATAGGTAGCGTAGTTCAGCCACTTGCGTTTTTTCTCATAAATTGAGCAAGGCTGAGAGTAATTATAGCACTTACGATAGAGAAATGTTGAGCCTGTATTCGCCATTTTAAGCATATGTTGATAGGTAAATAATTTTGTATTTTTACGGACCATAAACCATTAATATATGCGTTTAAACAAAAAAGTGATAAACGTTCACTAAGGCAACAGAAACACCTAGAATACATAGGTCAATACATTACCGCTATTAGGTTTGTGTCAGGAAAGGATAACTGTGTAGCGGATGCATTATCGCGCATTACAACTATCGATTTGCCAAATAAGATTGATTTTAATGCAATGACATGAGCACAGTTAAACGGTGAGGAATTGGTTGCATTGCGTGCATCCGAGACGAGACGAGACTCGAATTGAGATCCTTAAAGCTCGCACAGTTCGGATGCAGTATAGTGTGCAATATATCACACGGCGCCATAAGACTATACGTTCCAATAGGCTTTAGAAGAGAAGTGTCCTTAGCTCTACATAACCTATCTCACCCTGGAGTGAAAGCTGCAACAGATTTGGTAAAACAAAGGTATTTGTCGAAGTCACTTAAAGCTGATGTAGCCGCCTGAGTTAAGGCGTGCCCGGACTGTCAAAGATCTAAGATCCAACGGCATACAAAATCACTTTACGGTATATATATCCACTGCCTTCAGCTCGTTTTTCTTATGTGCACATTGACATCGTAGGCCCAATCCACTATCGCAAGGTTATACGTATATTTTAACTTGCGTAGACGATTTTTCCAGATGGCCCGAGGCATTGCCTGTGATGGATCAAACTGCACACACTGTTGCAGAAACTTTCTACTCTGGATGAATAGACAGGTTTGGTGTGTTCGATTAAATTGCATCTGATCAAGGGCGCCAATAGGAAAGTACCCTAGTACGGGGAAACGGGGGATTCTGCGCCGCTGGCTAAGGACCGTAGGGTGGTCCTCAGGGTTGCACAAAGAGTTGGCGCGTTTTTTATTTGGCGCGGTTTTTTTTTCTAAATATAAATAGAGATAAGTTTTAAAACTTCTATTTTTTTTTTTTTTTTAACTTTTCCCAAAAAATTTTTTCGACTTTCTTTTAAACTTCATTTTTTTTTTTTTATCAAACAAATTGTTATTCACATTTTACAAAACGTATTATTTCTATTTTTGAGATGAAGAAGAATGATTTCCCGTTTTAAATTAAGTATTATACAAATGTTTAATATTTAAATTGTTCCTTAAGGTTAGTGAAAAGCTAAAATTTATGTCTAAATTGTTTTAAATAATTGTAATTAGATAATTTTAATCCCCTAGTTTGAATTGTATGCGGTCTTTTAAAATAAGTTTTACACAGAAGTTTATTATTTAATTTCCCTTAAAGTTTGCAAAAAAAAATATTGAAATTTTGTAGTAAGCTTGTAATTAGTAGTCTAATGAGATAATTTCAATCATATTCAAATCCGTATTGCAATTTATACTCCGGTTATTATCATCGGTTTCAATTCTGGACGATTCCGAACGTGTTAGAAACATGTCCCACCAGACAGTGAGACGCCGGCGCGTCTGCTCTCCCACTCAGGTAGACCTCATTCATGCTTCCGGTTCCCGCGCTGTGTCACAATTACCTAATTAGCTCTTTTGTGGCTAGAATTTCCTGCAACGGGATGTTTCTATGCTCATCGCAATATCTTAAAAATCGTTATTTAGCTATTTTTTTCGTGTGGTTGACTTCCGGTCATAGCTCTCTCAGTGGTAATGCTAATCAAGCATCGGCTTTGGACTTCACTTTCTCCCCAGCCCCTGCCTAGAGAAGATCTATGCTAGAGTTTCCATTTATTCAACGTTATTCAGTCAACGCGCGACTTCATTTTGTTTATTTTTTTTAATAAAAAATTTTTAAATTTTTATTTTAATCAAGTTTTTGTTCTTTTTTAATCGAAAGTTTTTAATTTCTGTTTTTTCCAATGGCGAGGTTGTTTTTTTTTTTTTTAAATCGAAAGTTTTCTAATTTTTACTTTTATATTTATTTATTTTTTAGTTATTTTGGAAATCTTTCGCTACATGACAAAGTAGTTTGTTTTATGATTTTTATTTCTAATAGGAATGCGGTGATTATGAGCATTCCCTCTTCAAGGCGACCATCTCTCTAAAACGATCTTAAGGACAGCTGTCTTTATTACGGTTAAAGATTTTAGACTTTGTTCATTTCCCCTGTGATTCAATTTTTTACCTCTGTGAGACGACCACCTTTTGTAAGACGATTTTTCGAATAACCGTCTTTATCGTGGTTTCAGATTTTAGTTTATTTCCCTATGTGAATTTGGCGATTGACAAAAAATGTCCGACCGTTCACCTGTTTAAGACGAGCATCTCTCTAAGACGATTTTATAGACGAGTGTCTAAAATTTATAGTTACTGTATTTTATCGCGATTTTTTTAAAATAACTGTAAGTTTGCATTTTCAATCATATTCAAATCCTTATTTTAAATTGCATCCTATCATTAACGATTCTAACCCAGGTGATGTTCCGTTCCTGACGAGAAACTGAGGTTCAGAACAAGTTGAAACCAATTCCCAATATGTTTTCGTCGCTTCAGATCCCACGCTTAGAGATCTGGTTCCAACATCCGGTTACAATTACCGGTTTCGCTCTTTTCTAGCTAAAATATCACGTGACGGGATAACTCTGCTTTCATTCTCATACCGGAAAAACAACCATATATTTTCCTTGTAGATGAATCCACGTTTTTCGTGTATGAGAGGGATCTTACCTTAGCGGTGGATTTGGGAACTTATTTCGATTACTGTCGTTTGGAGGGGATATTCCTTTCCTTGATCGTTGTGTGTATGTACATGATGGTCACGTGACCCTTTTTTAGTGATCCTAGCTCGCCGTAGCGGAGATTTTCGTCTTTTTTTGTAAATATCTTGTTTTCAATTACATTTCTCTCGATCGTCGTATATGCTTATCTGGTGGTCACGTGGCCCTTTTTTAGTAATCCTAGCACTCCCTAGCGGAGATTTTGGTACTTTTTTTGTAAATATCTCGTTTTCAGGGACATTTCTCTCCATCGTCGTATGTACCTATTTGATGGTCACGTTCCTCTTTAGTGATCCTAGCTCCCCTAGCGGATGATTCTGGAACTTTATACAATTTTTTGGTTTTAAGGCTAATATGTGCGTTTAATGCTTATATGTCCGCCCCCCGCCCCCCCAGAGAGCGCCGCAAATATTTATATTTTCCTATTGATAGATAAAAAACAACTTCAAGGAACAGGGGGGTGCCGCGAAGTTTCTTACTTGAAGCAAAGATGTAAAATGCCCCCTCCCCCGATCATAAAACAATATTTGTTTTTGTAACACTTGCTATTTTGAATTGGTAATTATATCCCTTTTTTCTTCAAATTGCAATGCACGAGCGTCTGCTTAGAACTACAAGCCACTCTTACGTTAGCACGTTTGCCGCCCCTTTAAGTTTTTAAAAGCTGAAAAAGGCGGCAACTGCCTCGTTTGCCGCACCTTCGGCATGTCATTGCTAAGGAAGATGGAAACTACAAGTATGACACCGCCAAAGAAGATGGAAAACTACAAGCACGACACTGCTAAGGAAGATGGAAAACTACAAGAAGGACACTGCCAAGGAAGATGGAAAACTACAAGAATGACACTGCCAAGGAAGATGGAGAACTACAAGCATGACATGACAGATAGATAATGGAATACGCAAATAACAACCGATGAAAGTTGATAAGCCGTCATTAAAAAATAATAATGATGATGATAATAAAAATAAAACACAAGAAGCGCGAGTGCACAATAACCGAAATGGTCCTGCGGAAATTCGATTGTTGGCGCGTAGACGGAATTTTCTTTTGAAAACACTGCTGGAAGTACAGTCAAAAACTTAAATTTCGTAGTTGGAGTAATAGCGCATTCGCGCAATTAAAGGAACGCCAGAGGGCTCTAGACTCAATTAAAACTACCTGAAGGAGTAGTTTAGCATCCATACTTGCGTGTCCCGGGTTCCAATGGTCATGACCGTAACTTTAGAACCCTCCTTCTGCTGGGTTCCACTCTCCGTAAGTAAGCCTGACTGTGTGTAAATATATCGGGATTGGGAAGTCCCATTAAGACGCCGGTCCCATCCCCGGGTGGCCCATTGGCGACGTTTTGTGACGTAAAATACACAAATACCAAAAAATAGCGTATCCGATGACTAAGATGGATAATTGAGTTACCGCATACACAGCTCACTTTCTACCAGAACACAAATTGAATTTCAACCGTTTCCTCCCAATGTTAGAACGCGAAATAAAGTATTGGGGCTTTCGTCTCGTTTATTTTATTCAGTATGCACAATTTTATTCATTATAAAATTTCTCGTTTTGAAAGATTGCAAACGATGAAGACAGTAAGAGACAGTTAAATAAAAATATAAGTAATTAACTCTCAGAATTAATTAATAAACTGGACTTTCCACCAGTTAAGGGCCTGTTTTATCTACATACAAGCAAGAAACAATGAATACTATTTTAATCGAAGGTGAAGACCGTTTCTGGGTCGTTGGTCGCTGATGTGCGAAACAATATCATCGCTCTTATTAATTTAATATTATTTAATTAAAAATGGATCCGCAGTATTTTATTTATAGCTATACTGTAGTATATACGTAGGATATAACAGTTACCGTGCAAAAGAAATATTTACTTTTTTCGAAAAGTGAAAAGATCTTTGATATTAGTCTCCACGACACAAAAAAAAAAATATAATATAATAAACTATCAGCTGCCGCCCCTCGATTTGATCTCCCAGGTGCAAGGACACCTTTCGCAGCCCCGCCAGAAACGGCCCTGTCAAAAGCAACGTTGTCACATAGCGTCTGCAGGAGGGTCATCATTATCAAATTCAAGCGAGGGATTTTTCCCCGCAGAAAAGGGAAAAACAACGGTGAAAATTCCCAGAAAAAGCATCTGAGGAAGGATCGGGTCTGAAGCAAAAAAGAAAAGGTATCTTCAGGAGTCGTCAGTCACGCTGGGTGAAGGGGATCACACGGGTTAACGTTGGTGGGAGGAGTAAGGGTGGGGGGGAAGGGTGCCGTTAATGATGGGTGATACGAGAACGCCCAATGGGAAGAGACCGTTTCCGACGGTAGCCCATCGCCGTGTACAACTGCTGCTATGCTAGATCGAAGGAATGAGTTCTGAACGAAGAGACAGAGAGAGGGATGCTGTGGATATGCGAGAAGGAAACTGATTTATTAAGGGAGAGCACCACACACAGTCTACAGATAAAGGCGTGAGGGGAGGGAGCTCCAAAAATAAAAACGGGGAATCGAGCAACGGAGACACGCAACGCCCAAATAAGAAAACAATTCAAGCGAGGACATGGTGAAAGAAATATTATTGAATCTTCATCACTTTCAGCGTTAAATTTGGATATAATAAACAGATTTGTCATTTTTTTTTCTTTGTTCTGTCATTTCCCTGTAATTTTCTTCGCTTCTTTTTGCAGTCTTCGGCAAAGAAAGGAGGAAGTAAGGTATGCCGAAAGTAGCATTTTATTAAAATTCGAAAAGCATGAAATTTTTGTTTTTCCTTTTCTTTTTTAAAATGTCTTTACCGATTGGGAAATTGACAACAACATGGACCACAGTTCTCTAACTTAATACTCGTAGACAATTTTTTCTATACGTAGTCCTGTCCAAGTCCATAAAATCATTCAGCTGTCCTCGTCTTCTGTTTCTTCGGTGTCTTTCACCGTGACATTTCCCTTCATTGATAGTAGTGGTGTTATTCTTTGCATCTCAGTACGCGTCCACGATATGCTTTCCTCTAAATATTATACTGATAACATCCCTTTTTATTTGTATTTTCTCGGGAATGGTCGGTCAGAGATTGCGTCAATTCACTTTATTTTCATCATTCTTCCAGGTGTGTTGGGGGGAGTACATTTTTAGAAAAGTCCGATTTTATTTCTGGCATCGTTTTTCAGGAGTAGTATTCACAGGGGCAGTTCAAGTATTACGTAAGCATATTTCTAGCCATTTTATACTCCCCACTCCCAGAGCCGTTTCTATGAATTTTGCCACTCTAGGCGAGAATTGAAACATGCTGCTCCAACACATTTTACTACTATCATTCTCCAATATCAACATCCAGCGGTACAACAATGTAAATCTTCTATTATACTTTGAATCATTAAACCCGTTAATTATATTTTAGACTTATATTAGTTATTTTGTAATATTAGAATATTGTGAATAGTAAAACAATTGCTACATGTTATAATTGTTTAATTTCAACATTTTATATTTTTGAAAACTGAGATATTAAGAGAGTAATATTTCAAAACACAACGTTGTATTATCAGAGCTAGAAGGCTTAAATGTATTAGATATAAAAGAACTTGTGTGCAAAATTAAACAATGAAACACATCAAACATTTTTACATTCGTCGAAGTAAAGACTTACTAAGTAATTGTCCCGTATGCTTTTGAAAACAATTCGATGTTTTAATTTTTCCTCTTTTTCATTTTTTCTCCTCATTTGCTCAATTTTTTCTTTGTTTGATTTAAAAATAAATTTTTTACGCCATTTCTCGCCCTAGGCAGTCACCAACTCTGGCCTAATGGTAGAAACGGCTCTGCCCCCTTCCCCTTGTAAGAAAAAATAAGCAAATGCCTGACCCCTCCTCTTTATGCTTACGTAAGAATTTGGTTCCATAATTTTTTGGTTAATGTTATTATAAAAAAAAATTATATATATTATACATTTGGGAGTGTTCAACTATTGCGTAAACACCTTGGGTGGGGGCGGGGTACCGTTATGCTTATTTTCCTGTGTTAGCCAATGTTAATTTTTGACTACAGGAGGGTGATTGAAATGACCAAAATATTGCTTACGTAACACTTAAACTTCCCCTTACACACAAGTAAGCAATAATTGACCAGACGTGCACTTCATTTCAAGGGGCTATATTAGGGCCGAGAATAGGCGCATAAGTGACATGGGATGCATTTTTTTTTGTTTTAATTATTTACTAGAATTATTAAAAAAATTACGAACTCGATAATCCGGTTTCAAATTTAGAATAATTAAACCCCGACCGGCGTAATGCCTAGCGCCAGCACTGGTTTACACGCAGAAAGCAGTATAAAAAATATTGGCTCAATTTTTACGATTACTGGCTTCCGTTTATTTTTGAAAATGTCCAAGACTTCCTAAAACGACCACCTTTTGTGAAAAAGCTATCGTAGAAGCATGACCACTTTTGCAGTGGAAAATTTTTAATGAAATCAGATTTGTATTACTAATAGTGATCAACCGTTCATTGCACGTGTTCCTTGGTCACCTGTTCGTTGAATACGACTGGACAGTGACCAATCAATCTGGAATACCATACTTCCCACGCTCTCATTCCTGGAGACGCTGTTTTAAACCAATAACCCATTTCTTTCAATCAGTTAAAATTCAAGAGATACAATGGCTAGCCAACCGCAGACTACGAGGAACAGGTTTAAAGCCTACAGCTCGGAAAAAAATGAGGCGAGTGCCTTAAAACAATCACCTTGTTCAATTAATGGGTCATGTTGACCAGCTAATGTCATCGAAAGTGATGATAAGACAAAAATATGAAATTCAAATATGCTAGACATCGATATATTTACATTTGCCCTATATTTATATATAGTCCATCGGGTTTAAAAGATACATAATTTGACAGTTACAGGATTAGAATATCGCATTTTGAAGCATTGAATTAATTTTTAATTTAAACAACGTTCTGGATCTCTAACACTAAAAATTGTATTAAAAAAGTAGCAGTTGTGCAACGTGTTGGCGCACCGAATATAAGATTGGCGAGAAATTGGACCTGAGGTGACTCGTCAACAACAAAATGGTTCTCTTCAATTTATACGTACACAAGGCTCAGAAACACATTTAACGTAAGAATTTCCATAAGTTAGACCTAAACTAGAATCCTCAAGGAAATAAAAGGAGTGGCAGGCCAAAGGATGTATGGAGAAGAACTGTAAGACGCTAAACTAAAGAAGAGTACAAAACGTGAGGGGAGATAAAAATATTCACAGAAAACAGGAGCAAAAGGGAAACCTTTTGTGAAGGCCCGAAGTGTCCATATAGGCGAATTAGGTGACCGCCTAGGGCGTCATCACGACAGATTTTTTAGATACTTTTTTTTTTAGATACTGCAAGATAGTTGAGATAAGCTTGGCAATAAATAAATGGAACTGAATAGAGTATTCTTGATTGAATGCCTTCACCAATATTTTTACTCTTTCTTACACGTGTTTCTCTATCCATTTTTTTTTTTTTTCCATCTCCTCAACTTCTTGCTTCCTTACATTAACAAATTTTCCTCTAACCAATTTATGTAACGCTGCATAATATTTTCTCATTACAGCTACACCTTTCAGTGGCGCAAGCAGTACCTTTGCCTTACTACAGGTTTGGAGGACGCCTTTTCTTTTTGTCCATTATTACAAACATTGAGAAATATAATTTTTCCCCTTAACAGAAAATTCCAAACTATTTTTTTTTTCTTTTGATCATTTATTTTTGCACTATGACATAAGCTGTGATTATCATACTCCGTTTTTACCAGAACTTGTATAGTGAGAGGTCGAAATATGCCATATTTTTTACTTTTCGATTTGCAAGATGTATTAGGGTGCCGATTTCTTATGGGGAAGGGGGCGCATACGTCGTTCGCCTAGGGTGACAAATTTGTTTGCGACAGCCCTGGGTACACCTAAGAATCGAAGGAAGAAAGAACTTTGATCAATAATGAAGAATTTTATTCATTTTCCGCATTTAAAATATTTAGAAGAATAGAACCTCCTATTGAATTCATGTTTTCGCACTAACCTAATTGAATTTGACTTCATTTTCCGTAAGAAAATTTTAAATGGAAAATTATGAATTATAGTACTTTTTAAAATCCAACTCTCGCGGAAGTAGTTGTTGCCCCTCACAATTTTTCGGTTTAAGACAACATGTATGACATCCCGCAAATCATGAAATGACGAAAGCTGCCTCGTCCACACGCCATGCACTCACTCATATTCAGGCGGGAAAAATTGAGCCCATCGGCTGATGCATGAGGCGTCACTAGGACGACCGGTTGCATCTAATGCCATCGCTTGGCAAAAGACAGGTTGACACGTTAAAAAAAGAAAAGAAAAGGACGTAATTTAGATAGGCAAATATGTGGTTGACAGGTTGGAGATTTAAATCTATATAAAAGTAGCTTTTAAATTTATTTTAGGCGCGGCTTGTGGCTAACGTGACGTCCACGAAGTTGTTTTTTTTTAAGCCGATATACAAGTAAGCATGGGACGATACACAGACGTACGAAACGTTACGAATGAATAGGATCGATATACAGATGAATATGAAACGATACAAGTAAATATGACTTGCGCATGGTAAACATCAGGCTAAATTTAACACAGATACAGTTCAAATTTTTATATAGATTTTATATAGTTGCTAACATTTATATCAAGTACCTTTTATTCATATCTATGTAATTTACCATAAATCTATACCTTCTTTCAGCACTGCGTGGAAGGTTCTATTAGGCTCCACTCACAAAGTAACACCCGCAATAAGTGCTGTCAAACGTTGAAAAACCCGCGATATAGTTTGCATGAAATTTTTGTGAAGGCGAAATAGGAAGCGTTCAAGTACTACGTAAGAAATATTTTGGCCGTTTTATACCTCCACCTCCCCTCGGTAAGCAAAAATTAACATTGGCCAACATAGGAAAATAAGACCAATAGCAATCCTCCCTCCAAAGCTGCGTACGTAATACTTGAACACTCCCATATCAGCATCAAGTCATAGGATGCTTGTGCTGCCATCCAATATGCTTCTGCAAAATCCCCCCACGCTCCCTTAATGGTTCATTAAGGCATTCAAAATTATGTGATGTTTCATGCAATCGGAACTGTGGCCATGATATTCAGCGCATACCGATTCGAAATCTGGGGTTTGAATTCTTAGGCTTAATTTATTTTCCCTAAAAGTTTCCCTGTAAATTTCTACACACTATGACCCTTGCTGTGATTTTGCGCTGTAAAACATGCACAAACAGTGCATGCCGGTAATTCGATGTAAATGCAGTGCCGGGTTCAAGCGTGAGATATGTTGTGAGCAGGGGCGGACTAGGTCCTCTTAAAGGGCACATACCTTGGACTTTAGGAGGGGTGCAAGTCCTATCGCCCATGAAGGCGCACCGGCCCCGGGGCTGATGGCTCAGTCCACCCCTGGTTGGGAGCCACCCAAGGTGAAATGAAAAAGAGTTTCTTATAAAACCTACACCTAGAACATGCAAAGCTCTGAAATTATTCTTCCCTCTCGGAGAATAGGAAGAAGTCCGGCTATGTGTGAGTGTCCAAGCATATGATTTTTTCGATTCTCTTCTGAAGGAAACACAGAAAAACCTCTCTTAACGATCACCTCCCTTAGCAACCATCTTTTCTGGAAACGGGTTCCCCCCATAGAGTCCCAATGTTAAATTTGTCTTGATTCAGCGACCACCCCTCTGAGCGACCGCTTTTTCACGGAATCGGCGGTGGTCGTCTTAGGGAGGTTTTACCGCATTTAGTGTAAAACATGTAGCTGACAGGAGAACTACCTATTATTATTATTATTATTACTACCAAAATGATGATATTAAAGGGTTAATCAAAAGTTCGAGTAATATATAAAAAGTGATAGAAAAACGAAGAAATGCTGTTAGAAATTATTTTGTTTTTGCAGTTATCTCGGCCTCATTTCTCCTTCGCGTGTAAACAAGGAAAAAAGACAGGGTCTCCAGGCGAGCATGTGAAGTAGTTTGAAACGAACTAGTTGAAAACATAGGCGAGGCGTGGGGGGAAACACACGTACAACGTCAGCAGGGCTGCGCCCCGACACCCCTTGATTTATGAGCAAAAAACAGTGGGGGGTTAAGAGAGCTTGCTGAATGAAGATAGGTTCGATGTTTACTTTTGAATTCCGCCGTCTTTTCAGTTGTGGGAGGTCTTTCTTTCATGGAAATTTTCCTTTCTGGAACAAATTCCGTCTGTCTTTGGGGACAATTTGAACGCCATTGATAAAACCACTCCCTTTAATTTCTCATTTTCTGTATTCCCAAGATGAGAGGACCCTCAACGGGTAAATGCTTATCATTTGGCAGGAATCTCTGTACACAAAATCGTGTATTGTGAGGTACACATACCATGTACCGGTGCTTAAGGTATTTTCCAACAGCCAATAAGGTTCCTCTGCAGGGCGGTAAAAGGATGAAACCCTGGGTATTTTTTTAGGGACAATTATCGCCCAAGTACCGGTGGTGGTAGGTAACGACATTGGCTAAATTTGATGACGAGAGGAAGAAAATTAGCGCCACACTGCACGATACCGCACATTAATTTGTGATCCGATAAAAGCGTTTATTAAGGTTGCGTATTACACTGAAATGCAGGAGCCACTTTCTTGAGAAGCCTTGAAAATTCCTCCGCGTAAGCGAAGATTCCACAGCTAATTGCCTTGGAAATTTCTGCAAACAATTACGTTACCACAGTAAAACGATGATCATACTATTCAACAAATTTAAACTTTTTATTTTTTCTACATAACGTCGGTCAGATATTTTTTTTAATTGCTGATTGATTGACTGGAACTTTCAAAATGCGTATTTGTTAATGAAAATGAATATAACTTTGTTTTTTAACTGTAGCTTAAAAAATCATAGGCGGCAAGATTACAGTTTAAAAAATATTGCCAACATTATAGTCATCTGTTGCTTAATATGAAGACTATTCTTTATGGTAAAATGTTCCCTTCTTGGGGGCCAGTCTTTTGTTTTGTAGTGTCCTTAGGATAGTACAAAAGCATACTCCAAAACAAAAGATTGGCCCAAAAGTGATGTTTTGTAGCATTCTTCTGTGAATCTACTGCAGTAGCGGCCCTAGACTTTGCGGGGCCCTAATATTTTGGAAAGAGGCCTTGCCAGGAAGCCTAAGAGGTATAAAATAGATCCCAGAGAAAGGGGGTTCGGGGGAGGGGCCTTTCCCTGAAAAAATTTGAAAAATGAACTCTTTAAAACAAGGTTTTTAAGCCATTTGATGGGAGATGGTAAATAGTTTTGTCTTCTTCTGATCCGTTGTTAATAACAAGAATCTTAATTTGACAAAAGGATAACAAATGAATAATAAGAACAATAAATATCATTTTAGCGTTATTGAAATTCGAATAAATTACGTTTACGTTTTATAATGAATAGGGGTCTACAATGTAATGACAAACATTTTACATTGCAAGTGCGTCAGTAATAAAGGGCCGGCGCTAGGCCCGGGAGCCGCCTCTGATCTACTGTCCCACACAGGGTGGACTGGATCCTATCAAAGGGCGCATAATGGATTTTAGGAGGGCGCGAGTTCTATGGCCCATGAGGGCGCACCGGCCCTGTCCGCCCCCGATCTCACACATAAAAAAAAAAAATCTTGTGAAGCCCGAAAAGCAGGGATATCTGTGCTTTAGCGCTTCACACAATTTTTTGTAATTTATTACTTTGGGAATTTTTATAATTTTTTGTAATATATTAATTGGGAATTTTTCATTTGTACTTATTTATATTTTTTCATATTTTATTAATTGGAAGATATACATATACGTGGTGACCTTTAGAAGCGATAAAAGTCACCACATATCCGTATATTCCTCAATTTAATTAATTAATTAATCAATTGGTTGGTTGTATTTTATGGTGCAATGACCCAAATAAACTGCTCATATTTTTTTAGTATATTTTCCACGCTTTCATAAGTTTTCTTCATTATTCCCATAGCATATACCACTGGAGTAGAAAATTTTTAGTTCCTTTACACAAATCTTGAGCTGAATTTATAAATAGGTGTCATTCCTTAGACCCGAGATTTATTCCTATTCCTTCCATCAGCGCTGGAATATCTACGTGAAAGCACAAAACATCTCGTACGCATAAAAAGAGAGCACATTATAAAAAGAAAGCATGTTACAAAAAGAAAGTAGTTTACGTTATAAAAAGAAAGGAAAGTAACTTTCCCTTTTTTCCGGACAGAAATACTTTTGTACCTAGGCTAGAATATCTTAGAAGTGTGTTAAATCTTTCATTGACCAATTCACCGAACGAGTCTTCTCGTTCATGACAAGTGGGAAAATCGTTCATTTATTCGTTTAGTGAACTAGTGGGCTCACCAGTAGACAGTAGCGTAGCAAGTAAAAGCTCATGGGGGAGGGCTCAAGCGACTTTAAAGAAAATTTTGTGGTGCAGTCCAGTAGTCGATTGGGTAGGGGTGAGGGGGGGATTGGGAAGGGTGGCCGCCGAAGGCGGCACTGTAATCCCAGAGTGATGCGGTCTGTGAGAAAATAATGAGTTTTGATATACAATAAAGGCTTCAGCCCCTCCCTTTCCTACGCCCATTGGCGTACACAGAGGGTGTTGATGGGGGTTGTAACCCCCCATTGCAATGAAATTTTGTATTTAACATAGGAATATGTGAGTTGTAGCTCAGTAACCTCATTAAGCGTACCCCCCTTATGAATTTTCTGCTTAAGCCTATGCCACTGCTTGTAGAAGATTCTACGCCTGGAGTTGTAAACATCGAAGCTCAGCTTGTTTTTTGGAAAATTCCAGAGCTGGAACAAGATCATTTAGTTTAGTTTGCTGAAATAGATGGGGTTCGTCTAATAATATGCAAATGTATGCGGGATCAAGACCATGCATAAAGGGGAGATTTAAGGGTTTAAAACCTTTTTAGTTAACAATTGTGTCCTTTATTTTTTATAAAAAAAAAGGGCAATATTCCCCAAAAAAATTTTTTTTCGCCAACCCTCCCTTTTTGAAATCCTGCACACGAACCTGTATAGTATCTAAATGTACCAGAAAGTCTTCCGCTGATGTATGTGTGATTCAATTTCGTTCCAGTTTCGAGGACACGTTGCTATAGGAATATCAAACATAAAAAAACAAATATTGTCTAAAGGTAGATTACGGTTACCTGTTGGCCTATTCGAAACGTTGCCGACCGCAAAAAAGTAAATAGCCCATTGAAAATAAATGATAATTACTAACACGTGTTAAATCCAGATTACTCCAATAATAATAATTGTTTGGGTCATTGGATATATGTATTTTTTTTTAATTATATAATATAGCTTTAACGTTAATAACTTTATAAGGACAACTATACTTTGCTTGATAAAACTAAATGTATATTATTTCATAGAAAAAAGGGTATATAAATTTACCAATAATTAACTTAAAAGGGACTAAAATAGACAATGTAATGTCTACTAAGTTTCTATGAATAACCATTCAACACGATTTGAAATGGAATATACGCATGGATGATATTCGTAAAAAGATTAGTAGGTATATCGGTATACTCAGAACTTGTGGATTTTTTTTGGCATGCAAGATATTAAATACTCTATACCGCGGTTATCCAACATACGGTCTGCTGGTCACAATCCGGCCTGCCGATGACTGTTTAGACTGGAAAAAAAATTACATATATATATTTTTTTTTTTCTAGAAATCGAGAAAAACTGCATGGGTGACCCCTTTCCATATCGCAAGTGAATAAATAAGCAATTGGAAGAGACTCTGAAAAGAGGTTTGTTTTTATGTGAAACTCGCCGAAACCGCTGGCCCGAGAAATCCGTGAAGAATTTGTTAAATGTCCCGTTGCCCAAAATGGTTGGACAACCCTGCTCTACACTATGCTTTTACATATTCACACATATTATTGTGCACTTGTATGGGGTTCGACCCTATCATGCCACATTACAGCCCTTCAAAAATTATTAAAATATATTATAAACGTACATACACTATATAGCTCCATAGCAATTTTTAGAATTATAACTTCTCAAAATATGTATAATTAGAAACTTAGCCTATTTATGTTTAATGTAATAGATAATAATAACCCCCCACCAAATTCAATTCACCTAGATTTAAACTTTAATTTACATAATACTAGAAACAAAAACAATCTTTGGAATACCAAAGGCTAGAACAAATTTGATGAAGATGAAAACAGGTTATATTGGAATAAAACTATGGAACACCCTTCCGTGCTATCTCGGGGAAATTAGGTCGTTTTCCAAATTCAAGTTGGCGCAGTAAAGCCCAGATGCTCTTGCGCCATAAAAAAATCCAAACAAACAAATTCAAGCGTTTGAGTGGACAAAATTTTACATAATTTTAATGGGGATACAGTTGACATGACTCACTGGTTTGTATTGACTTTTTCTTTCTTTTCTTATTTTTTTTTTTATTTGGATCCAATCACAGTGTCAGGACTTTAGTGATTTGGTTTCATATTAGAATACTATGTAATAAATGTGCTTGTGTA
>QLNU02015003.1:58587847-58606530 GCA_006491805.2 Dysdera silvatica
TGATTTGATTCCTTTTCATGGTCTCTTCCTTAAAAAAAATGATCAAAGGTTGCCACTGTTGGATTATACGCTCTAAGCACTTCCCAACAGACAACCAACGAGTGCTAACGTGTTTTAATACCTTTTTTATATCAGTCTCATGAAATTCTTGAAGAATTTTCAACCTATCTTTTCTTTTCGAACTCTTTTGTAAGTAATAGTAAATGTCTACCAAAATTTCATCGATTTTAAATGGCAAACATGCAGCACTCTTTTCAGCTGCTAAGTTAATAAGGTGGCAGGAACAGCCCATAATTTCAATATTTTGGTGATGATTCTTTAACACTGCTGCTACACCTGCTTTTTTCCTATCATAACAGGTGCATTATCACAGCTAAAGGCAACACAATTAGAAATCGCAAGGTTTTTAGATTGTAAAGCACTTACCAGAAGATTTCCAATATTTAACCCAGTAGCATCTTCTTTCAAAGATGGCATAGATAAAAGACAATTCACAATTTTTTCACATAAAGGATCGAAGAAAGTTACCACTATTGGATACAGCTTTGAATCAACATCGTTGCTTCCATCAGTTGCAATTGAAAATGGATAGCACCTTAAATTTTCAACAAGTGATGAGGATTCCTTTGCGGACATTTCTTTCATAATTGCAGAAGTTTTGGTCTTTGCAGATCCATATTGTTTTGCAATACTGCTGTCAGGAAACGTTTTCCGAAAGAGCATCCCCGCGTGATCGCTGCAATTCATTGGCAAATTATGTTCGATCAAAAACGATGTAAATAAACATTCAGCGTTAATCATGGAGGTATCGTTAAATGCAAAAAATGAAGGCTTGATACTATGATTAGACTCTACAGCCTTGAACGTCTCCTTATGTTCAACAGTCTCAGAATGCAAAGTAATATCGCGTTTACCACCGTGAGTAATGCTTATGTCTTTACCGCAACACGTGCAGAAAGCATATTTTGGCCCCAGTCTTGATTTTTGAATAAAATTAAACATCTTCATATATTCGGCTTTAAACGTTTGGTAGTACCTTTTATTAACGGTCGACATCGTTAACGTTGTTTTCAAAAACACCTAAAAACAAAACTTTCTTTCCGGAGCAAAGAAATACCAGATATGTCTAACACATGGCTTCCCTACACAAAGTCACGTGCTTGACCAAAACCTTAACGGTGTAGCGCATTCTTTCTTGCCTTCCCCAACAACTACAAATACAGATGCATGATTTCGTTGTGCAGGGGCATCACTCTACGTCATAGCTGGAGCTAAAATTCCACGTCACGCCACGCATGCGCCGTCAATGGCAGACGAATTTTTCTGGTGTTCTTACCGATATTTGCATTTATTTATACGTATTTATTATTAAATATGCACATATGCGCAAAAATTTAAATAAACATGCATCAAGAAAAATAGGTATTTAATTTTTTTAAAAAAAATCAGTATTTTAAAAAACACTGGGGATTTTAGATGAAATCTCTGAAAATCGGACGAAATCGTTTTCCGACCAGAAGATCGATAAAAAAAAAAACGGAAGCCTTCCGGGTAAAACGGAAGGGTTGGCACCTATGTAAATAACATCAAATGACCAATAACGCAAAACTGTGACGCCTTAGCTATGTATCAAATCCCGATCTCTTATCAATACTCAAAAGAGCATCTAAAATAGTATAATAAGTTTACAAAGAAACATTGTAAACGTAAAACTTGTATTCTTCGCAAAACGTACAACATTATCCGGTAAGTATTGGCGTTTATCCCTTTTTTTTGTTTTGTTTTTTAATTGCTGGTGCAGTGGGACCTTTGTTGTCCTTGCGCCGTCAAAAAAAAAAAAAAAGTATTTTTTGACGATAATTTTAGCTTTCCAATGTCGAAACCACGTTCAGTCCCAATCAAGTCCGATAATGGGCTTTCAACTAAACATAAAATCCATGTTCGTTGACGAGTTCGGCTTTACATCAGGTAAAGTCAGTCCTCGATGCAGCAGTTCATATAATCGTAAGTAGGTTGGGGAAAAACAAACCTCCGGCCTCCCTTCCCGTTTACCTCGCACCCCTATTAGTTCTACACCGGAAATGGCGTTATGGAGGGTGAAGAGGAAACTCTAAAATCGACGCCGTCTCCAAGAATTTCCCGACCCCATTTCAAAAGAATTTATGGGGTAGTGGGAGCTTTCGACGCCCACGTCATAAAAATTCGAAGCGCAATGAATTCACGCCCACGGGCGTTCGCCCCTCGCGTGTGTCTTTCCAAGGCTTCGTTTTTTGTTCCCCCTGAATGCCATGGTAAACAAATTGCGGCATAGTATTATAAATATAAGAGAGAGAATAGGTATATGCAAACAAACGTAACAGAGAACTGAAACAGAAATAAACGATTTTGTTTTCGGGTAGAGACGTGTAAAAATGTGCATTAGAAGAGCCAATGAATGATGTAGATAGCGTCGAATTTTGTGCACTCTTGTTTTCGAGAATGGACGCTGCTGGTAAAAACAGCCGCTAATCATAGAGATTAATAATATTAAACAATGAGCCAACTCCTTATTAACAAAGATACTTTCCTCGGTGTCCACAAATGTTTTTAGCTGTGTCAATTCGAACAATTTTTAATTGTCTTGGCGATTTTTAAGGAGTCACCGCCAATGTACCTCACTAGCAAAAAAGTTACATATTTCAGGTCATTTTCAATCCAATGCTCTGGCATATCTCAAAGTATCTCCCCCACTGGCGAACGCAGGGGTGTTGATGGGGTCGTAACCCCATTGAAATAAAATTTTATATATTTAATATAGGAATCTATGAGTTGTAGCTCTGTAACTCCCCCCCACCACCACCACACACATTGAGCCTATAACTTCTCTTATGAACTTTCTGCGTAAGCCTATATACCTCCTCCATCTACCCATACACTTAAGAGGTGTAATGAACTAAGATTAAGTCCGGCAGCTCAATGTTCATTTGTGGACCTTTAACAATAAATGCATAGCCCTATGCAACTATTAAACGGACTCCTTCGCTGGAGTAGATAATGTAGACATGGTGTTAATAATAATGTTGGTTTATATATATATACGGACTACAGCATATACAATGCACATAATTCGTTTATGAGCACGCATACTAAGTTACGATACGTTCTATATACATGAAAATCCACAATACAGAAATTGAAAATAGCCAAAAGAGGTAAGGAAAAGCGTATGCTTGGAATACCTAAGAAAACTCCAAGAGAGGAAGAAGAGCAGGTGGGCAGGAACACAAACAAAAATTCAAAACGTCTTTGCCAAATAGCGAAAAGTTGAAATAGCCGCTGTTTAGTTACAATCTAAGGAAGGCTGGTTAACAAAATCTTTGTTAATTAAAGAAAACTAATAGTCATACCCAGGGGTGGACTGGATCCTCTTAAAGGGCGCGTACCTTGGATTATCGGAAGGCTTGATTCCTATAACCCACGAGGGCGCACCGCCCCGGGGACCAGTTGGCCGGCGGCCCAGTCCGCCCCTGGTCACACCTGGATGAAAAAGGGCCATCAAAGAACACAAATACGATTCTCACAAGATGTGTAGACTGTGTATTTTAGAAAATTCCCGAGCAACAGAATCTTTGCCATAGAACATAAACGAACTTTGTAAAATACTGCTAACAGCAAGATGGCAAACATAGACGATTTTTTTTTTCTACAGGGCACTTTGTTCTCAATATTTGTTAGATCTTTAATAATTGTCAACGTTTATTAGGAAATCTGAGTTGAAAATCTGAACTTGGTATCTATTTCTCGAAATATGTGT
This sequence comes from Dysdera silvatica, assembly GCA_006491805.2. Taxonomy (NCBI): domain Eukaryota; kingdom Metazoa; phylum Arthropoda; class Arachnida; order Araneae; family Dysderidae; genus Dysdera; species Dysdera silvatica. Next base: position 58,591,641 of record QLNU02015003.1, read on the forward strand.
TTAGTTCCCTTCTACTTGGAAGTAAAGGGTAATGAATGAATGAATCGAGCAGGGTGGATTTGGGAAGGGTGGCCGCCGAAGCCATCGCTGTATTCTCAGGAAGTAAAGGGGAAGAATTCGGCATCGTCGTCTGGCAGCGAATTTCACACAATCACCAAATAAAAAAGAAAAAAAAGAAAAAAAAGTGAGCTAGAACGGGAGGGGGAAGCTACATGTCGGCATCGAAGAGCCACTCCATCTATCGCAAGGCTAGATATATACCTCCCCCTCTTTTTCCCCTTCTTTCTCATTTCAACATACAAGAATGGAAGCTATGCAATCGCCACAGGAAATTGTTAACTACGCATAGTTGCACGTTATCCCCTCCCTCTTTGCCGAAATCCCCTCCTCCTCCTTTTCAAATCCCCTCCTTCCCCGTTGCCATTTCTTAAGATACTAATGTTCGGCAAAAAATATATAAAAGGAAAATTCTTCGAAAAGGAAGTCAGCCGTAACAACCGAAGTACGGTTTTGAAAAGAAGCTGAAATCGAGACGATCGCAGACTTTACGTGCATGACGATTTGTAGACGATATGCTTTTGGCTGAACCGGAGAAATAATGATGAAGAGGAAAATACTGTTACAGTAATAATTTGAAACTGTTCTTAAACATGGTGTGCGCGAATTAATTATACAATTATGAACACCTAAAAGCTGAAGACGCTGGTATTTACATATGCCGTTCAACGTTTTTAATATCCCATAATACCGCCGAAGTCAGCAATGTGCAAACCTGCGGCACACATGTCACTTATTAGTAGCATATAGAAATATTTTTAAAAAATACATTACGTAGTGCCTAATTTGTCAGGCGAAAGGAAATCTTGAATAGTACGTCAATGGTAGCAAGTTTAACCTGTTAACTGGGTATGACGACATTTTTCGTCATGCCCGGAAGACTACCAAAATGCGAATGACGACATTTTTCGTCATTGAAATTAACCGTATTATGTTGAACGCATTACGTTTTATGTAGTTCTTATATATTTAATCCTAGCGTGATGGTGTGATGACATTACTTATCACTGTGAAAAAAAGTCCCCAGTGTGAAACGAGTTTCACAAAATTTTATTCCCCGGTTAACAGGTTAAAAGTGGCACATGTCGCCATTCAGGGCAGGCCCTAGTCGGTAGGGGGCTCAATTTAAGTAATTTCTGTAGTGTTATATAGATAGCTAGATCTCTCTCTCTCTCTCCCCATCTATCATTTATGTTCACAATATCTCAGAATGACACTATCACATACACCTTTAGGAGCATTCGAATATTACGTAAGCACTTTTGTGGGGAGGGGGGGGGCTGTTATGCTTATTTTCCAATGTTAGCCAGTGATAATTTTTAGCATGGGCGGGAGGGGTATAAAATGGCCAATATTGCTTACGTAATACTTGAACGTTCTTTTCAAGATTTTTTGACGAATAGCAACAATATTGTTACGGCTTGAGTTTACCGATTTGAGAGTTCCACAAGCGCAGAGCGCGATTTATCGACTAAGGTCAAATGACCACAAGACCCCGGGGCCAGGTTACTAATAGCAGAACAGCATTACTTTAATCGAGGTGGGTGAACTTTCTAAAAGACATTTTTTAAAAAACAACGATATTACAAGACAGTCGTAAAGGAGTTAAATCAATAAATAATAAATTTATTGATTTACATAATAAGTTCGTTAAAAATAAGGCCATGATGGACTATAGAAGGATTCCTCCATTCGATGGGATTCAATCGGGTAAACAATGTTGTGTATAATTTCTTGCTTGGTAAATACAGATAGAGGTGTGTGTTTAAAACATTTGCTAAATTACCGCGAAATACAGGAAAACGATTGCTTGATTCCTACCGCAATTAAAAATGTCGATTTTGACATGAAACGCATGCTCCAGAATACGGTACAACAATGTCCACCAAACTAAACCTAATTACGCAAGCAAGCTTTTACTAATAACATACTTTTTAATTAACTCTTAATTTGCATATAAATATTGTTAATTTTCAATACTCCATCGATAATTACAAAAATGTTGTTATTTTCATTCTTGCATTACAGCTTTACGAAAACATTTTACATTTTAAAAGAGTTGCAAAGTTACTGACTCCAAAACATCGAAGACCGTTGAAGGCAAAACGTTTCCGCGAATGACGAGTTGCCAACCATTGTTCCACAGAATTGAACTCAGATGAAATTCAACTATGTAATCAAAAATATTTTTTTAGATTGACTGTAATGACAATAAAAATTGCAGTAGGGTGAAAGAATAGAGTCACTACATTGCATGCTTCTATCCACGAAAGCAATTCCTTTGAAAAATGCTTCAAAATTAATGAATTCAGGATTTAGACGTTCTCATTGTTTACTCTTAACGACGGCTGCGCCAGGTCATGCGGCGCAATAACGGCGCACGGTCGTGCTGCGCAACAACCAACAATCTTCCGAGGAATCCGCAACTCTGTTACCTAGGAAAATAAACCCCGGTCTATGATGTACAGAAGAAACGGAATGCACCCTACGAAACTATTAGAATCAAAATCGGAAGATCTTCATCTCGGCGAGTATATAGCCAGATGCCTTTGCGCCATAAAAGCCAAACAATCAATCAATCAATCAATCTTCATCCTCAAAATATACTTTTGAATGTGAAATATAAATAATAGAAATTAAAAGGAAAACTCGATAAGAATGCTTATTGAAAATATATTAATATATACTAATAAAACAATAATTTGCCTTTATTAATAATGATAATAATAATAGCAGGTACCTTTAATCATCAAAGGTCCTTGGAAAAGATTTGGTAGTTAAATGGACAAAACCAGCTAAATAAAACATGAACCGTGAATTTTCATATAACAATAATAATAATAATAAGAGCAGTGTTAATTATTTGCATCTGGAAAAATGTCGTCGGTATATTTTTAATAATGAGGAGTGCTCTCTCATTGTCTCTAACAAAGCTTCAGCCAGATATATGAAACCTTGCTTGCTCTCATCAACCTTAAGAATTTCACTAAATTTAGGAACAATATTAATATTTGATTATCAAATATTTTGTTGTTGATATTTCTTGTATAATAAATGGAAGTGTCGTTGATAAAGTACATTGATTTGAAATATCATATTTATAAAACTTAAAAAACATGCGAGGGAGGGGCGGGGCACGGTCGTGAATGAATCTCAAAAGTGGGTGGGGGGCGCAGGCGCATGATCAGGAAAAAGGTGAAAAAACACTGCGCTAAAACATATTCAGGAAACAATACTGTAAATAACTTGGTAGATTGTGCAAAAGAGAGTTCAAACGCGGAGGAAGTATTTGATAGACAGACAGACGGGAGCCGGCACGTGAAAGAGCGGTTCAAAGTACGATGATAAGAATCGAACGCATCTATTTATTAACAACCGACAAAGGGACAACAAATTAAGAAGATATTCTAGTAAAAACATCCTTTCAAAGCAAGGGCGGATCCAGGATGTTATTACGGGGTGGGGGGTTGGTAACCCTCATAAAGAAAATTTTTAGTTTTGGACAGTTAAATAGTTTAGGTAAATGTTGTTATATTACTAGCCTTTCTTTATACCAAGGTTTTCCAATATTCGGCCCGCAAACAATGTTAATCTGGCCTGTCTACAACTGTTTGAAATAAAAAAAATTCACAAACAAAAATTTAAAAATTTTTTATTTCAGAAATAAGGAAAAATTTTGGGGACAGGAGAGGTGACCCCTTTCTACATCGCAAGAGCACAAACAAATAACTGGAAAAAACTCTAAAGGGATTTTTTTAGAGAAAATTTTTTTTAAAGAAACCGCTGGCTCGCAAGATCCGTGAAAATTCTTTAAGTGGCCCGCTACCGAAAAAGGTTGGACAACCCTGCTTTATACTCACCAAAATATTTAATTTACGACAATGAATTAAAGCTGGGCTTTTCTTTAATTAAACTATATGGTTTAGGGTAGATTATAGTCAAGTATGACAGAAGGATAACCTAGTAAAGGAGACATATACAATAACCAAAAACGATAATTTACAATGTAATTAATAGAACAAGTTTAAATTTAAACTATAAAAACATTGTAATTATTTTACTATTTTTATAATAAGCGACTTTTTAAAAAATTTGAAGTTTATAGTGCAAAGTCGAGCCATCTTGGTTTCTTTGAAAATTTGTCAATCACTGTGTTTACTTAAACAACAATATTAATCAACGTTTATTGGCGTAGTGACATCCATTTATATAGACACTTTATGTATTATATATATTTTTTTTTTATATATATTTGATATATTTATATAGACACTTTATTTACATCAATATGAAGATCTCTGTGAGTGTGTATTAAAAGTCTCTTCTGTCATCCGCGTTCGAAGCCAAGTTTGACGGCGCTTCAAGGATAAAAAACTACGTTCTGCTGAAGCAACACTTACTGAAAACGTAGTTTGAAAGACGAGTAGCTTGAAGATTCGTGGAAAAACGTCTTGATCGCATTTCTCCAAGGCTTGGAGACTTTGGTGTAAGATTTTAGTTTATTACAGTAGTAACAAACAACACATAAAATATTCTTCATCGTCTTTATTTTTTTCCCCTGTTTAACCCTGCTGGGGGAGGGCGACCGCACCCTTCGCCCCTCGCTGGATCTGCCAATGTCTCAAAGTATTGAACAGTTAGGGAGATGCGATGTTACAATTGTCCAGCAGAAAATTAGTTTGAACGCTACACAACAACCCTCGGTTCTGCAGACCACCCTTCCCATAATTCATCTCACCAGCATATCGGGCACGGAGGAAGCAAGTCGGGCACTTGCCTCCTACCCGGATTTCAAACCTCATATGTAGATATTTCTGTCACTCACTTGGCAAAAGCAAGGCGAAAAAGGTTTACTCTCCTCTTCCCCGTACCCATTCTGTTGACGTTTATATATCAGCAGCCACAAGAATAGGAAAATATATATAGGCCAATCGCAGATCAATCGATGGTAAACAAAGGAGTTGTTTAAATGATTTTTTAGAATAGAACGTAGAGACCAAGGGCGGATCCTGGAAGGCGGGTGGGAAACGCTGAACAAATGACAAGTCACACCATGAAAAGTCATGGAAGATTAGATATATCAAATAGATATCACTAGACAGATAAAATATCAATAACAGATATAAGTATTTGTAATTGGCATTACAGAAATGGTATATATTTTGTTTTATGCGTTGTATGGGATATATAGTACATGAGATATTCATTTAATTTTTGGGAATGGGGCTTGTATTATTTTTTGGACTAAAATTTGCAGTGTTTTGGGTTAGGAATTGGTTTGTTGAGCTTAATTTGCAGGTTTGTTTTTGTAGACTATGTTTTGTGGATTTTTGAGAGACTGAGATGGTTAGATTAAGTGGGTATATATATTATGTCAAATTTATTATTAATATTATAATAGATTAGTGTTATATAGGCTAACTATAGCGCCATATAAACTTTTTGATCTTGCTATTATTAAACTTAATATTGACTAATACGCTAATACCGGACAGCCAGTAAACTAGCACGTGACCTAAGAAGTCTAAATTCTTTTTTGCTACAGCATTTCAAGTCCAGCTCGCCAAGCTCTCGACTTTCGTCAGAAAACTTGGATGATGTGACGTAAGGCTCCTAAAAAAAGGGAGCTGGCGCATATCCGTCAGTTTGTTGCCATTGTATCACGTGATGGTGGTTGGAAATTGTATTTATTGGCGACATTTTAAAAGTTGCGCCAATATTTACATTCGTCGGATAATCGCGGATCGTTAATTATTTTTATTCTAAACTAGCGATCATTGCGCCAATACAGAACCCTTATCGCAAAGGTAAATGAAACCGGAATTGTACAACAAAATGGCGTCTGAGGCGTCGGCCTAGAATTCTAGGGACTGTAATGTGATAGGGAATTACGAACGAGTCCATCTAAGGTAGCGTTTCTCAACCTTTTTACCTTTGAGGGCTGACATAAGCGGGGGGGGGGGTTATGGGGGGTTTTAAACCCCCATTGCAATGGAATTTTATATATGTACATAGGAATATGCGAATTGTACCTCTGTAACCCTACATTGAGCCTACAACCCCCCCTTATGACCTGCCTTTGATGCACCCTTGAATTAATATTTTTGATAGGCGAAACCCCCTACATTAAAATTATTATCTCTTATGATCATCATCATCATGAATATCTTTTTTTGTTGTTGAAAAACTTAGAGTTCATAAGGAAAACGATGTAATTTTTCAGATATCTGGTTTAATAAAAGTTATATTTTTATTATCATATAAATAGATAATTGGCAATACAGATGAAAAGAAAAAAAAGATTTTAATTACTTGTTTAAGAGACCACCTCATGACAAAGTTTTCATTTACGAAATAAAATAACCTTATATTTGCAAACGTTAGAGTTTAAAATACATGAACGTTTGATTGGTCCCGAAAAACGTCCCATACAGCAAATATTAAATTCCAATTTACGAACCTTCTTGGAGGTATCCACGAGTTCGTAAAATCGAAAGTCCACTGTATTGTTTTGCGGCACACTAGGAGAACCGCGGCACTCGGGTAGACAAACGCTGACTTAAGGGATTCACTACATGGCAGTTCACGTAATGAATTTTAATTCTAGGTATCACGAAAAGAATTGTGACTTCTGTAATTACGAAAAGCTGTTTTTCTATTACTTATAGACTATGTTTAAAAAGATCGCGTCATTAGCAGGTAGCTTGTATTTTACGTAACTCAAAGAAACTTTGCCAGTTTGTAAAAAAGGAAAAATACAATTTCCCTTTAGTTCCTCAAATAATGCAACGTCTTTTGTTGTCAGACGATGAGAGATAGAAATACCTTAAAAAATGCGTAAATTAATTAAAATTATTTGAAAGGCAAAATCAAAGGACGCTTAGAAGCGGAAAATTGCTGGTATAATTCTGCATAAACCTTCCATTTCCCTCCTTTTAATCCTCAAGGCTTTTACAAAAATCTTTATTCCCCCCCCCCTTTTTTTAACGTTGAAAATGTTTTTAAGGAGGTCAATTAGAAAAAAGCATTATTTTTTTATTGTGTCACATTTTTCATTACGTCTTAATAAAGGTAGGAGGCTGTTGTTGCCACTTTATTGTAGTTGTATCAATAATATAATTATTGTCTGATATCTTTATTAAGGTAGAGAGTGGCGGATTAGAGAGTGACGAATTGACAAGTTTCGGATTAGCGAATTGCGGTTTAGAGAGTTGTAGATTATCGAGTTAGGGATTAGAGAGTGGAGGTTTAAAGGTTGGCGGATTAGAGAGTGAAGGATTACTGAGTTATTATAGAGTTGTGAATTGGCGAGTTATGGATTAGCGAATTGCGAATTAATGTTAATTGAAATCCGTTAAATTTAAAATACTTCAATGTTATTGAATACATTTTCAACGTTCTAATATTCAATAACATTGAAGATTATTATTTTTTATTTATTTATTTTGTGCTGAATTTCTTAAATTTTCTTCCATTGTATTTTCAGTTTTTTTTTAAATTCTTCTTGTGCATATCTTGGTGTCTACTTCTTTTGTTCTTTCTGTTGGAGTTGCAGAAAAGCGTTTGTGATTAGAAATGTGGGTGAGAAAATTTTCAGAAACGGAAAATTTTCCGGTTTTGGAATTTTAAAAATGCGTTTTTCTTTTTTAAAAAATGTCATTACTTCTCTCGTCATTACTTCTCTCTCTCTCTCTCTGTACGAATATAATTTTAAAGAGTTTAAACATAAAGCACCATATTAGATACATATTAAAAATGTTATCATCGTGCATTCATAATTCCTTCCTCTCCTGACTACATAAAACGGAATCCTTTGCGAATATCAGCTTCTCTTTTCCACCTTCCTATTACAATATACTTATATATTACATTTTTACAACATCATTTTAAATTTCATCAAATATTTAAAATTCCCTTTTTCGTTTCCTGTCACTTTTAACAAGTATTCGCAAGTCTGAATCCAAACAACGATTAAAGTTACCAATATGCATGCGCACACGCAAAAAGAAACTAAAACATTTGCAAAAAGCTTACTTCAAATTTTCGGTCGCATTTCTTCTTTTCAACGAAAAAAGTTTATTATCGCGTTTACAGTTGTGCCGTACATAAGGTTCTTATATATTGGGTGCGTGATTATATTTAAACGATGCCTTGAAAAAAATACAAAAACAAAAAAAACCTGGCGTGTGTGTTTAGGAATACTGTCAGCAATTATCTCTTTTTTTCATAGAGTTTGTAAAGTGTGCAATTGTAATGATTTTGTGTACTTGCATAATTCGGAAGAAAAATTTTCCAGAAGTTAATTATGTAGCGCATAAAATAAATGCAGCTCAAATCTTGTAAACTTATTTAATAGCATTATTCTGCATTTGATCACAGGTTTGGTTACCAAACATTTTCAGCTACCCTCCCCACTTTTGCAACACCGCAAGGACTCGCGCCATCTTATTACCTTGAAATAACGCTGAGAAATAGGCACAAAAGAAGAGGTGCCGTCGTCATTTGTAAAAACATTATTAAAGTGTGCTGGATCTACTTAACTACATAACAGGCTGGATGGCTACGCCAAAACTTTTTCTACTTTTCAACTTTTTAATAATCAGCAATTAAAATTCGAGTAGAAATTATCACTGGCAATAAGCGTACAATTAACTTAATTACATAAATATGAATTTTATTAAAGTAAGTTTATGAACAAAATCCGATTGTAAGCAAAGTATTTTTACTAATAAAAATACATAAATAAATATGTAAAAAGGATACATATTAAAAAAAAAAAGTGACCGATTTCCGCGGGCATCGAAGTACAAAACGCTAGGCCGGTAACCTACTTACCGTCTACACTACCAATTGGCTTGCGGAGGATGTCGTATTTTAAGCTTATATATCGGATGCAAAATCTTTAAAAATCCATATCTCCGAAAATAATGCGCATTGGCACGAATATCGAGATACGTATTTTCCTTATTTCGGCTATACTTTCATTAAAAAAAATTCATCAAAATCGACAGGGCACTCACTGTGGGTTCTCCTTGTGAGCTAAAAATAGACAGCGAACTTGCCTCGCAAACTACACTTAAACAACTCACCGGCTGCAGTTGTAACTGGTCTATCGAAAAACTACTATTAACAAATAATAATAAAACAACGTATATTTCACTTTCGAAATTAATATTATAATTCAAAATATCTCTCCGCTCTTTCTGTATAATACGTGCTATATTAATGGGAATAGCTAACCTCGAAATTTAAAACGGGGATAAGGGAGGTTATAGCCTCCTGCATAGTAGTCATTTGTAATTTTTTGGAGGCTGTAACCACTCCTCTTTCCTTCTAGCCCCCCAAACTCCACCTAGTTACGCCAATAGCTATATTAAGAAGAGCTAAAAAGCCAATTTAAGAGCACGCTTTCAAGTAAAAAATTAAATAACTAAATAAAAACACTCTGAAAGACCCTCTTTTATTACGCAATACAATTAAACGTTCGTATTCCGATATTATTGGATTACGTGACAGTTAAAACAAACACGCCTATTGCATGTAATGTACAGGTGCCAATTATCCATTATTCTACCTATAATTACGCCTTTAGGCTGTTTTGCTAATTACATCACATAAAGCGTGTAACGATGCTCATAATATATATAGGGTATATATACAGGGGGTATGTATATATACAGGGTGGACCAGCTTACCTTGATACTGTAAATTATCTAAAAAAAATACGCATTTTACTAAAAAATGGTTGAAACGAAAGTTGCTTCTTTTGAAGGGCGAGGGAGTGTTTTGCATTATCTGTATTTTACTTGGGGGGGGGTGTCGTTTTCAAGGGGATACCTATATTTTCTATTCTTATTCTTCGTAAAAAAAAACGAACAACTTTTATAAAAAGCATTTTTTCGATTTAGTGCTTAGTTCCCGAGATGTTTAAAAAATAAGCTTGAATAAAGGTGGGATTAATAATTCGTTCTTCTGCTTTGGAAGAGCTCATAGAAGAAGTTGCTACCTCAAAAGCAAATGAAAAGACAATTATTGAAATTTCTAGAGAAACTGACTGCAAACTGCACAACAACAAATTGTGCAAGAAAACGGAAAGAGGACGAAATGTGAAAATAGGTAAACAGACTTCCACTTCCAGGATTGAAATGGTGGATGAGATAAGAAAACGAGTATAGTGAAACGAATCCAGAGGTAAAGTGACCACCACATGGGTAAATTGACTACCTGGGTAAGGTAACCTCTTTTTATAAGAGAGAATTGGTAGGGAGATACCAAAGTCTGTCGTGTATAGTGATCACTTGTCTATGGTATCCATTGCAGTCCAGTCACAAGGGTGGTCACTTTAAGCAGGTTTAACTGTATACTGGACTAACATGGATGCAATTGGCTCAAGATAGGCATGTGTGGAGAGCACCTGACGAGGCCTTAATTCGGCAGTAGACAGGCAATGCTTATGATGGTATTTACCATAGTAAATATGCTCTATGACTTTATTCATTAGCACACTTCCTGGAGGGGATAGAGGGTAACTCCCTGGAAAAAATTAATAATGAATGTGTGAAGAACTGGGACGGGGTCATGGCCCCATACACACCGAAAACAGCTGCGCCGACAGCTTTATCCTGTATATATGCCTATATATATTTTTTTTAATTATTATATTATTTTCTACAATACATATGAACTTACAGCTACGAGCGTATATATATATATATATGTGGGGGGGAACTTATGCTTTAAAATGAAGTAATATGAAGAACTCTACTACAAATATTATGTCCTTTAATGAATAATTGCTACAGCTACTTCACATAGTTACAATGTTGTGTCTTCTACATTAAAGCACATAACACAAATTATCCTAATTCTTCATAAATATATCGTCACAGCTATACATCGTTGCGGTATTAATATCCTCTATATTTTTATGTTATCGTAAGCGTCGCTGCCCTGCGCCTAACCTCCACCTCGGTTGTTTCACGTCTCCCAATCTTCTCCACTTCCACGCATGCGCTACCGTAACTGTCTCATGGCGTCTCATTTGTATAGGGATGGGTGTCCCAACCCACACACACATATATATAGTAAATTTATAATAGGGAAAATAGGAAATAAAACAAATTAAAAAAGTAGATATAAAAGAAAGGTAGACAGAAAAAATATATAAAAAAATAGAAAGTAATTAAAAAAATTGAAAAAGAAGAATAGGCAATTTATATAAGATAAATTCATAAAAGGTGACTGCGCAAAAGCAAGTGCATTTTTTATGATAAAAACAGTATTTTTAAAAATGTAAGAAAGTTATGAAAAATTGAAATGACAGGAAATTGACAGAAATAGAGATAGCAGAAACACAGTAAAAACATTAAAAATAATAATCATAAAAATATAGCAGTAAATTAAGATGAAAAATACATCAATGAGCTTAACAACTTCACAGGATACACAAAAATACACAGTAAATAATTAAAAACCAACAATTTGAGATAAGGAACGGAGTAAATTCGAAGAAAATAGTATAATAAGTGATAAAAGAATACCACTGTAGGAACTTTTTCAAGGGAGGCTCCAAGCACGTGGGTATGTTTTTAATTATTTACTGTATTTTTGTGTATCCTGTGAAGTTGTTAAGCTTATTGATGTGTTTTCATACTAATTTACTGCTATTTTGTTTATTATTTTTTTTTATGTTTTTACTGTTTTTCCTACTATCTATATTTCTGTCAACTTCTTGTCATTTCAATGCTAAATAATTCTGCTTACATTTTCAAAAAAGTACACACACACATACAAAATGAAAGGCTTAAAAATGGCAGCAAAACAAAACCAGGAATAACTTCAGTAATTGTCTAAACAACAGCTAGTGAAATGAATAGTTATGTCTAAACAATAAATAGTAGACATAACTATAGACAGTAAAATGAATAGCTATGTATAAACAATAAATAATAGACATAACTATAGATAGTGAAATGAATAGTTATGTCTAAACACTAAATAATAGATACAGGAACTGGCTAAACAGATGGTGGTTTTTGTGTTACGTTTTTCCTTTACAAAACACAGGCTTAGTAGAATATGCATAGGGCCCAATAATTGTTTCGCCCGGATCATACGAGTAATTTAGGCCAATTCCGGGAGACACGCAGGTATATATATACTAGTTACATTACCGTAATTGCTAATAAACTGTTAACGCCTAAGCTGTCGTAGCGCGGTAATCAGATTAATTATACTCCGTAACATAAATTTAAGACCGCAGTTTGTAACCGAGTTTTCAAGTGTCATTTTCACTAACCCCGCATTCTGTACCCTTCCAATTATAGTGGATTACCGAAAACGTGCATAAATATACAAAAGGCATTATTCTAAAACCCTTCTAGGACGCCTTCACTTAAACAAATTAATAAAACTATTTAATATTTTCAATTTCTTCTCCTTCTTCACATTCGTGCAAGTTACTTTGAGCATTATGATTTATATAATTTAATTCTTTACAATTACACCTTTTCCGCGCTTTATATATATCATAATCTATATCAAAACTCCAGTAGAAATCGTCCAGAAACGCCTTCGATGGCGCAAATTCGGATTTATAGCAGATGATCCTTTAACTTCAAGTAATTTGAACATTAATTACGTTAAGAAACTCAAATAAATGACGTACTATGCATAGAAATTTAAAGTAAAACATGGCTAATCAGAACCAATTTTTGGGGAAAAAAAAAAAAAAAAAAGAACCCTTTCAACCCACTTAATCGCACTCTAACCACCATTAACCTGTTAACTGGGTATGACGACGTTTTTCGTCATGCCCGGAAGACAACCAAAATGCGAATGAAGACATTTTTCGTCATTGAAATTAACCGTATTATGTTGAACGCATTACGTTTTATGTAGTTCTTATATATTTAATCCTAGCGTGATGGTGTGATGATATTACTTATCACTAGGAAAAAAGTCCCCAGTGCGAAACGAGTTACACAAAATTTTATTCCCCGGTTAACAGGTTAAGGATTTTAAAAACTTTTAGTTTCTTCTTCACTGAACGTCAGGGGCAGCTCGAGGTTGATTTTGAACCGGGGGCTGGCACGGATTGCTTTCGGCGCCCCAACTCCAGCGAAAACAGGAGATTTTTCACAGATGCACAGTGAGTCATATGCCCTGTAAAAGTGTCCAAAAAAAGTGTAAAAGTTCTCCAAAGATGTCTCTAAAAATTTTTCTAAACTTGTCTCTTTTTCTTTAGAGAGATTGTTGGGTCAATTAAAAATTTTTTTTGAACTTGACTTCAGTTTGGCGCCTTCATCTAAATGGGGCAGTGGGCGGCCGCCCGGGTCAGCTGTTCCTTAAGCTGTCCCTGCCGAACGCACAATTTTACTTGAACTTACTAAATATAAGACAAAAATTAGGCATTTATCTCGCAAAATCCTGATAATTACAAATACGTATTTTTTCATATGTTGGCATGGGCACCCACACGAGTATTTCTAGGGGGGGATAGGGCTGGGAAAAATTACCTCCTTCTCAAAGCTGTCGAGAATTTTAGTAAATCTACAAGATACCAAAACGCTACAAAAATAATTTATACTGCTTGATAATTAGTAATGAGCTAAAAAGTACCTTATTTTAAAATGTGACTGTAAAACTTTTGAAAGTAAATGCGTAGCAGGTTCGGGCAAATCAAATTTTTAAACGGCTAGGGGAGGGGGGGGGTTAAGCCCCCCCTGCTCCCCCATATGGGCGCGCATGCATGTCGATGAGCAGTGGCAGATTTATCAATGGGTAAAATAGGCTGGAGCCTACCACCGCAAATTTTCGACAACAAAATGTTTAAGAAAGTATAGCGACTCGGCTAAATTTTTTTGGCCTATTGAATTATCGATTTCTTCGAAATATTTTCTATTTATGGAAATACAGCACGATTTCTCCGTTGGTTGCACTATTTAAATGAAAACCGGCAACAAAGGCGCCTATTTTTGTTTTCAAGAACATCGTAACTATTGAATGACTTGAAAGAAAGGAAAGAAGATAGGTGAGATGCAGAGTATATAGAAGTGGTTCTCAACGTTTTCCAGTTGGCGCCCCACTTTTGAGATATGGTAAGGCCCGCGCCCCGCGACCATAAGCTTTTATAATAACTATAATTTCTTATTTTTAACGATCATCTCTTTTATACCAGTATATGATAGTCCACAAAATTAATAAAATATTCCACACATTCCACAAAAAATAATAAATTTCGAATAAAGAAATCGGTGGAAAAAAAAAAGATCAACAATCAAGTCAGTGTGAAGATTGACACTGTTTTGCCTTGATTGTGTCATGTACGTGTGGTGTTTGGTTTGATGTTGGATAACGCACAAGGGAGATCACTTTCCACCTCTAGACCACAACGCTGTTTTGTTTTTATGGCAGTTAGTATTGAAAATCCTAACTCGTAGAAACATGTTGACGAAAATGGCACAATGACGCTTAAGGCAACATTAGAGACGTTAGGATACAATGTAAAGTAATGTATCCAAAATCCATCCAGGCCCATTGTTTTAAAATCAATCTTTCGCCTTTGAATCTCATTTCAGTTCTATGGCTTCTTCTTGAAAACGTTGTGGCAGTACATCGATACCAACACGGAGAAAGGATTTCTAGTTAATATCCTAGACCAGTCATCAGATGAAATATCAGGGAAATAATAATTGAATTTGTCATCTAAAGAATTCAAATGTAACTGAATTTGATTCCTAGATTATTAGTCACTATTTTCTATAATTGGCCTGCAAAAGGGTTGCTGGTATCTAACTGGAAGGAGACCCACACGCTGAACGTATGTGACGAT
>QLNU02015003.1:58606630-58619105 GCA_006491805.2 Dysdera silvatica
CCTAGTGTCCTACCCCGCCTTCAAGTGGTGCAGGCTGAGCTTTCTATTTATGTGGCAAATTAATATTTGCTGCACGGATGGAAAGGCGGAAGGGGAGGGCTAATTCACCAACCCGTCTAGCCAGCGTGGTGAAATGATGGCTAATTCCTCCAATATGCTAATACACCAAAAACCATGGCCCCTAGTCTCCAGGTGCTGGAGTGCTCCTGATCAAGGCAGCGGTCAGCGTGGCATGAAAGCAGGGGGTGCTAAGAATCACTGGAATGGCCCAGGCTGCCGTTTGTTATTGACCTTGGCAACGTATAATGGACGATCCCTTGCTTCTGAAGCAAAACTTCAAGAATTGGAAGAAGAACTTGACAAGATCAAATGGGACATTGTAGGACTCAGTGAAGTTAGAAGAAAAGGTGAAGAGTTGGTGGAACTTAAAAGTGGACATTTGTTTTATTATAGAGGAACGGAAACTGGAAGAACAAGTGGTGTTGGCTTCTTAATCAACAAAAGAATTAAAGACTACCTTCTTGAAGTCGAAAGCAC
Organism: Dysdera silvatica; assembly: GCA_006491805.2. Classification (NCBI taxonomy): domain Eukaryota; kingdom Metazoa; phylum Arthropoda; class Arachnida; order Araneae; family Dysderidae; genus Dysdera; species Dysdera silvatica. Next base: position 58,607,168 of record QLNU02015003.1, read on the forward strand.
GTCAGATCGAGCAGCGAGGCTCGTTGTTCAACTAACCCAGCGATACCAACTTCAGATAGTACAGGCATATGCACCAACATCAAGCCATACCGACGAGGAGGTTGAGGAATTCTATGAAGAAATCAAACAGCTACATACCAAGGGGAAACAACACATCAAGCTCATCATGGGAGATTTTAATGCAAGAATTGGACAACAGGAACAAGGAGAGACATCGGTTGGTAAATACGGATACGGGGAAAGGAATGAACGTGGCGATCAACTCATAGAATTTGCCGAAGCTGAAAATCTTAGCATCATGAATTCATTTTTTAAGAAGAAACCGCAAAGAAAATGGACATGGAAACACCCCAATGGAGGAACCAGCGAAATTGACTATATCCTGGCAAACAAGAAATCAATTATTGAAGATTGCAGCGTACTGAACAGATTTAATACTGGAAGTGATCATCGAATGGTGAGATGTAAAGTGCACTTAAATACTAAATTAGAACGACAGAAGCTCATTAGGAAACAAGTAAGTAAGAGGGTGGATTTAAAGAAATTAAAAGAAAATACCGAGGCATTCAAGTTGGAATTAAAAAATCGCTTTTCTGCACTGGAAGGACTTATTGATGAAAGTGATATCTCAGAAGCAAATGAAAACATTGTTAAGACAATAGTTGAAACTGCTGGGGAAATTGGTGGTGTAACCTGTAAAAAGCACAATAGCAAATTATCTGAGAAGACGAAACAGCTCATGAAAAGGCGAAGAGATATGAAGGTGGACAATCGAAATACCAGTTCCAGGATTGAGTACATAGAACTTTGTAAAACTCTGCGCAAAAGCATGAAAGAAGACATAAGAAAATTCAACTGTGAGCTAGTAAGGAAAGCCATTGAAAATAACAAGAGCCTTAGGGTTGTTAAAGGAAGTTTATCTGTTGGGAAGAAACACATCATTGCATTAAAAGGAGAGGATGGCACCGTAACAAGAAATAGGGAAGAAATACTTAGAAGAGTTGAAGAATTCTACAAAAATCTATACGAAAGTAACAGTGAATTAAACGAAGACATTGAAATAGTCGAAGGAACAGCTCCTAAAATCTTAAAAGAAGAAGTTTCATTTGCAATAAAAAATATGAAGAAAGGAAGAGCCCCTGGTGATGATGGTATTACATTAGATATCCTAAAAGAAGCTGGAGAATATGTAGAAGACATACTTGCAAAATTCTTTACCAAATGTCTTAACAGCGGTAACATACCAAACCAATGGGATTCTGCAACAGTAATTCTTTTGCATAAAAAAGGTGATAAAGAGGATTTGAAAAATTACCGACCAATTAGCTTGTTACCTGCTATTTATAAAATCTTCACAAAAGTGCTAACACATCGCCTGCAGAAAAAATTAGATGCAGCTCAACCAAGAGAACAAGCTGGATTTCGAAGTGGATTCAGTACAGTGGACCATATTCAAGTATTAAGAGAATTAATTGAAAGAACACATGAATATGAACTTCCATTGTGTGTTGCATTTATTGACTATGAGAAGGCCTTTGACTCTATAAAAACATCAGCAGTCATCAACTCTTTAAGATCAACAGACATTGAGGATGTGTACATTGACATGGTGAAACGTGTGTATAAAAATGCAAGTGCAAAATTTCGGTTACATAAAGATACCAAAACTATCAAACTTGGCAAAGGGGTGAGGCAGGGAGATACCATTTCTCCAAAACTTTTTACTTCAGCTTTACAGATGATTTTTCAGCTGATAAATTGGAATAACAAGGGAATAAAAATAAATGGTGAATATTTAAATCATCTGCGGTTTGCTGATGACATTGTTATTTTTTCAACGGACCCATTAGAACTCCAAGACATGGTACAAGAGCTCTCAACTAGAAGTGAAGAAGTTGGACTCAAGATGAACCTACAAAAAACTAAGATCATGTTCAATAATTTTGTAGAGGAAACAAAAATACAAGTTGACAACATTGAGCTAGAAATTGCTGATTCATATATTTACCTTGGCCAGCTGATTTCAATGGATGGCAACATTATGAAAGAACTCAACAGACGTATTAAACTTGGCTGGAGTGCATTTGGAAGAAACAGTTTTATCCTGAAGGGGAAATTGCCTTTGTGTCTAAAAAGAAAGGTCTTCAACCAGTGTGTATTGCCAGTCCTCTCTTATGGATCAGAGACATGGAGTCTAACAGTTGGAGCAATACGAAAGTTACAGACAACGCAAAGGAGCATGGAGAGGTGCATGCTTGGAATAACTAGGAGAGATCGAAAAAGAAACACTTGGGTGAGAGAGCAAACTAGAGTAGAGGACATCATTGTTAAAGTAAAAGGGCTGAAATGGCGATGGGCTGGGCATATTGCAAGAAGAACTGATCAACGATGGACAACAGAAATTCTGAACTGGATTCCAAGAGACCACCGAAGACCTAGAAAACGTCCTCAAACTAGATGGGTGGATGAAATAAGAAAACAGGTTGGGGTGACGTGGAAGCGAATTGCTCAGGATAGACTTGTGTGGAAAGCATTTGGAGAGACCTTCATCCAGCAGTGGATAGATAATGGTTGAATATGATGATGATTTTCTATAATTAATTCTTTTTTCAAATATACTTTAAAAATCGAAAAACAAAACGTTGTTATTATAAAATTCTCAAATCGTTTCAAGCCTCTCTTAAGAGTGTCTCATGCCCCCCACCCCAGGTTGAGAATCACTGCATTATTTAAACGTCCTTCAGCAGCCAAATGTACGAGCTATAGTTAGTTGAACGAACGTACGAGCTACAGTTAGTCGCACGAATGTACGAGCTACAGTTAGTCGCACGAATGTACGAGCTACAGTTAGTCGCACGAATGTACGAGCTACATGTTGTAGTTAGAGTTTTATGTCTTTTTAAAGACTATAATCACTTATTCTTCTCAAAGATATTTCTCTTATTTGAAACGAATAAAAATTATTTGAGAACCATTATGTCTGAAAACTGGTTGAATGAGTTAAGAATTAAATAGGGGTATATTAAAATCAAATTCCTTTGAAACTTTGGTAAAAACAAATGCAGACGGCAATACATCTAAATACCCACGATTTAACGAACGATGCATCTAATCGTGATACTTTACTTAAAGTTTTAAGAGGTATGTTAATGTATATTTTTGTAATAAATAAGCGATATCGTTTATTGATTGGAATTATTAGTTTTGTTTTATAAATGATCAAATTGTATTATTAAAATGTATTGAGTGATATTTTGTAATATCATAATGTTTTATTTATTGATAAGAATTAATATATACATCACAGAGCTTTCGCAGGATGTTCCGCCGCGTCTGTTTATTAAAAACACTTAACGTTTCACTCAGTGCTATGCGGAGCATCCTCAGAAGTAGTTACCGACCAAGTTTCCCTCTGTAAAATGCAAGACTTTCACTTGGTTGCTCGGCAAAAAATGCCCATTTTCTATATTAATAGACGCCGTGAAAGTCTTCGTGAATGTAAGAATTAATATGTGCTTTCTTTATTTTTTAAAGATTTAACCATTTTTTTTACCCGATTTTCTATTTGCCTGAATTGTTTTTTATTTACCTGACTTTCATATACGTTTTTAAGTTTTGTTTAAAGGTGTAATTAGGCACTGATAAAACGGAGCTGCCAACGGACGCAGCCGGTTGAGAGAGACTAAAAATCACCAAAGTCACAAATACTCGTGAAAAAGCGAATTTGAAATAACCGTTAGTGGCGTCAAATTAAGAATTTGATAAGGGCGCCAAAATCTTAGTTAAGCTTCTGGATATATTCAGTGAGACTGTGGCCAAATATATAAGGTAACAGGCTGCAAAATCGTATATCCATTCTTTGCTGTTGAAGGACAGGCGGAACGAGTCGCGATATATGACAGCACACGAGTAAAAATATTAAAAAGCAGGCCAATCTTAACGAACTGCAATCCTAATTATAATAGTTCGGATTTACGGAATTTTGTAGTATTTATAGGAAGGGGGAAAATACTGTGAAAGAAACTTAAACATCACTTTTGTAGCGAAATAACAGCGAAGGAAATAGTCCTTTATTTCGTTCAAATTTTACTTTTTTTTTTTTGCATTTTCATACCTTTCACGGAGACTACATTCTGTGCATATACATGTCCATGCTTCTTATTCTTTCTCCAACTGTTTTTTTTAACATGGTGTAGTCTTATCCGAGTTCAATTTTCAAAGATGTCCCCTCGTTTTAACAAGAATAAAGAGCTATCGTAAGATCTAGAAAAATGAAACAGAAATAATATTTGTTTCATTTAGTCGTCCTTTCCATTTAGCAAATTTTATTCCATGGTTAAAAATAGCCATACACAGCTGACAAAGTACGTGTAAAATACGGGCTTTAAGATTTTGACGGGTTGCAATTAAAAGTTCAAATCAGTCTTCAGTCCTCCGCAAGCAGTCAAAATCCACCAGAGCGGCATTCTTTTTTGCCCTGTAATTGGACGCGCCTGAGGTGAAGTCGGGCGGGTTTTATCTGGGGTCATCAGCATAAAACCAAGGCTAGAAATTTACCAACATGGCAACATCTGTATTTATCGTCTTATACAATGCGAACGTGACGAGGTTAGGAACGCTTGCTAGCGATAAGCATCGGAAGAAGGGCGATCTGCTGTCAGTCGATCTCAACGAGAAACGAAACGACTTCGGCGAGAGGAACGTGTTTGGCACTAAATTTAACGCCAGAACCAAAACAACTGCCGCACGCGGAAGGGGAAAGTGACGTCGCCTTCTACCGTGACGTCACCTCCAAATGGGCCATAGCAAATGGAATAACAAGAGCCCCTAGAATGATAGGCCGGAACATCAGCCGCCATTTTCTTGTACACTTCCGGTTTCATTTACCTTGGCGATAAAGGTTTTCCGCTTTGAATCAAGGATCGCTATTTTGGCATAAAAATAATCAAAAATCCGCGATTATCCGACGAATGTAAACATTGGCGCAACTTTTAAGATGTCGCCAATAAATACAATTTGCAACCGTAGCTTAGTTTCCGATTAATGTAAAATTATAATGCAAATAATCAAAACAAACTTGCACTGCGAACGTTCCATGTTTTTTCCTTATTTTATTAAAAATTACACACTTGTAAATGACACAGCAGTGAATGGGATCACGTGAAATGATAGCATGGAAATGGCGGATGTGCGCTAGCTCTCTTTTTTAGAAGCCTTAGGAATAACTAACGCTAGAAAAGAAGCCGGGAGGGAGGCAATAGAAAGCAAGTTTAGCGTTAATAGGCGCGTCACAATTCCAAGAGATTTAATAACGTACGCAGTGTTGAAATACATATTTATCAATAACACATTATGTATTTAATTTTGTTGCATGTAAAATCGGGCAACTACGCTGATTAAATTAAACAATGTCAATCAATCAACGTTTATTGGCGTAGTGATACCAACGCCGATGGTATGGCGTGATTAGATGGTGAAACGTTCGAAAGAAAATAAATATTTCTGCCTTCGGTGGGACCTGAACCCACGACCTTCCACTTGCCGGGCGGAGGCTCTACCCACTGAGCTACGAAGGACAATATATAATCTCTTTACGAACGTATATATATTGTTGCCAGTTATTTCGCAGAATGGTGTAGTACATAGACTACTATTTAAACCAAATTGCAAAGAGACTGGTATTAAATTGATCGAAATGCCCGTTGCAGCATATGTATTTATTTTATATAAATCGAACAGCTGGCGTTAGGGTAAACAATGTCAGAAGCAATCAACGCGTTGTGTCGTAGTGATGATACCATCGGTATCACTACGACAATGCGCTGATGATGTTATTGTTTTGTGTTATACTCTCTTTATTTAATTTCACGTATATCTAATGCAGGTGCACGCAGGAGAGTTTCCGTATATGGCAAATTTCTAAATACCAAAGTTTATGCTTATTATCTTAGCCATTCCGTAGAAAAACGATTTCTCTGCATTGGAAAAATATTTGTAAATGGAATTTTTTTCGACACGAACCGAGACTTCCCTCATTCCGTAATTTACAATGTATTTCACAGACTCGATAAATATTAATAGTTTTATAATAAAAGAAAGTTTTTGAACAAGTGTACTTTCATATGACCAGGGTCTTTCAGAGAAAATGCGAGGCCCGGGGCAAAAGCCTCACCTGCCCCCTCCTCTGATTGGTCCTGCATATGACTATAACCTGTGGCGTAGTTAGATATTTTGCCGCCCGGGGCGAGTGACTGTCATTGTCTTTTAAAGGCTAACTGCCGTCCCCCGAATTGTGGCACCCGGGGTGACCACCATTTGTCTCCCCACAGCTACGCTACTGACTATTACATAGATGTGATGTTTTCAAGGTATGTTCATCATATTGTTTCCTCGTTAATTGTTTTACTCGTTAATCGTTTGAGCAATTCAATAACTCCGTCAGAGGTATACAAAATTTCATTTGAAATAGTCTTAAGAAACCTTGCTTCAAGTTTACCAGAGCTGGAAGGAAGCCTTATTAGTTTCCTGAAATTACAATAACGCACCGATATCTGGGGGAGTAAAAGGTTCCACAGAAAATAGTGTTTGGGTTTCCACGGATATATTGCAAATAATCTGAATCAGTAGTAGCAATAGTACTACGCAGAGCCAACGGAACAGAGGAAAAATTATCAATAAATGTGTGTGCAATCGCATGTTCATCTTCCATCAAGTTATCGCCAATGCCATGCTCCCTTTTCACAATATATCTCAATTTGCCATTTCCTCCTCCTTCCAAGTATTTTTTGGATAGTAGCACCCAGACCCTCCGTGACGACGAGAGAGGCAGTGCCACTTTCTTTTGCGAGGCCTCCTACCTTTGACAGGGCCGGAGACAGGAGTTATAGACCCCTGGACCCTCCCCAAACTCTGTCCATTTTCCCCGAGGATAATTTTTCGTCTCGCGTTCAGATGTATTTAATATAATAATTTTAAAAAGGAAAAAACTAAACAGTTTTGCGCTGGGCCCCTTATGATACAGAGGACTCTGGGCATTTGCCCCCCACCCCCATTTTACGTGGGCCCGCTCTTTGAGCCAAAATTGAGAAAAAATTACTAATGACAAATGTCAATAATATACAAGTACTGTAATTTGAACATATAGGGTAATGGCTGAAAATGTATATGATGAAAATATAATAAATGAAGAAAATGTAATTTGTAACGCAAACTACTATTGACTGTTCTTAATTTTTTAATGAAGTAAAAGCTTTTCTAGTTGTTTTTTTTTCTGCGAATGATTGAAAACAAGTTGAAACTTCGTGCTACATCATAATTTATGTTGAGCATAGCCAGTCCGTTCAATCTATCTTGACTCATCATTTAGCGGGGAAATTTTTTAACTTGTTTGAGTACATGAAATGTTCTTTCACTTGAAGCCACTGACACTGGAAGGGTCAGAAAAATCTGCAATGCAAGAACTATATTGGGAAACATTTTTTTTAAAAGGCAAAATTTGAGGCCCTCCGATAAAGCGAGGGCCAGGTTAGATGGCCCGGTCTGGCCCCCCTCTCGGAGGCCCTAATAGCATCAATATTGCTACAGTTTGAGTCTACCAATCCGAACGTGTAAACCTCCGCTTATCAGGGCGAGGGTGGCGAAAGTTGCTTTTGTTCGAGGAGGAGAGAGAAAGAAGAGGGATGGCAAGACATATTAACTAATTATCAGCAAATAAATGACAATTTTAAATTTCTTTTTTTATTTCACTTTTGTCTTGGAGACTCCAGCGATTACCCACAACCTCCTATGAATCTGGACAGCAACAGAATTAGATGTTAATGCATAAAAACAAGAAAATTAGAAAACTAAGGTCAAAGGTTAGTGTGGAATAAAAGGATGAAAGTAAAAATAAGTTTCTCAGAAGAAAAAAAAGCTTATTAAACATAAAATGTGGCATCTTCATGCTATTGAAAGACTTCGCCAAAAATCGTCAGCCTTTCAGAAGATCTGAAATAAAACAAATATTATAACGTAGTAAAATTTTTCCTGGCGGGGCGTCGCGACTCGCCCCCCTCTCGCTCCCAACTTCCGCCGTCCCTGTATCAGGGACGTAGTAATTAAAAAAGTATGAGGTTCAAGTAGCTCTAAACACGATTAAGTAAATCGCCATTAAAGAGAAAGACGCGTACATTCGTGAAAATCTTCCTTTGTCTTTCTTAAACAACTGGAGTGCTTGGGGGAAAAAAAAAAATCGCTTCCGAGAAATCCTACCCACGCAGCAGACTTTCGCACCAAACGAAAAGCTATTGTTGACAGATAGTACTTATTGTTGGTCTGAAGACATATTTTCCCACTGAAATGTGGGAGAGTTGGGCCTACGTGGAAGTTCACATTTTTTTTTTCTTCTTCCTTTTTTTAGTGCATTGAAACTTTTGCAAACTACTCGACTTTGCAAATCCATTCCAGATTGTTTAAGTTCCATTGTTCAGTTAACAATCAAGTGTACGAAACGGAAAAACTCAAATCTAATTACAGTTTTTGCTGCTATCAAATCATATACGTACGACGATGTACACTTTATGTTCCGAAGTGGGGCTTGCCAATGTCGGGAAGGCAAATATCAGTGTCTTCTCTTACCACTGGAATATATAAATCCAATGAGATAATGGAGGTATACGGTAAAAGAAATTGTCTGCAGACGCCTGACACACGGTAGTTAGTTAGTCTCAGATCCATTGCTCGTTTGCGGCAAGGCGCAAGGACAAGAAAGGTCATGGTACGCCAGGATCGGAGTTTCCACTCACACTGGCGGGAAGAAAATCCCCGACTTTCCGGCAAAATCCCTTGACCACGTACAAACGACTTTCAACTGAATTTCGATTGTGGGGGAAAATGGTTTAGTAGGAGACTTAGTAATTCAAATCAGAAGTTAAGAAAGTTTTCCCTGACTTTTCCAGGTTTTACGGAAAAAAATGGCGTTTTTTCCTTAGTCTAAGGGGACGATTTCAAATTCCCCTGACAACTTCAGACTTCTCAGGTATGTAGGAACCTTGAGTTTTCCGAGGAAGTCGAGCCTCTTGAGGCCTGGAGAATCAACTCCCGTACTATAGTGAGTGGTTGGTCGGCAAACTTTTTTTTTCATCGTCAGGTATCAAATCCGGGTTAACGATACGTTAAGCCAAAGCGTTACCACTGCACCACAGAAAGGGTCCTTTTCGGGTCTAGGATTGTTTGTAGTTTTACGGCTCAAGGAATACAATGGTCATGCTGCGCCCGGACCTACTGTTTTCCGAGGAATCTGAACCTCTTAAGGCCTAGGGAACCAAACCCAGGTTTACAGTGAGCCATGCGATCTTTATGAGATCTCTGAGTAAGCGTTCTTTGCACTGTTGGGAGTCGAACCCGAGTTAACGGCGCACTAGGCGAATGCGTTACCACACTACGCCACCGCAGGGCAAAAGACCTTCGGATCTAGGAACTAGGCATGTTCAAAATCGGTCACTAAGTGAATCATTTTGCCTGTCTTTTGGAGATGGGCGGAATCATTCATTGTCTCGATCAATGAACGACTTTGCCCGTCTCTACCAGGACCATCAGTTTACTTCCGTGTGCTGGAAATGATAGCACATGGAACCTACGTGATTAAGACACATTCACTTTTGCTTAGATTCAGGGGCGGATTGGGCCGCCGGTGCGCCCTCGTGGGCAAGAAGGGACAGGTGCCCCCCAGATAATCTAAGGTATGCGCCCTTTAAGAGGACTCAGTCCGCCCCAGTTTAGATTGGATTTAAAGTCTTTTAACCTAAACGTGTTCGTTAAATGCACCTGATGCCTAAGAGTTAAATATATACACTGAAGTGCCAGAAAAACTTGGGCAATTGCCTGCTTCCATTCCCAGTATATGCCACCGCATACCTCACATCAAATGGTTCCTTATATAATTGAAATACATTTAAAGACAGATACCTCTATGCCAATGGTTCCCAACCCTTTTCAAGCCGCGACCCACTTTTATAGTAACCAAAAGATCTGCGATCTCCCCTCTGTTTGCCGCTGCCACGTTTACATAATAAAAGCATTTTTAACAGAGTAAAGAAAACACATTAAATACAAAATTATATTAATTATACATATGTTACATTAATTATGTATATTATATTAATTAAATATATTAATGTATATTATAGATATAAAGTTAACAACGATTAGTAGAATATTGCGATGTGTGTAGCCATGTTGTTGAATATAAAAGCGTTGGAAACATTTGGTATAAAATTCCTTATAAAAATAATTGCAACTAAAAATAGTTGTGGCAACCCCTTGAGGGTCGCGACCCCCAGGTTGAGAACCACTGCTCTGTGCAATCCACTATCCCATCGTTTGCAGTGAAAATGGCCGCTTATCGCGATTTAATCGACTTTGACCAGCGCCTGGTAGTCGACGCCAAAGAGATGGTCACTTCAGTTCCGAAATCAACATAAAATTTGGATTTTTATGCTCAAAAATTTTAAGAGTATAACCGCGATTTACATAACATTGTGAAATACAGCCAGCTAGTGTGCAACGCGCTATGACTAACGAAAAACCTCTGAATAAGCGTAGATAGTCGTCTACTGCGCATTTTAACACCCCACCGATGTGCGACATCGCCGCAGATAACCGGAAAATTGAATGCTGGGGCCGCGGGCAACTCTGTTAGCATCCAGATAGTGAGATGTCCCGTTTCTTCTATAGGGTACCAGCAGTGTCGGATTAAAATTTTTGAGGCATCAAGGCTACTGGTATTGTGAGGCCCCCAGTAAAATAGTTCAAAAGGATCGTCTACAAGAGAATGCATCTCTGGAGACCCTCTAGCTGGAGGAGGCTCCTAAGGCCCATGCGTCAATCCGGCACTGGGTACTAGACAGACGCGTTTGGAGATAGGTGTCTTAGCCTATTGGGCACTGCCGTGTGTGTGTTCAATATATAAACATAAATACTGTAAAAGTTGTAGAAAACGGTACTTCCCACTGTCTCTACAGATGTAAAGTGCATCTTCAATCTTGCACCATATTTTTTCTCCGACCTTTAAGTATCAATATGTACAGATTTCGCTGTACATACTGCAATGATCATGGCACTGGCATACGCAGGGAGTTGTAACCCCCACTGCAATGAAATTTTGTACATTTAACGTATGATTTTGTAGCTCTGTAACCCCCCTCCCCACGGAGCCTACAACTCCCCCTTATGAACTTTCTGAGTACGCCTATAGGTATAAATAACGCCTATAAGGGTGACTTTCTATTGTTTTTTAAGATCCAGCCGCAATTGCACACACTCGAAAAACTTTTAGTATCTATAAATGTATAATTAAATTTAAATATGTGAAGATTCCGATCAGTGGCGTAGGCCGAAAATTCATAAGGGAGGTTATAAGCTTAATGGAAGGGGTTACAGAGCTACAACCAGAGTTTAAGCTGACTCAAAAATGTGGGCCCAAAAAATGCTAAAATGAGGAAAAAAAGTTATAGTAAAATGCTAAAAAATATTAGTTGCTTTCATTGCTCGAAAAATCATATCAATGAAATTATTTACATGAACGATACCTAACAGGTGCTGTTAAGAATTTTGAAGAGGAAACGAAAAGGAACAAAAAAAGATCGCTGAGGTGCAAAACGGATATTTTGGAATCGGGGAATCCTGTTTTAAGAGAATAAGCTCTGGTTAAAAATGCGTGTCTCATTTTTGCGATGAGCAATATTTTTTTTTTCGCATTTTCGAGCAACTCGTCGCATTTTGCGAAAAATGCACTTTATACCCTGGCTACAACTGATACATTTCTATGTTAAATATACAAAATTTCATTGCGATTAGGGGTTACAACCCCTAAAACCACCACCTGGCTACCCCTCTGGTTCCGATAAATCATTGCAATTAAATTGAATTTATTTTTTAATTGTTGGACATGGTTGAGGGG
>QLNU02015003.1:58619205-58660539 GCA_006491805.2 Dysdera silvatica
GGAGTTTCATTCAGATTTGTAATTCGGAAAAGAGGTGACATCTTTAGAGATGCCAATTACAAGGGCTTGTGTGTATTTTACAGCGCAAGGACAACAATAGACATGCTGCTCAGGACCTACACATTTCCGCAGAACCTGAACTTCTTAAGATCCAGGGAACCAACCCCCACGACAACAGTACTTAATTAAGCGTCTTTGGCGCCGTTGAGAGTCGAATCTGGCTTAACGGCGCACGAACGCCTTGCCATTGTTCCACCGCAATGCTCCAATTACAATGGATGGACACTGCATGGTTTGCTTGCTCTCAGCGCGTTGATATTATCATTACGAAATTGTTACCAAATCATAAAGAAACCTCTCACGGGATACATATCACTCTCTTTCTATTAATAATGATTACATAATAATTATTATTATATTATTAATAATACTTATAGATAATTCCTTTGGTACAACTTTAGGTGTCCGCAATCAAAAGATTGTCGTCCACTGGAGTACGCAGTAGGGGGGGGGGTGTTGATGGGGGGTTGTAACCCCTCAATGCTATGGAAGTTTGTATATTTAACATAGAAATACATGGAGTTGTAGCTCAATAACCCCCTATAACTCCCCCTAATGAATTTTCTGCATATGGCCATGTTGCCGTCCTTGTATTTCAGTGACCCCAGATTTTTCTTCCTTTTTTTTCCACCGCTCATCCTTTGACTCCTCAACCACTGGAGGGAAGTTGATGGGGTCATGACCCTTCATTACAAAGGAATTTTGCATATAGTACAAATTCATTTGTGGAGTTTTAGCTTTGTAACCATATAGACTCTGTAACTGTATTGGTGGAAGGGGTCTCTATAAAGTGCCTACGTAAGTTATTTCATAATCTTCTTTGATTGCAAACAAAAAATTAGTTACTCCATCCGTTAATGGTTATCGACACGCCGTGTCCTGTTTTATTTTATCATTTATTGGCATTGGGAAGGGCAATAATATCCAATTTCCGATGCACGAGACACTAGGTAAACCCATGAATCGGGTCAGCTTCGTACCTTGGACGAGGGATACTTTTAATTCACGTCGTCCTTACGTCTATCCTGACCCACTTGTTACATGACGACACATATGCGAGCGTGCATCTTTGTGTGCTGTCCGAGCGTCCAGTCTGGGATTACAGTGCCGCCTTCGGCGGCCACCCTTCCCGGCCACTAATAATAATGGCCTGATCCACTCGAGCACAGCTCGAAAATGCGACAAAGCTAGTCCTCTGAATAAAATACTTGTAGTTGCAATCAAAAAGATTTACTCTACATATTAGCGGCTCCCAATATGGCGTGCTGCCCTCTCATTTTATGGAATTAATTTTCTTTAGAATGTACGGAGAGATTAAATTGGAGATCACCTAAGAAAGTACAGTACAACAGAAAGAAAGTACAATATAGGGTGCGTACAGACACGCAACAGAACATCGTCGCGTAACACCCCGTGTCACGCGATGATGTTACAGGGAGAACATTGCCGCGTGTCATCAGTGCGTAACAGCACTGCGTCCCATCAGTTCATGCCGATATCCAATCTACACTGACAAAACGCTGTTGTTCGTAAACCGGTCCAAATACAAGAACATGGGGTGCAGCATACCCCCGTAACATTCCTTTGAAGCGACGGGGAAAACACGCAACTGATGGGACGTGGAAATGTTACGGTGTTCTGTTACTGAGTGCGGTCCAGACTTGATACGCAACGGTGTTCCGTTGCATGTGTAAACGCGGCCTAAAATCCATTTTAACGGACACCCAACAGATACGTCCATCCTCCTTTTACGGACAGAAAAATATTTTCTGGAAAGGTATTCCTTCACAATAATAGCCCCTTTTTACGGACACATTTTTTTTTTTTTTGATCCGGCGAGTGTCCGCTAATGAGAAGTTTTTCTGTATTTTACATTCTAGCTAAAAATATAGCCATTTTACGCAGTTTTATAATCAAACTATTAGGCCACGCAGGGAAAGCTCGTTGCTAAATGGAAATTTGTTCTGTTTAAGCAGGAGTATCTCCCCGCATGTTTCTCGGCTTTAAATGGTCTTCTGGAATCTAGTCCAGAATTGTTCATCGTTGGTTAGTTCTCCTTACGATATACTTGGTCCATTGGGTTTTTAACTTTAATACGCTCGTGTACATTGAGCTATATTGGAAACGTTTTATGATAAAATGATCGCTGTCAAAACATTTAGCCCCGTTATAAATGTATCTTTTAAGCTGCTGGTGTTTCAGTCGGACCGATTCATTTTGATGGGTCCAGAAACATGTCCCTATTTCTGGGTTGGTAGGGAAATTGCCATAATGAAGGCACCGTTTTTAACGGAAAGATTTAGCCAAACCCGCAATACTTCGCCAAATATATAACAGTGAAAGAAAATATATTCGTTATGATCTAAGGGTGCCTGTTTAAAACTGGGCCATCCTTTTTGGTTGCGCATACTTCGCCACACTGCCTAAGCGCCATACTAAGTTATTAAAAAATATTATTAACAGCATGAAACTTTATTGCATTAAAATAAAATACTAAGGTTATATTATTTCTTATCGCCAACTGGCGGCCTCATTTTCCGCCTTTTGCAATGTTGGCGGGAAGAACATGATGAGCAGAAGACGACTGCCCACCTCGCTTCAGAATATATGATCAGTGGTGTATATATATATATATATATATATATATATATATATATTTAAACCACATCCATCAGTGATCTGTATAAAGATTAATTAAGAAATGTTAAATAATGTGATTAATTAAGAAATTACTTAAGAAATGTATGTACTCAACGAAAGTTATGTAACTTAATTAAAATAATATATCTCTCTATGTAGAGAAGACGGTGATGACATCGATCTGAAAAGAACTATAATCCTCAAAGCGCTATTCGGAAAAGTGTTCCTTTTGATTTATGGCATTCTTTTATAATTAAAGAACAATATATTCTTATACACTGCAGTTTTATTCCTAGTTTACGAAGACATATTCATGTGTTAGATCTGTCGCTCGATATTCATCTTTTCTCGGAGCTATGACAATTTCTTTTACATTAAATCAATTTAAATAAAGCATTAAATTAAATATTTTAATATAAAACAAATAAGATTTAAAAAGACTATAAGGTAGCGTTCAAGCATGACGTAAGTAATATTTTGACCATTTTATACCCCCTTCCCCGGGTAAGCAAAAATCAACATTGACTAACATAGAAAAATAAGCACAATTGCAACCTCCCCCCCCCCAAGGTGCTTACATAATACTTGAACGCTTCCTATGTGCCAGTATTCGCACATGATCAGAAAATATATAAAGTATATGCTGTTCTCTTTTTCTTGTTAAATGTATTCTTGTACTGCTGTAACAAACAAAGGATGGCCGTACCATATACATATCCAGGGCTGTCTTAACAGGTGGGCGTATTATATCCCGATTTTATAGAGGCATCAAATTAGCAAAATTTTTTTGCGTTATTTTAATTTAAGTTTGTCAGCAGATTGATTGTTAAAAACAACATATTTTTTGTAAAAATGGGGAAATTTAAAAGTTAGTGTAAAAAGAATCTAAAAAAACGGGACCCGCCCCCACCCCGAATGCGTTTGGGCTATTTCCTTACACATGCTACAGAACTTTCCATTTATAGATTGCGGGGGTGGGGGACACACGAGGTTGAAACGATATTTCCAAAAAAAAAGGAATAAATGTTTATTTCAGAAACAATTTAATAAATTCTTTTATTTACTATAAACCCCAGAGGAAATAAGAACACCACCACCACTTAAAACGTTTGCAACACACACCTAGAAAAAAAAAAGCAACCGCATCGCCCATTCAGATTTACAAACAATAGGGCTACCAAACACCTTGACTTGACCTCAAAAGAGTCAACAACACGTGCAATATCCTCTGTACCACTCCCCACCCTCACCCACGGCTGAGGCCCACCAACCAAATCGCTGAAACCATTCGTGACGTTAGGTTCAACCGTTTCTGATTGGTAGGCACGGTATTCCGAGAATCGGCTATTTTTTCAAATGGAGGAGGGGAAGGTGGAGAGGGCTAGGACCCTCCATGCTACGAATGCACCTTCCCCTCTCTCCCTACCGCTCTCCACACGCACACACTTTCCAGCCATTCAGTCCTTCCATTGTTCTCAAAGCTGCTGGAAACAGCTGTCGTCAGTGCTGAAGTTCGCCATCACCGCCGCCACTTCTCCACCTCCCCCCACCCCAGTCTCTCTCTCTCTCTCTCTTTTTTTTTTCCTGCGAAGCTGTAGTTGTTGCCAAGCGAAGCAGCTTGGCAGCACGTTTCCCCAGTGTGCTCACGGAGTTTTCTCGCCAGTGCAAGAGATTTGGCGGGCTTTCGCATTACGCATATTTTCCAATTTCGCTCAAGGTCACATCACGTGGAAGCGGTTCAAAACGATAACATTTAAAAATTTGGATAACGGGTTGTTATTGTTTTGCTTATAAAATCAATTTTTTGTGTGTATTTTTAGGTTTATGACATGTAAAAGTAATTATCGTGGACTTCAACCATACGAACAAAACGATTTATCAAAATAAATAAAAAAAAAAGCATGCAGTTTTTTTTAATTAGCTTTCGCCAACAAAGTATCATTTTTCCAACAAAAGGAGAGTTCAAGTATTACGCATGCAATATTTTGGCCATTTCACCCCCACCCCCAACTAATAAGCAAACATTAATATAGGCTAACATCGGAAAATAAGCAAAACGGCAACCCCCTTCCGAAGGTGCTTACGTAATACTTGAACACTTCCAAATATTAAAAAAAAAGGGAAAACTTGGTATACCCTTTTCTTAAAAACTTTCGTCACAAAACAGCATTTGTACAGTTCTCAAATTATATATTCATAACTTAAATATATGAAAAATTGTCATAATAACTATCAATGACGCAATATCTAGGACGAGGAAAGAGAGCTCTCCGCGTTTATTTTTATTTAAAAAAAAATAAAAAACACGTGGTTCATAGATGACAGCCCGTGGTATAGGAAACGGGAAGGTGAAGGAACTTTAACCTCTCCTACCGGACATCAAGCTATGTTTCTCTCTTTAACATCCAACCACATGATTCTTTTAAAGCTAGTGGACCCCCCCATAGTTCTTTAATTGCAACGCTCCTGCTGTTAGGTGCTTAAATACCCGTCCTCACTTACATCAATCAAAACACCACTGATCATATCAGAGTTCGCTCAACCACAGCACGTGGTTTTTCTCACCTTCCGCCCAAACATTATTTTTTACATTCAAAAAGGTTAAACACTGGTAAAATAGCAATGAAAAAGATCACTCAAGCTTTCGGACGCATCAGCAGCAGTCCTTCATCAGGAGTAATTTTTTGTTTGGATTTTTTATGGCGCAAGAGCATCTAGGCTATACTGCGCCAAATTATTATTTGTTGTTGTTATAAAGTGGGAGATGGATTAAGAAAGGTGGCCGCCATAACCGGCGCTGTCTTCTCAGAAAACATCATTTATCACATTACCAGTTACTCACAACTGACACACAAGAAACAGGAAAAGTGGGGAGGCAAGATGACATGGGGAATGGCAGTGGAGAATCTTTTTGGAAGATGAAGACTCAGCCCAGAATGCAGTCTGATACACGAGCGACAAACTCACTGTATTTGACTAAATTCCTAAACTTAATCTCAGTATGTTTACCGGTATATAAAAAACATAACGCATATAACTATCAGCTAAAACAGTTACTCAATATAAGAAATAACAAAAAGGAAAATTAGGAGAGTTAACACAAAATAAATGAACACACGAGATTTTGTCTTCTAAATGTATTCGCCGACACGTGCTGTTTTCCTTGGAGCATCCGGTGCGAGATTATGTCGATTCTCAATGAGAGAACGAAGACTATGCGCGTTTATCATATACTTTAAAAGGGCATGTACACAAAATGCATGTACACAAATACTATTAAATATTACGGACATACTGTTAAAAAATCTATCTCGAATCTACGTACATAGCAAAAAACAAAACAAAACGAACATTTAGAACGCAACTGCGATAAATATATTGCATTCAAAGTCGGAATACAATACATTCGGTGGAGTCTGCTAAAGGATTCGTGTAATTAATTAATTAATTATATGCAAATAAGCCGAGGGAAGTATTAAAAAAAATTAAGTAAGGTAAGCTGATTTGATACAACGATGTACATATAGCTCGGATGAGAGCTTTTTAAAACCACCACCGTGTGTCGCGAAGGGGGAAAAAATAATTGCCTCGGACCCTATGTGATGGGTAATAACATTTAAAACAATAAACGAAAAGTAAAAAATCAGTTCTGAGCCAAAAAATTCGCTTTGTTAAAATACGAAAAAAAAGGGATGACGATTTTCGGAACAGCTTACAAGGCGCCCTGCGACCGACGTTTCCCGCTTCTATACAACACTCCGAATTTAAGTTCGTATCGGACACAAAACCTCAGCAAAATTTCTATCGAAACTGTAAATAACATCTTGAAGATGTAGTGCATACGTCCATAATGTTCTTTTTTGAAAATAATCAATTGAATATGCCATAAATGTCTTCGAATTGAAGACCACCTTAGATTCGGCCCTTGGCAGCCGTACTGCGACGTCGCCCAACGATCTAAAATGTAGCGAAATAATTATTAAATGCAGGTTTATAACCGATCTGGTACTATAGATGAATCAAGATGTATTTGGTTGTAAATATGACGAAGTATCAAATTTATATAACACGTTGGTAAGTGAATAGGGACTGAAACATCAAGAAACTCACGCGATGACGCAAAGCAGTTGATCGCCATGTTAAAATCCAGGAACCGTTTGTCGCCAACGTTGGTATTTTACCGTTTTTTGGATTAAATTTTCAAGTTAGCTTTACATCAACCCCAACAAAAGAATCTATAGACCTTTAAGAAGCTCTTCATGGACTTGGATCGCTAAATAGGAGTGTCCTACATAGCTTTACACGACGATTTCGATAAGGACTACGCGTTGAACGCGAACGTTGAACTGCCGTCCGCCATCTTGAATCGGAGCGCCGTTCAAACTAGTGATCCCCGTCCGTATTTCACGGATTATCGTACATTTAACTACTTCACTAAAAGTAATGAGTACGGAATGTGAATAGGAGATAGTATGGGAGAACACAACTCACCTTTTGGAATCGTCCTAGGATAGAAGACAAGATTGCCACGTCACGATCCTAGGCAACTTCGGAATTTTATGGGAAAGTCTGCTCCTACCAAGCTGATAGCGCGCTCTATACGGTGGCAGCCCGCCTTCTTCTCCACCGACAGAGGGAAATACGAGCTTATGATTGGAGCGTTTTTAGTCACGTGACACGAGTGCCCGGATTCGCTGTGACTCGGCTGCGAATCAGCAAATGGTGCTGCAGTTTCTCATTTCTCTCAAGAGAAACGTGAACTAACGAACTGGTTTAGGAAATACTTCCTGTTTGCTAGCCAAAACTTCTCTCTTTTTTTACCCCCCACTTCTTCCCGTGGAGAATTTTATCCATTTTGTGTAAAAAGGTGAAACTACATTATAGGGTTATCTGGAACCTGTATAACAGTGCTTGCATGAAATAGTTCTCCCTTACATGTAATGCACCAATTGACTTTTTTAGAAAATACTTTTTATTCATTTTTATTTAAAGGCTTTTTTACGTTTTAGCAATTTACCATCAATACTTTTTTAGCAGTATTTAAATATGACACAATCACATGAAAATACCATAAAATACTTTAAATTTAATTTAAAATTTCCACTTTTCCACTGTGCAACACGTATAATTTCTTTTTATATTACTAAATTTGTTTTTGGAAGGCATCTCTAATAACTACAGTTTCTTCATCTTAGTTTGTTTGTTTGGCTTTTTTATGGCGCAAGAGCATCTGGGCTATACTGCGCCAAACTTCATTTTAGTCACGCATCAATTAATACTGTAGACTATTCTTTTTCTTTATTTAAAATTTCATTGTACCCATATAATGTGTATTAATGACAAAATAAATAATAATAACAGCCTATCGATGAAGTTCTTCTTTAGGCCCTTTGGCACCACTAAAACTAATTTTATTGGCTCTTAGTGTGCATATGTAATTATTGGTAGTTTATTGCCTCCATAATCAAACCACAGACATATTTGTAAAGTCAACATAGCAAGATAATTTCATTAAAGTATATGCCAAATAGTTTTTACAATATTTAAGGTATTTTAAGACTACACAATGTATTGTCATCGTTCCATTACGGTGTCGATTTTTCCGCGACCATTTCTATGTAGCTGGCGACCCAGGTACAAAAATTTAATATTTAAGCTATTATTTAATTATGAATTTAATACGTGCAGTTGTCTGTCTTTATATCTACAGCAGAACCTGTAAATCGACCACCTGAATAAAATGACTACTTTTATAAGAGAGAGCTGGTCGGGACCTAGTCATATCTATGCTAAAAATTTGTGCATTGCGACCACCTGTCTATTACAGGACAATTGCAGTCCAGTCCCAAAGGTGGTCACTTTAGACAGGTTCTACTGCATATATCTGTAATTTTAAACAGTTGCGACGCAGAAGAGAAATATTTTTAATTTTTATAAATGTGAAGTAAAGATCTTTGATTTGAAGATGAAAGAGAATATGATAATAATAACAATATAAAAATGATCTGTGGCTGCCCTTAAGTTTGACCGCACAGGTGCTGGGGAACCTTTGCACCCCTGCCAGAAACGGCCCTGTGCCGTTTTTGGTTATAGATATTACAGGTAGTCCTGCCCTTCCTACATTGTGGTCTTGCCGCACTGACCATGTCCTGTTCATCACTATGAAACTATCTGCCACTCATAGCATGTATGTGGAAGATTCACTGGTGTACGTAGGGGGTGTTGATGGGGGTTGTAACCCCCATTGCAATGAAATTTTGTATATTTAGCATGGAAATATACGAGTTGTAGCGTTGTAATCCCCCATTGAGCCTATGACCCACCCACCTTATGAACTTTCTGCCCACGCCTATGGAAGGATTGGTTTGTAGAGTAGGAGGTTGAAATGTCAGATCGGCGTGTTTAGAGTCCGAACCATCACCATAGAGTTCTCAAAATTATTGGGAGAGGGGGGGCAAGCACATTATATGTAAAAATCTTAATTTATTTTAGATTATTCGAGGGCCCGGCAGATATAACTCTACGCCTATGGTCCGAACTTAAACCAAACTGAATACCTTTGATAGAACTGCAGTGACGGCAAACGGCATCGCAACAACAATGGTTTACTTCAAAATCATCTCTGTCAATTGCTTTGCGGGAAGGGTAGGAGAGGAGACCTAGTCAAAACCCCATCGAAATTTGACAGAAAATATATATCTACATGCGTTACTAATCTCATTACAGCTGAGATGACCCTACTAATTGCTAAAATGCAAAATGAAGTAACTTTATCATAGAGAACAGAGTGTCTGATTGTTTTTAATAATAGTATTGCAAATTCACTTATCCGTTGATCTACATAGCGTATGTAAATTAATGGATAAATGAAAGAGAACACGGCTAGAACGAAGTTTGATCACCAGATCTATATCCATTAATCATAGCTTGACTCATATAAATTTCTGAACATTTTTTTCAGTTCTTTTGGCATTAATTCTTCTGCAATGTTCTCCTTTATTTATTTATTTATTTATTTATTTATTTATTTATTTATTTATTTATTTATTTTTCTTATGCCCGTTATTGCTCGATTTCAACAAGATTGTCGTTACATAAGGCCTTTGAAGGAGAATCTAGTAATTCATCATTTCCCGCATTTTCCGTTCTTATGACCAAGGTTTCTTCCAGCAGTAAACTCACGCTTTTACAAACCTCTAAGTTATGAACTGCACGTTTATAAAACTATCGCACTGCTCCAGAAAAGGATTCCATGGAATTCTCATTTAAGAACTTTTCATTTTACGAACTTTTCGAACTTGTACTTAATATCTATACCAGTTCGTAAAATCGAGAGTCTACTGTATTTACCTTACGGCAGTGTTCACAAATTTCCCAAAGCCATGGATATAAGTAGAGTCAGTTTCGGATTTACGAATAGGCGAAGTAAGCCCTGGCCTAAGTTCTCTAAATTTTGGTGCCCCACAGAAGACTCCATGGGCCTGTTTTTTTTTTTTTTAAGTTTAAACGTTACGTTGGTTTTGTTTATTTACAAGTCCGATAAATTTTCATTATTTACAAACTTGTATATTGAAGATAATGGACTTCAAAAGAAAACGTATGATTGATTGGTTGATTGATTGACTAATAGATTTAAAGGTCACGAGGGTCACATTCTTTAGTAGCCCATTACATTCTTCCGACCTAGGGGGCCCATAAAAATCTTAATCCGGCACTGAGTAATATTCAGACAACAGATTCTTCCAAACTCCGCTCATGCCGAAATAATCGTGATACAGAAGCGGACTAGGCCGCTGGCCAACCGAGCCCCGAGCCGGTGCGCCCTCATGGGCGATAGGACTTGCGCCCTCATGAGCTATAGGACTTGCGCCCTCATGGGCTATAGGACTTGCGCCCTCATGGGCTATAGGACTCGCGCCCTCCGATAATCCAAGGTATTCGCCCTTTGAGAGGACCTAGTCCTCCCTCGCCGTGGTAATAAAGTTTTTGATTGCATAATTAAAGGAACGATAGTGATTAACAATCGAGGTAATTAAAATTTACGTTAAACAAAATAACTATACAGCGAGGACCAGCTACATATTATAGACATTTAAACCACCTTGCTGAGACGAACGTTGCATATAGGCCCGTGCACAAGGTTTAAAAAAGAGGTTTGATAGAAATTTCCATTTTTCTTGTAAGAAATTTGATTTTGCAGCAATAAAATTACTCTAATGGGGAGGGTTAACTCCAAATCCCCCCCCCACCTTGCGCACGGCCTTGTTGTGGATGTCACTCGAGTTCACTTAAACTCTCGAAAAAGGAACTGTTTCGAATTTTAGGGAAAACACCTTATTCGCGAAGAGAAAGAAAACTTGACTGTAAAACGCCGACTATCATCATTGTCTTCAGGCGTGCTTTCCTAGATGCACATATTTTGCGGCGCGACAATATGAAACGCCGAGATGAAACTAAGACAATGAAACCCAATGGAAGCGTTTTGCGCGTTCTAGGAAAACACTTCCATTGGTTTTTATTTTCTGACTTTCATCTTAGCGTTTTATATCGTTGCGACGCAAAATGTGAGCATCTAGGAAAACGCTCTTTTACTCAGCTCAGTATACGCGCCTTTACTTAGCTCAGTATATCTTAAAATTTAGTCGATGATGCGACGCAGGAGCTATTTATGCATTACTTTTGTCTTTGTTTTTTCCCGGTAATGAACCAGAGCCAAATATAGAAGTTACCATTTATCCTTTAAAAAAGTGGCCAATTAAAAAAAAAAAAAAATCATTGAATCCTTTACATTTAAATTTGTCTTTCAATGCAGCTGTCACGCGAATGGGGGCGCCTATTATATATTAAGACACTAATCTAGAACACCCTCTTCACACAAATCGTCCACTAAAGGTGATCCGAAAAACGACGAAATTATACTGTAATCTTCTGAAGCGTGCCAGTCCCTCTGACTACTCCCCCAAATTGTGAAAGTTTAGTTTACTATCAAACTGTTAATGAAAATTAATAGATAATTCAGAGAATAAAAATTAATAGATTAGTTAATTCAGAGAATAAAAATTAGAAATTTGAGAACATCCGAATTAACAATTAATCAATTTAGAAACTGCAAAACTCTTAGGGAGGGGATTCTTTACAATGAGTTTTCTTTTTAAAATCACTCTACGTGCCATCGAAAAGTAGTCTGTGTGCCCACCAAGTAGGTAGTAGTGGCACACCAAGTAGGTAAACGAAAACTATATAACACCCTACGAACGAAGCGAAAGCAATAAAGCGTTGTATCCGATCCAGAATTGACGTATAACAACTATTTAATAAATATAGTTACGCATATTACATTGTTTACTTCATCTTTCATAATAATTTACCCTTATTACTGATGCTTAGTTACTTTAATTGAGCATGTACTGTGCGTTCCGCGAACTTCCTCGCAAGTTTCAGCAGGGAGTCCAGGGACTTGTGGGGCCGATAAAATTGGTCTTTTCCTGTTGACCCCTGCACCGTGGGGTGTTGTTACTCACAAATTAGTGTAAGTCAAACGACAACTTCCTCGTTTGTAAATTTTGTAGCTTTGTGGAATAGAAACGGACTTTTGGCGCAGTATAGCCCAGATGTCCTTGCGCCATAAAAAATCCAAGCAAACAAACAAAAACGGACTTGAGCAGGGGCGGACGGGGTTCTCTCAAACGGAGCATATCTTGGCTTATCGGAGGGCGCGAATCTCCTCATTTTCTCCTCGGGAGGAAAAGTCGCCGAGATGGCGATGACGCCATGACCTAAAGTAGTTTTCTAGAAACATTCCCTTAATTACTTCCTCCCTTTCCTAATGCATTCGAAAACAGTTTTGTGTAATGTATATAAAATATTTATTTATAATGCATTCACAAAAACGATTTCCTTGTCTTCGTAAATGGTTTTTCACAATACGCGCTTACCTTAAATAAAGAAAACAACTGTGCAATTCTTTGAATTCCTATATATTGCAAATGTAGCTACAGCTCTTCAAGCCACATGACATTTTCTCTCATTGATGTACACTTCATTTAACAATTATATCCCGAGATTTTCTGCCACAGTACAATATCGATTGTTGGAATGGAACAAGTTTTTATGGCCGGTTTTCTTATTTATCTGACATATATATATATAGTGCAAAGTAAAAGTCTCCTTTTAATGCAATGATGTGTTTCTGTTGGGAAGAAACACATCATTGCATTAAAAGGAGAGGATGGCACTGTAACAAGAAATAGGGAAGAAATACTTAGAAGAGTTGAAGAATTCTACAAAAATCTATACGAAAGTAACAGTGGATTAAACGAAGACATTGAAATAGTCGAAGGAACAGCTCCTAAAATCTTAAAAGAAGAAGTTTCATTTGCAATAAAAAGTATGAAGAAAGGAAGAGCCCCTGGTGATGATGGTATTACATTAGATATCCTAAAAGAAGCTGGAGAATATGTAGAAGACATACTTGCAAAATTCTTTACCAAATGTCTTAACAGCGGTAACATACCAAACCAATGGGATTCTGCAACAGTAATTCTTTTGCATAAAAAAGGTGATAAAGAGGATTTGAAAAATTACCGACCAATTAGCTTGTTACCTGCTATTTATGTATCTTCTAAAAGCAACACTAACTAAATTCGTGTGCTGTACTTCATTGACTATGAGAAGGCCTTTGACTCTATTAAAACATCAGCAGTCATCAACTCTTTAAGATCAACAGACATTGAGGATGTGTACATTGACATGGTGAAACGTGTGTATAAAAATGCAAGTGCAAAATTTCGGTTACATAAAGATACCAAAACTATCAAAATTGGTAAAGGTGTGAGGCAGGGAGATACCATTTCTCCAAAACTTTTTACTTCAGCTTTACAGATGATTTTTCAGCAGATAAATTGGAATAACAAGGGAATAAAAATAAATGGTGAATATTTAAATCATTTGCGGTTTGCTGATGACATTGTTATTTTTTCAACGAACCCATTAGAACTCCAAGACATGGTACAGGAGCTCTCAACTAGAAGTAAAGAAGTTGGACTCAAGATGAACCTACAAAAAACTAAGATCATGTTCAATAATTTCGTAGAGGAAACAAAAATACAAGTTGACAACATTGAGCTAGAAATTGCTGATTCATATATTTACCTTGGCCAGCTGATTTCAATGGATGGCAACATTATGAAAGAACTCAACAGACGTATTAAACTTGGCTGGAGTGCATTTGGAAGAAACAGTTTTATCCTGAAGGGGAAATTGCCTTTGTGTCTAAAAAGAAAGGTCTTCAACCAGTGTGTATTGCCAGTCCTCTCTTATGGATCAGAGACATGGAGTCTAACAGTTGGAGCAATACGAAAGTTACAGACAACGCAAAGGAGCATGGAGAGGTGCATGCTTGGAATAACTAGGAGAGATCGAAAAAGAAACACTTGGGTGAGAGAGCAAACTAGAGTAGAGGACATCATTGTTAAAGTAAAAGGGCTGAAATGGCGATGGGCTGGGCATATTGCAAGAAGAACTGATCAACGATGGACAACAGAAATTCTGAACTGGATTCCAAGAGACCACCGAAGACCTAGAAAACGTCCTCAAACTAGATGGGTGGATGAAATAAGAAAACAGGTTGGGGTGACGTGGAAGCGAATTGCTCAGGATAGACTTGTGTGGAAAGCATTTGGAGAGACCTTCATCCAGCAGTGGATAGATAATGGTTGAATATGATGATGATGATAGAGTGCAAAATAGCAAATGCATATATAAGATGAAAATAGGGGGTGGGGGCGAGTTAAATAAAAAAGGTTGAATAGAATTAAGGTAAGAGAAAAATTAATATAATTTACATAGTTCAAACATATACATATATACAAATATAAACGTATACATATATACAAATATAAACGTATACATATATACAAATATAAACGTATACATATATACAAATATAAACGTATACATATATACAAATATAAACGTATACATATATACAAATATAAACATATACATATATACAAATATAAACATATACATATACAAATATAAACATATACATATATACAAACATAAACATATACATATATACAAATATAAACATATACATATATACAAATATAAACATATACATATATACAATAAATATAAACATATACATATATATTAAATATAACATATATTATATACAAATATAAACATACATTTATATATGTGTGTATACATATATTTGTATGTTTATATTTGTATATATATATATGTTTGAACTATGTACATTATATTAATCTTTTCTCTTACCTTAATTCTATTCAACCTTTTTTATTTAACTCGCCCCCACCCCCATTTTTTTTTCATCTTATATATGCATTTGTTATTTTGCACTATAACTTATCTATTATATAGCAGCTGCTCAATGCGCGCTATACTTAGATAATTACACATTTATTTCTTCTTTATATTTTTCTTTAATATTCCTTTCTCCAATTCTAATTTTACTATATTTGAAACCTCTCTATTATATATATATTCGATTATGAGCTGCAGTTTCAGTCCTAACTTTCTGGACTCCCTTCCCTATTAGTCAGGGGCGGACTGGGTCTTCTCAAAGGGCGCATACCTTGGACTTTCGGAAGGCGCAATGCTTGTCCATTTGGAGGCGCGAGTCCTATTGTCCATGAGGGCGCACCGACAGAGTCCGCGCTGCTATTAATGATCAATACTACCTTATAATGTATAAGGTTTACGAGTATATAAGGTAAAAGAGATACAGGCAATGAATTTTTCTATTTCTACTTCAGTGGCTGCAGCCAAGAGCCCTGAATCTCCAAGGGACCCCGAGCTTGAGAGATTCCTAGTTAAAAACTGCCACAACACAAAAAGCGAAAGATGCAATATTTAGTATTTTTCACGTACAGAATTCAGTATAGTATGACCCAAATATGAAGCTCACGTTTGGGCTATAAATTCCCCAACTGCATAAATTTGGCCATGGGAAGTTATTTTGGACTATAGTAAGTAGTGAAACCTTTTCCAATATGGTTTTAGGCTAAAACGGCAAATTTTCCAAATTTTGTTATATGATTAACAAATGTGGATGCAAATAATATCCTTGTAGTTCCAGAAAGGCTCATTTCTAGATATCGGTTTATTGGATCAAAGTTGTTTCTTTTGATGTCCTTCACCTATTACTCATGCTTGACAAGAAGCCGTCGCTTTTGAGGTGGTCGATTTTGCGGAGGATGGGAATCTGGTCGCTTTTGCGGGGTCAGCTTATCTTGATTAAAATTAGTCTCCTTCCAGGCTAAGATTACCCCGATTTCAGCCATATCCCTCTTTTTCCTTTCAGGGGCTGTGTACAAATTTACTATTGGGCTCCATTAACAGTAAAATTTCTATTACCACAATATAAGAGTAATTCACTCTCGTACGTAATTTGTAAGTTCCCTTCTCTCCTTTATAACACATCGTTACAAAACTTTGCGATTTAAAATAAAATGGTGCATTTAATTTCCTTAATACTGAAGAAATATTTATGTTCTTAAAAATGTATGAAAAAGATAACATTAAAATTTATTTTATACATGTATGAAATAGAAAGCACATAACTTTAAAAATAAAATATAGAAAATAAATGAAGATATGTATAAAAACACACAACACATGGAGTTAAGAGAATTTATCAAAAAGTGACTTTTAACGCCAGTAACGATAGAAACGGAGGAAAAGTATATCTCTGCGATAGCAATATTAACAAAGTAGAGAATTTTATCATTAGTACTTTCTCAGAATCAAACTGTCTCCTCCTTTTACTCC
Source organism: Dysdera silvatica (assembly GCA_006491805.2). Taxonomy (NCBI): domain Eukaryota; kingdom Metazoa; phylum Arthropoda; class Arachnida; order Araneae; family Dysderidae; genus Dysdera; species Dysdera silvatica. The sequence continues at coordinate 58,635,709 of QLNU02015003.1, forward strand.
TTTACTCCTTATACTCCTTTTCTCCTTTACTCCTTTTACTCCTTATACTCCTTTTCTGTAAGTGAAAAATCCCGACCAGTCATGTATTGTCAGTGTCTTGTAGCGTCTGTGATCTTATAGTTTAATTATTACTCATTTGCATATTATCATTGAAATGTTATAAGGTTTTTCAGTTTTAAGGTCTCAGTGTTTGGGGAAATTTTGAAAAAGGTTATCTGAAAATTTTGGAGATATTACAGAATTTTGTTAAAGGTAATGAGCAAAGATTATCAATATTGTATAGGGATTGTTAGGGGAAAAAACTAGGAACTTGAGGGTATTATTAACGATTGTTGTATACCCTGAACGAAATGTGCGAAAGAATAATTAGACAGAAATATATAGAAATTATATAAATAGGAAACAAAAATTAAGGGAGGAAATTATACCTACTCAAATTTTAAACAACAGGAGGGGACAATGTCGATTACATAGGATCAAATCTGGAACTTACCAGAAGTAATAAGAAATACCAGAAGTAATAATGAAAATAAGCGGCTTTAAAATATTCAAGAAAACGATCAAAGAGCGAATAACAGAAAAGATAATAAAGAATTTAGTGACTGTGATCAGTCACATGGAGGGTCCCGAATTGGTTACACAAAATAGTATTTGCTTGGGGTCCATTACAGCTAATCGTACGCTAATGTAAAATATAGTAAAACCTCTCTTAACACCCCGTTTACCACAATGAATTGTTTCCCACAGACTTAATGTCAAATGTACATATATTTGCATACTATCAGAAACTACTCGCCCTCAAGAAGTGAGACGATTTTGGAGAATTTCACTTCTTGTCTTCTGACCTTGAATATGATAATATTAACTGTGACCTTCTTTCACAAAATTTTTGCATTATAAAAAACATCTTAATTTAAATCAAATATGTTTTAAAATCCTCCGTTAGTGGCCTTTCAGGCTTTTAACCCGTTTCCAATAAAAAGCTACCACCGAAATTCTCACACAAAAATTCTCCCTCTTCAGCGAGGATTGTTGTTCAACTAACCCAGCGATACCAACTTCAGATAGTACAGGTATATGCACCAACATCAAGCCATACCGACGAAGAGGTTGAAGAATTTTATGAAGAAATCAAACAGTTACACACCAAAGGGAAACAACATATCAAGCTCATCATGGGGGATTTCAATGCAAGAATTGGACAACAGGAACAAGGAGAGACATCGGTTGGTAAATACGGATATGGGGAAAGGAATGAACGTGGCGATCAACTCATCGAATTTGCAGAAGCTGAAAATCTTAGCATCATGAATTCATTTTTTAAGAAGAAACCGCAAAGAAAATGGACATGGAAACACCCAAATGGGGGAACTAGTGAAATTGATTATATCCTGGCAAACAAGAAATCAATTATTGAAGATTGCAGCGTACAATTCAATGCCGGAAATTATCATCGAATGGTGAGACGTAAAGCATATGTAAATCCTAAATTAGAGAAAGACAGTAGCTCATCACAAAACAAATAGGTAAGGGGGTGAATTTAAAGAAACTGAAAGAAAAAGACCGAAGCATTGAATCTGGAATTGCTTTTCTGTACTGGAAGGAATTGTTGGTTAGTTGGTGGTACGTTTATGGCGCAAGGACAACAAAGATCATTCTGCTCCAGATAAGGTAGGACTGTACATACAGTTTTAAGGAAACATGGAGGGACTTGTTGAAGAAGTTGATATCTCAGAAGCAAATGAAAACATCGTTAAGACAATAATTGAAACTGCTGGGGAAATTGGTGGTGTAATATGTAAAAAGCACAATAGCAATTGTTTGGAAAGACGGAACGGCTCACGAAAGGACAAAGAGATATGAAGATGGATAATCGAAATACCAGTTCCAGGATTGAGTACATAGAACTTTGTAAAACTCTGCGCAAAAGCATGAAAGAAGACATAAGAAAATTCAACTGTGAGCTAGTAAGGAAAGCCATTGAAAATAACAAGAGCCTTAGGGTTGTTAAAGGGAGTTTATCTGCTGGGAAGAAATACATCATTGCATTAAAAGGAGAGGATGGCATCGTAACAAGAAATAGATAAGAAGCACTAAGAAGAGTTAGAAAATTCTACAAAAAAATTTATGAAGGAAACAGTGGATTAAACGAAAAAATCGAAGGAACAGCGCCTAAAATGTTGAAAGAGAAAGTAAGAAGTAGCATTTGCAGTTAAAAATATGAAGAAAGGAAGAGCCCGTGGTGCTGATGGCATTACATTAGATGTCATAAAAGAAGCTGTAGAAGTCGTGGAACACACACTTGCAAAATTCTCTACCAAATGTCTTAACAGCGGTAACATACAAAACCAATTGGATTCTGCAACAGTAATTCTTTTGCATAAAAAAGGTGATAAAGAGGATTTGAAAAATTACCGACCAATTAGCTTGTTACCTGCTATTTATAAAATCTTCACAAAAGTTCTAACACATCGCCTGCAGAAAAAATTAGATGCAGCTCAACCAAGAGAACAAGCTGGATTTCGAAGTGGATATGTAGTGACATTTCACTTCACGAATTCAATAGTATGGCATTTAATAATGTCATTTTCGTGTGCATGATAGATTTATTTCAGAATGTTTTTGTTTTAAAATTTATTCATTGTACGATGAAGTTATTTAAAATGTAGTTCTTCAATTTTAACTGTGGAAGAATTAAATATATGAGGAGTTTGGTATCAAAGACGGACAATTCCCATTTTTTTTTCGAAATTGAGTTGTTGGGGCATTCTTATAGGATTTTCCACGCTAAATTCAAACTCGAGGCCCTTTAGTTTCAAAACTGGCTAGAACGTGAAGAAAATCGCATTCCAAAATGGACCTAGGCTATTGGTGCAGTTAACAATAAGTTCAGTTTTTCAGCTCTTCCGAAAAAACTTCAAAATGGAGTGTCTCATCCTTGTTACCAAACTCTTCAATTATACATTTCGCTTCTCGCGGTAAGAAATTATCCTATTTTATCTTTACTAGTTGTCCTGGCAACACTCGTAATACTTATACGCTACAGATGGATTTAGGTCATATGGTGCACTGTGCCAACCCAAAATTTGGCGCTCCCCCCGTTAACTATTTTTCAAAATGATCCTTTTTGTGGCATTTTTTTTTATTTCTAAGTAATCTCCTCCAATAAGCTACTGAATCTTACTGTAAAAAATACCAAATACTATTACGAGATGGCAAGCCACGATAACAACTAACATGTCCTTACAACAAATATCATGTAACTAACTTGTAATATCTAACTTGTAATATCTTGTAACTAAACTGCATGTACTTTTCCCGATGAGCCAAAAATTAAAGGCTTATATGAGTTTCAATAAACTGGAATGTTTTATGTACAGTCAGGTAAATTCATCTTTTTTTTTGACGTAGTTTTCACTTATTAGCCTGAATTTATTCTTATTGGTTTTACAAGCAGCATATCGGTCCTTCTGTGTGGTCTTAAATGATTACGACTTCTCTGATTTTTTTGCGTTGTTTTCCGTTCTGAGTGTTGTGGCTGTATATATTGAGACTGTCCTCGACCGTAGTCGGCCATTTTTCATTCTAGTTTTTATGTTATATATTTTATATCTGTATTTCTTATGCGATTACTCTCGATGTAAGTGTCAATGACCTATTGGGTTTTAATTACAGTCATCATCATTATTATTATTTGTGTGCGTTCTCGCACTTGGCGGATTAAGCTTAAGACGGGCGGTGCCAAGTTCTCAAGTCTACCTTCAGTGTGAAAATGTTTTATATGTTTCATTCTGGTGCCAAGTTTAAAAATTTTCTGACTGTTCGGCAGGTGTTTAGTATTGTTGCTTTTTGCATCTGAATATATGTGTTTGGTTCAATTTCAAGTGTCTCCAAGTTCTTTTGGAGTGTGGTTGGTATTATACCTGTTGCTGATAAGACAAGAGGGATAACGTTTACCTTATCCATGTACCACATGTCTTTGATTTCCTGCTTTAAGTCTTGGTATTTATCTTGGTATTCTTGGTGTCATCATCATCATCATTATTATTATTATTAAGGATAATTAATATCAAAGCATATATGAAATAAGCAAATTCCAAAATTCGATATTAGTTTCTCAGGACAAAACTATTTTAACCTGTAAAAAGTTTGTACAACCTGATGTTTCGATCCATGTGTGGGAAGCTTCTTCAGAAGGTAGGGAATCAACAATCGGATCTGACTAAGGTCACTGTTGCTTACGATTAAAATATATTTTCTAGAAAATTGCCAAAGTATCCATTTTTTTTTTTTTTTGGATAAAGCCAACATAGAACGTCAGTGAAAACTAAACAGACAACAATGAAAGGGAGAATTCAAGTATTACGTAAGCAATATTTTGGCCATTTCACCCCCACCTCAGAAAGCAAAAATTAACATTGGCTAACATAGGAAAATAAGACCAACGGCAACCCCTCCCCACAAGGTGCTTACGTAATACTTGAACTCTCCCAAATGTAGAACAAAAAATCATTACCACGTGTTATAAATTTCTGAAGATGGGTAACCAGACATACCTATTCTCATGAGCAGACACATTCGCACGCCAAGTCGCACCATAACTTGTGCCCAGAAACGAAAGATGATTGTTCATAAATACTGTATGATAGGTGACTGAGCAGATACGATTTGCAGTATTCGACAATTTTAAAAAATGAAATCGTTTCTCTTGCCTCCTTCTTTCAAGGGAAATGTCTCAAGTGCCAGTTGTCCCTTGAATCCGGACCTGTATCATATGAAAGATTTTTATAAATAATGGCAGAAATCGAAAGAATTGGTTTGCAAAAAAACTCAACTTTCGAATTTTTATAATTTTTTTAAAATTTCGATGATTACACTGAAATGTAACTTCCTTGCATTACTTGCAAGTTATAGAAGTAGCGAAATAGGAGAATTCTTTTTTAATTTAGTGTTTTTTGGAGGAAGGAGTAAGTTCTTATCCGTCATTGGCGGTTTTTTGCTAGTGCCAGCTTCAACTGTCCGGTTCTCGTGGGGCCGCGGCAGGCTTCGGGGTGTGTTCCTGGCTCTGTGGCTAGGGTCGTTCTCCGTGGCGGCCCCACAGGGGCAGTTGGTTTTGGTACACGTTAAATGACGACACCTATTTGAGCGTGCATCTCTGTGTTTTGTGCATGATCGACTCTCGAATACTCTCCTTTTCTTATCCAACCGGCCTCGGCGGTTGGTTGCGCTGCTTGAGCGTCCTGTCTGGGATTACAGTGTCACCTTCGGCGGCCACGCTTCCCAATCTCCACCCCCCCCATGCCTATTCTACTACACCTTCAACCGTATATAAAGGACAAGAGAACGTGACATCGTCGCAATTTTTGCTCGTAAATTTGAAAGCATTCGGCGTGTTATTCACGGCTTAAAACATTTCATTAGAAAATTGTGGTTTTGATTAACGTACTTTTGGGCAAAACAATGGTATGAAGGTTACTATAAATATTGTAAATATGCAGACTGTGATTAATATTTTGGCGAGTATTTTAAGCTTTGTTGAAAAATACGGAACTGATCCATCTGCGGTAACTGATGAATAATCGCTGCAGGGATTCTCAATAGGCGACCCGCGGGCCAGATTCAGTCCGCGAACAGTAAAAACTGGCCAGGCTATAAAAGGTAAGAAACTAAAAAAAAAAAAAACTCGTCAAAAATGAAATGGATACTAAAATGTCGACGTTACGAGCAGAGATTTAACGCGTGTGTAATTAAATATAACATCATCAATATGTCGTATAACTTTCTTACTTCTTTTTAACGTAATTTATCTGCATAATAATTGAACCTCGGCAACAACGTATTTAGCTTTATTACATTTACATTCATTGTATCGGAACCGATGCAGATATTCATAGAATATTTGATGTGAACCATGCTCAGGTATGTTAAGTATCAGGAAATGCTAAAGGTCTGTTACGAAACACTGAACGAAGAGATGTACAGCTGGAACTGATTGAAATTGAGGGTTCAGAAAAACTCAAATGTAATTGTAAGTATGAATTTTCGTGTGACTTTTGGACAAAATTTCTGACGATGTATCCAAACTTTCAGAAACTGGTGATTTTCTTTTCAACTACTACTGATCTACTATGTTACTAATCTACTATGTTACTGATCTATTATGTTAGTTACTGATCTACTATGGGCGCAGTAGATCAGTAACGCATGTAGATATATATTTTCTGCCAAATTTCGATGGGGTTTTGACTAGAAGGCATCCTTTCCTACCCTACCCTTCCCTCAAAGCAATTGACGGAGATGATTTTGAAGTAAACCATTGTTGTTGCGATGCCGTTTGCCGTCACTGCAGTTCTACCCAAAGGTATTCAGTTTGGTTTAAGTTCGGACTATAGGCGTAGAGTTATATCGGCCCGGGTCTCCGAATAATCTAAAATAAATTAAGATTTTACATATAAGCTTGGGCCCCCAATAATTTTAAGAACTCTATGGTGATGGTTCGGACTCTAAACGTGCCGATCTGACATTTCAATCTCCTACTTCTCAAACCAATCCTCCCATACGCGTACGCAGAAAATTCATAAGTGGGGCTATAAGTTCAATGGGTAGGATTACAGAGTTACAGCTCACATATTCCTATGTTAAATATACAAAATTTCATTGCAATGGGGGTTACAACCCCCATCAACACACCAGTAGGATGAGTCAGCAATTTCTGATATGAATAATATTAAGAGTAGTTGCTGTCGCTGAAACAAACTAACCTTACGGTTGGACACGCATTTTTATACTCCAAATTTCAAATAAATTATGGACTCACGTCGATGTCATTTTTCTCACTAATTTTTTGCTGGTTCTGAGAAAAATATTTCATTTTTCGTTCACGCAAATAAAAATAAATTTCAAAATGTGACTTTAAAACAGTTTATTTCTGTGTCCCACGGTGGAGTAGCAACTCAAAAATTAGGGTCAGAGGCCCAAATATAGTCGAAGCGTAAAAAATGGGAATGCGGAATGTGTTGAAAAGTAATGTAAATATTTCCGATAAGTCGAATTTCGAACTGACTGGTTGTGCGTATATTCGATTACTCGATTTTTTGCTCTTTCCAAAATTCGCCTTTTTCTCCAAAATTCGCTTTCAGTATTTACTATATCCATAATGCTTGATATGCAATGGGGGGTTTTAGCCCCCTTGTCTATGCTATTGGCTTTACAAATATTCCAGTACTCATCTATATAAAAAAGGGTAACTAGCTTCTCAGTCTAGGGGCGCTAATTTTTTTATAGAAGGGGCTAAAGCTCTTACCTCAATGCTATTTCATTGAATCAGGAATTTTCTAGGGGAGAATAAGTTTCTCTAGTTATGCCAATGTTTATATAGCGTGTAAGATAAAATTCGGTATCTTATCAGCTGGCCCGCCGACCGGAAAAAAGATTCTAAGTGGCCCGCGATGAAAAGTAATTGAGAGTCACTTAATTGCAGGGATGTAGAAGATTATTACCCACGTTTCAAGAAATGGTATTGAATAAAGCGGCGGTCGTCCACCAGAAAATTTTGGTAGTCTGCAGAAAAATCTGTACGTTGTTTGCATTTTTAATATTTTATCAATAATATAACAAAAATAATATTCTAAGAAATTCTCATATTCTGAATGACAATTTTCGCCTTTATATTGCACTAAATTCACGAAATGTGGTCCGCGGGATTTAAAATTATGAATTTAGTGGTCCGTGACGTCTGAAAGGTTGGCGACCGCTGAAATAGAGTATTATTGAGGAGGAAATAACGTTAGATTTTGAGAACGATGGTAATATAAACCACAATAGCAATATAGATTATGTTTCATATATATAGATTATGTTTCATATATATAGATTATGTTTCATATATATAGATTATGTTTCATATATATTGATTATGTTTTATACAGATTATAACAGCCCTGTAAATCGCAGTTTTGATAACGAAAACTGTTCAGCTTATATATCTGATAATGACTTCTGGGTGGGGGATCGTACTTTGGATGAAATGGGAAACATTGTTAAGCTTTTACAATTCCCGTAAAAAAAAGACACTTCAACAGACTCGAAGACTTTATCGAAAAGCAGTGGATAATAAAATAGTCGTTTTAAAAAAATATATCAACGAATTTGGAAAAAATAGGGAGAAATATAAATTATTTCAACACACACACTGTTAGAAAAATTCACATATGCTAGGTGCAAGCATATATCTGTACATGACGCACATTTGAAGTGATGTGCTAATCATAAAGCAAAGGGATTAAACTGCACTATTTCAAAGAGCTTTTTAGATCAAATAAAAGTTGTTAATGGTATAGTTTCTCGTAAAGTTACGAAACATACAACCTTAGCTAAAAATGAAAACGAAGAAGCTGTTAAAAACACAGCAATTGAATTCGTTTTATCATCACGTCATGCATTTGCACATTGCTCAAAGAGCCAAATATTTAATGCTGATCAGAATGGTTTTGCATATTTCATACCAAATAACAGAACATTATCTCATAAAGGTGGAGAAAATACTCCAGCTGTAGTTTCGACAGCGTCTTTCGTGACTCACTAATACATTGTTATGCCCTTACTTATCAATGGATGGAAAATTGAAAGGTCGATTGTTCTTATGTTTGCGTATATCAACTGGATCTTTTGGGCCACGTGTACGCCGCATGGGCAGCAAAGGTTCATGGGGTTATATTCTCAATGGGGGTTACAGGAATATAACTCACATATTCCTGTTAAATATGCAAAATTTCATTACAATGGGGGGGGCTACAACCCCCTCAACATCCCCTGAGTAAGCCAACGGTACGCCGTCACATGTTTCGTGTCACTATTATTTACACCACAGGCACAAAATCTGTTAAATGAGTAAAGAAATTTTAGCAAGGTGGGTTTCAAATCGTTTTTTTTTCTACTTTAGATTCCCCCAGCTTTTGTTATATTAGATTTTTGGACTGGAGAAACCGACTCATCTACATATAATGACCTACTAAATAATTGCATGAAACTTCAAATTCCTCCAGGTACAACAACATTAATTCAACATTTAGACGTTTATTTTTTCCGGCAATTCAAAATTTTCGTAAAAAATTATAAACTACGTCACCCTAAATGAAGTCACAACGAATTTAATAGAATGCAATGAAATAACATAAACGCGCACATTGGTTTATAATCATATTCATTCCGAGAAATATAAACCTATGTAAATTTACCTCTGGCTTGTTTGCAATTATGCTGACATTACTGTTGCGACATTTCGTAATATTTAGTCGCATCATGTCACGTTGATCGCGGAAAACGTAGTTGCGGCGAACGCAGAGATTTTCTTTTCTGAAATGTGCCCAATGTGATAAAAATTTATATTTTATACATTTTTACGCTTTTTATCATTTTTATGAGTTATCATGAGATATGGTGTCACTGGCTGATCCAAGGGGGCGATGGGGCGAACGCCCCCCTCCCCCTGAGCCGGGATTATATCATGGAAAATGAAATGAAAATTACCGGACACTTGGATAAATATAGAAACGGGAAAAAAATTGCCCCCCCCCCTACTTAAACTTTCCTGGGTCCGCCATTGTACAGCACTTGGATATTATGAAGCACTTACCTCAATCTTTCTTTCGTAAACATAGGCGGACAATCTATCATAATAAGCTGGCTGCCAATAATTATCAAATAATTATTTGATAATTATTGGCTTTTTTCTTTTTCTAATGAGGTGTATTACAATTTTGGAAAAAGTGGTGTAGAAATTTTTTAGGGGAAGAATGAAAGGAAGGGATTTCTTCCTTTTTTTTGGATAAAAAATAATATAATTATTGAATAATTTTTTAATATTTGCGGCTTTTTTTCTCCTTCTTACAACATGTATTACAATTTTGGAAATAGCGGTATAGAATTTTTTATGGAAAGAATGGGAACAAGGTGTTTCTTCTTATTTCAGATAATAAATAATATAATTATCAAATAATTATTTGAAATTTGCGGCTTTTCTTCTTCTTCTTACAAGCTGTATGTTACAATTTTATTGGAAATAGTGATGCAGAAATTTTCTATGTGAAGAATGGGCGGAAGGGGAAACTTCTTATTTTACTTTTAAGTTATACACCGCTTATTTTTCTCTAAAGATTTTAGAATTTTAAGTATTGATTTTTGATTTTAACTCTATAGGAAGGAGATTCGTTGCATCGTCTGTTTCTATGCCACTGAAAGATATCAATGTTTTTGTCCACATATATTATTATTATGTAAAATGACATTTGTTAGTTGTCAAAAACTTAAGTAGTGGCTAGTTACTTCATTAGATGCGGTAACTCATCAACTTAAGCTTTACTAGAACTAGGCTAAAGGTAAGGTATATATTTCCGTCAATTATTTTATGTTCATTCACCGCTAAATTTCATTGGTTTATGAAAAACTTGCTCATTGCACCAAGAAACGCCAAATTAAAAATTAATTCTCCTATTTTACTAGTACTTCCCCTATAGCTTGCAAGTAGCGCAAGAAAGTTTCATTTCAATGCAATTATCAAAATTTTAAAACTTGATAAAAATTCGAATATTGAGTTTTTCGGAATATTTCTTTCTATTTTCCTCATTACTCATATAAACCTTTCATATGACATAAGTCTGCATTCAAGGTGCGACTGGTACTTGAGACGCTCTCCTTATTAGAAGAAAATGGATTTCAACAGAGGAAAATTCAAAATATATTTTAACTTAAATACAGAATTTTTTCTTTTTCATGCTTAATCTTTGATCGGACGCCGAAACCAAGAAATAAGCATAAACATTTCCTTGCCATTTATTATTAATTTTATTCAAACAAAAAAATTCATCCAATTTTTTTTTTTGCTCCCAATGAAAGATTTTCAACTTTCTTTGATCCATTAATCAAGGAATTGATCTCTTCAAGGCATCCGAAATTTACGAAATTACATGCTGTTGCAGAAAATTTATATAGGGCGGAGAGGTCGATCAAATTCATGTCAACGGGAAAGTCACTTAAGAAATAAACTGATCGCTATATTCATAAATCTGCAGTAGTAGATCATGTAGTACAGAACAGCCATGAAATTTTGCTTGACGATGCAAAATTTCTTGTTAAATCTGTGAATTTTTGGTCCAGTATCCACAGAGAAGCAATAGAAATAAATCTCTAAACAGCCAAAGAATTTCAATAAAGATGATGCCAAAATTTCCGTTGCGTGGTTACCCATCGTAAGAAATTTGTAAAGTGTGATAATAATTTTTTGGTCTACATTTGATTGTCTTCTGCTTTATCTTCACGGACATTCCATGTTGGCGTTTTCCAAAAGTAGGATCCTTTGGTGATTTTCTGGTAAATATTTAAATAGTAAACAAGTATAGGGATTTCCGATCTTCTGAAGAAAGTTCGCACAGATGAATAGAAACGTCAAGGTTTAACTACTAAAAACTTCTATTTTATCACACCGTTTTTTTGTATCTAAAATCGTTTCATAGTTTTAAAAATGAGCGGCCAATGCTTACGTGAGAAACGAACTTTCCTAGTTTAATAATAAATAAATTCTTGACATTATAAATATTTGTATTATGGGCTTAAGAAAAGGTTTTATCGTGGTACATGATAGCAATTGATGGCTTGCAATCAAAATATTTGATATTTGCATGTTTTAGAAAATATTCGGCAGGCTACGAAGTTTAAGAAGGCAAAAGTTCCGTTTCGATGGTTTAAACTAGTAATGACTGATTTTTTTGTAACGTGTGCCTTTTTCTGACGTAGCGTGGAGAAAGAAAAAAAATTCAAGTCTATCAATTATCTACATTTGAAGTTATTTAATTTCCAACTTGGAAAAATACAATACAAATTGTTTTGGGGAGATTTTTTTTAATTTTAAGGGGAATTTTTTCGACTTTTTAGGTCATTTTTCCCATCATTTTAAAGACGTCTGTGCATCTTTTTAAGGACATTTTTAGGCCATCAAGTTCCGAGCTCTACTCTAATAACCGAAAGTTTGTTACTGAAAAGTTTATGTCTTCATATTCGCTACCAAGCTTTCATAGTAGGGTATCCATGCCCACAGAGAAAATCTAAACGAATCTTCAGTATAGAAATCGGTAAGCGGGAAATTCTGATTTGCCTTCGTTAATTTTAAATACACACTGCTGGACAAAAATACTTCACCTGAAATTTGTTAAAAACTTAAGGAAAAATGTGTCTTTCAAATGTAAAGATTCAGTAATTACTTTAATTTGATCGACAGTATGGCTCACAACATCACCAACGTTTAGCGACTTGCTACCTTATACAAGAAAAACATACTATTGATATGGACAGAATTATAACTTCACACTCATTTTTATGAAAAAAAAAACCCAATTTACATAATTTTAATATTTTGTAGAACCTTTATGATTCTTTATTACTTCCAAAATACAATTTGGCATGAATTCAACTAAGCTTTTATATGCTCATTTTGAAAAATGAAGCACTCTTTAAAAACCAAATCTGCTTATCGATCTCTTCTGTATATGCTTGTCTGAATTTTAGTTTTAAGATCACTTTCCAAGAATAGGGAAAATCTTATTTGTCTATATCCTCAAGTAATTCCGAATTTTGATAACTAAGTCCGAATTTTTGGACTTCACCAGATTCCGATATCACGTTTAAGATTTGACTTTATGAGAGGCATTTATAAAACATGTACATTCACAAAAGACCGTGATGTGTCCAGAGGCGGATTGGGTCCTCACAAAAGGAGCATACCTTATATAACCCGGGCCAGCTAGCTTACCGTTAGGTGTGAAGCAATTTGGTGGCTTGTCGGGAGAAGGGGAGCATACCTTGGATTTTCTGAGGGGGCAAATTCTTGCTCATACGGAGGCGCAAGTCCTATCTCCCACGAGGACGCACCGACGGCCCCGTCCGCTCCTGGATGTGTGTCTGTCCTTAATAGCCTGAAATACCTCTTCTTGTCACCGTCCCCAATGAATTCGTGCGCTGCGCGGCTTCAGAAGTGGTTCATTGTACCGACTGACGTTTCACCGCGTCGGTTAGTTGTTATGCCCATGGGAACGACAGTGATAGCTACATTCAGTTCGCAGCAATCAAGATTATCCTTGGCAAGGGACGGCTTAACGATAGCGGACAAGAATTGCTCTGTCCATTCGTCACGACTATGGACATGAAGTCAGACTATTTGTGAGATAAAAATCAAAGAGCGACAAGCACAGCTCGTCATAATCACGCAGCTTCGCACATAGGCTGTATTTCGTCAGCTAAAGCGAATGGCTGAAGTGAGAGATAAGGGTCAAAGGACTTTACAATGATTAGGCAGATAAAAGATGATAGGGGAGTGATAATACGGGAAGAATTGTGGATTAGAAAAAGATGGAGAATATATTTTAGTAAGTTACTAAACGAAGAAAACTCAAGTGTGTTATTTGATGATGGAAGAGCGATTGAAAAAGAGGTGGGGGGAGATAGGCAGAAATGAAGTGGAAACGGTGCTTAGGAAAATGAAAAACGGGAAAGCAACAGGTATGGAACAGATCCCGGTAGAGGTATGGAAGAGCTTGGCAGGTGAAGGAATAGATATCCTGTGGGACCTTACAAAAAAATTGTGGCAACAGGAGAAGATACCGTATGAGTGGAGAAAGAGTAAAGTGAAACTTCTCAATAGTGGACACTGACGGGGAACGGAAAAGTGTCCGTTATTGGGAAAAACAAAAATACGTAAAAATTTTCAGTTGAAATTTAACATTTATGAAGCTTGATTTAATTAACTATAATAAATATATATATACTAGCAGTACGTATTACGTTTAGAAATAACACTCACCTTTTACAACGATCTCTCTGTTTAATTATCCATTTCATTTAATTGTACAGCATTACAAATTTATTTTGAAAAGAAAAGTCTGAAATTTTGGTTTGCTTTTTATACATTTTTACAATTTTCCCTTCCACATGAATTCCTAATTCAGATGCGTTTTTTAGACTATCTGGATCATTCTCTTGTAAAAAATACCTTTTTAATTTACTAATGCATTAAATGGCTTCTTTCTTAGACACTATTTTCATAATATTTTCTTCGCTTTCAGCAATTTCTAGCTCCTTATCCAGTTCTGTATTGTAGTTTGTGACATCATCAATTAGGTCATCAACATTAGTGGATTGATTTTCAGTTGATAATTGTTCACCTATTAACGTGTAATCTTCATAAGATTCAAGGAAGATTTTCATAATGTCATCATCAACAGTTTCTGTAGTGGCTTTGTTGGTGATGGAAATTCCTGCTTTTATAAAACAAGGACCCATAGTTGCAGCTGTGATTTTTACTGAAGAGCAAATCCACAATATTGCGTCTAAGATACTTACACTGCTTGAAAGAGAGCTTGGTGATTTAGTGTCTTCCATTTTTGCTAAATGGTGTCTTACAATGCACTGACGGTAGCAAGTTTCGGAGCATTTAATTATGCCTTGGTCCAAGAGCTGGCCAACAGAAGTCGTGTTTGGAGGAAGAAAAATTAATTTGACATTTTCCAAAGCAATGTCAGGATGAGAAGAAGCATTATCTAAAATTAAAATCACTTTTCTTTTTTCTCGCTGCATTTTTCTATCAAAGCCTAACAACCACTCAATCATTAAATCTTTGTTCATCCGCGATTTTTTATTTGCCCGACATTGTACGTCCAATGCATTAACATTAACCCTTTAAAACATCGTGGTTTCATAGCTTTACCCATGATCAGAGGTCTTTCAAATTTACCTATCATATTCACACATAACATAACAGTTAGCCTTTCTTTGCAAATCTTTCCTCCACTGCATTTTTCGCCTTTGAGACTCATACTTTTGTCCAGAAGAGCTCGAAAGCAGAGGCCAGATTCATCACAGTTGAAAATGTTCTTATCATCATAACCTTTGAAAAGATCCTTAACTTTCATTTTCCAATCAAAAACAATTTCGTTGTCAACAGACGAGTTTTCACCGCATACATTTTTATAAGAAATAATGTGTCGGGCTCGAAATTTATCTAGCTAGCCACCCGAAGCCTTGAAATCAGAAAGTCCCTTTCTTTGAGCAGTTTCTAGTGCTTTCTCTAGAATTAAAGTTCCAGACAAAGGAATGCTCTTCAACCTAGCACGGCTAAACCATTCAAATGTTAAGGTATCCACAGCTAATCCTTCTGTTTTAGGGAAAGCCCTTTTGGTCTCTTAGTTACCATTTTCGGCCCAACATTTTAAAAGTTCATCATTCCGTTTTAAAATTCCACATACTTGAGTTTTCCCAATGCCCAACATTTCCGCTAAATCACGCGCACTTAATTTTTCAGCTTCTTTTAAATTTACAATATGGACTTTCTCTCTTAAGGATAAGCGTTTACGTTTTTGCGACATTTTTTTCTCAAATTAAAACAACAAACCCTACTGCAACCGGTATATGCAAATTCTAAAGGACTTCTGCAGAAAGCTGCATATGGACATCGGCGTCACTTAGACTAGACTGTTAAACTACATTTTTGCTTCGTTAATCTTGATGTTTTAAATGAGAGGGGGAGGGGAGTGCTCTTATCTATTGAAAGACAGCATTATTGAAAGTATGCTGCTCAGGAGAATGGTTATCTGTGAATTACAAATTTCTTGGAGTTGTTGTTCGTCTTCACCAAAAGTATTTCTTTTAAAACGGAACCCACCAGCCTCCTTTTGTAAATGGGAAAAATGAAAAAGATGCTTTGAAATTATTAACTTTTAACTAAATTACTTACTACTTTTAATTGTTAACTTTAATTTTTAAAATGTCCGCTATTTAGAAGTAAAACGTCCATATGATTCAACGTAAATTTGCCGGGGAATCGAAAAGTATCCGTTATTAAGAGATGTCCGCTATTCAGAAGTGTCCGTTAAGAGAAGTTTCACTGTATTATTGTACCAGTATATAAAGGTAAAGGTGATGTGCAAGAATGTGGTAACTACAGAGGAATAAAGCTGATGGCCCACTCACTGAAGATATGGGAAAGAATTGTGAAAACGAGGATTAGAAAGGAGACAGATATAGGCACTGAACAGTTTGGTTTTATGCCAGGTAGAGGAACAGTGAACGCTATATTTGTACTGAGGCAGCTCATGGAACGATGTAGAGAGATGCGAGCAGAGTTACATATGATGTTCATAGATTTGGAGGAGGCATATGATAGAGTACCTAGACAAGAGATATGGAGGTGTATGAGAGAAAAGGGAGTATCGGAGAAGTATGTAAGACTTGTGAAGGAAATATACAAAGGAGTGGAGACGCAGGTTAGGAGTAGTGTAGGTTTGACAGAAGGGTTCCCGGTAAAGGTTGGACTGCACCAGGGTTCAGCTCTCAGTCCTTACTTATTTGATCTGATAATGGATGTTTTAGTGAAAGACGTAAACTGTAATGCACCATGGAGTATGCTGTTTGCAGATGACATTGTACTATGCGAAACATCCTGTGAAAAAGTAGAAAGGAAAACCGAGGAATGGGGGAAAGTGTTAGAGGTTTGAGGATAAGCAGAACAAAGACAGAATATGTGGCACTAAATGGAGAAAGCGTAAGTAGCATAGGTCTACAAGATGAAGGATTACCATCGGCACAAAAATTTAAGTATCTTGGATCATTTGTAGGCTGCGATGGAGTTTTGACCACAGAGATACAACACAGAATCCAGTGTAGGTAGTTAAATTGGAGAAAGCTGAGTGAAGTGCTCTGTGATAGGAAAGTAAGCGGTAGGATGAAAGGAAAATTGTACAAAACTGTGGTCAGACCTGCAATGTTATACGGGGCGGAGACTTGGCCAATTACAAGAGCGCATGAAAGGAAGATGGAAGTGGCTGAGATGAGAATGTTGAGGTGGATGAATGGTGTTACAAGGAGGGATAAAATAAGGAATAACCTAATTAGAGGTACGGTCAAGGTTGGACCCATAGGAAGAAAAATACAAGAACATAGGTTAAGATGGCTTGGGCATATGGAGCGGAGAAATGAGGAATATGTGGGAAAGGTATTGGATAAGCTGGTGGTAATGGGTAAGAGGAAGAGGGGAAGACCACGGCTGAGATGGAAGGATAAAGTGACGGAAGATCTGGAAGAGTATGGATGGAGTAGAGAAGAGGCATTGGATAGAAGATTGTGGAAGAGAAGATTAAAGGACCATAACGCCGACCCCATATAACATGGGAAATGGCAAAGCGAAAGAAGAAGAAGAGATTAATTTTTAATTATTTTATTCATTAACTATTAACATCCTTTAAAAGCTTAAAAATAATGTTGGTTTATTGGGTATATATTGATTCATAAATTATTCATAGTAACTATTGACTGTTATGTAAAAGTATGATTATTAATAAATAGTTACAGCGAATAACGACTATAACGAAGAACATTCTCCAGTCCCTGGTTGTTCGTTATAAGCGGGTTCGATCATATACGCCAATAAAAAAGTCCTTATTTTATTCAGACGCGGGGTTTCCCCAATTCAGTAGAAGGTCCTTGTAAATGGTTTATTGTATGACGTATTCTCTGAGAAAACAAATAAATCTATAGTATGTAAATGATTTTTTTTTTTGCCCCTTTCCCTTTAAATTTACGACTGGTCTCGTAGCAATAAGTCCACAGTTCAGACGGCAATCAGATGCAAAGATCGTATCGCAATTGGCTGGAATTGTTGCTTTATATAGATGGAACACGAGAGAGCAGAATAGAAATATATTTGTAAATAGATGACTGCGCAGAAATTGGCGGATTTGGCAAGTTTACAAAGTATGCTCCCAAGGACAAATTCGACGATGTCCAGCTAGTCTAGAGAAATCCATAGCAGTTATTCCGCAGAGGGGTCGTACTCAAATTTAGACTTGATTCTCAATCTTCCCTAAGTGATGCGAGGAAAATATGGAGCAATATTTTCTATGTCTTGCTGCGTGCGAAAGGACTTTATAGTATACAAACTATATATAAACTACAGTATACGAACTATATATAAACTACAGTATACGAACTACATACAAACTACAGTATACAAACTACAGTATACAAACTACAGTATACAAACTATACACAAACTACAGTATACGAACTATATACAAACTACAGTATACAAACTATATACAAACTACAGTATACAAACTACAGTATACAAACTACAGTATACAAACTACAGTATACAAACTACAGTATACAAACTATATACAAACTACAGTATACAAACTATATACAAACTACAGTATACAAACTATATACAAACTACAGTATACAAACTACATTATACAAACTACAGTATACACACTACAGTATACAAACTTACACTGGACTTTCACTAGCAATAACTTCGCTGAGATCCTTTCGGGTGTGTTGATGAGGTTGTAACTCTCATTGGGATGAAATTTAGTATACATATATATACATACATATGAATATATGGAGTTGTAGCTCTGTAACCCGCATCATAAGCTCTTAACCCCGCCCCTTACAAGCTTTCAGCGCACGCCTATGAACGCCTCATACATAAAAAAATAGTAATAATAGACTGGAAAGAGAGGTAAAACGCAGCTCGTGAAAGTAGACAGGGGCAATCAGAGAATAAACACAATAAAATTTCAAATTTGGGATTAGATATCAATACTTTTTTGCAACACTCCTAAGGAAGATAAACAGATAGAGAAGAACATCATGTAATTTTATATCTATATAAATCGAACACTACGCAGATTAAATCAAACAACAATATAAATCAACGTTACTACGCCAATAAACGTTGATTTATATATTGTTGTTTGCTTTTAACATCATACAAGTTCCTTGAAATAGGAAATCGCATGACAAAAATTAACAACGTAAAAAACAAGTCAAAAACAAAACACCAAGAAATCAGTATAAAAAGCTGTTTTGAAACTTGATCAAAAGGAAAGGAACGGTTACAGATACCAAAAGGTATTCCATAGAAAAAATTCGTTTGTTTGTTTGGATTTTTATGGCGCAAGAGCATCTGGGCTATACTGCGCCAAGCATGGAAAAAGTATCGGTGGCCAAACTTTTGAACCTCACGGACCACTAAATTCATATGTTTAAATCCCGCAGACCACATTCCGTGAATTTAGTGCAATATAAAGGCAAAAATTGTCATTCAGAATATGAGAATCACTTAGAATATTATTTTTGTTTTATTATTAATAAAACATTAAAAATGCAAATAATGTCCAGATTTTTCTGCAGACCACCAAAATTTTCTCGCGGACCACCGGTTGGCGACCGCTGCCACTGAATCCTCTGACTCATACAGAAGGAATTATCGAAAAGATTGTGCACGTATATATTAGCAACAAAAAGAAGTCCTGAAGAGATAAAAGGAAAAGTACTCTAATAACATTGACGATCTACCAGAAGAAACCATAGCCAATGAATAAAAGCTACAAAAGGGAAAAAGTAACGACCCACATCGCAGGAATAGGTTGAAAATCCGACTTTTTTGAAGTTCCAATGTTTCCTAAAACGCCTCCTTTAAAAATAATTAAACAAATAAGGATATAATCAAAGCAGAAGATGTAAAAACATAGTCTGGAATTTCAGGAACCTGAGCAGAAATAAAAAGAGAGAACGAGTGATCAACAACTCTGTCAAATGTGGATTACAACGAAATAACAGCTTGAGTGTAAAAATTAAAAGCAAGAATAAGGACAGTAAAGACAGATGAATATCATTGGCAACGAATATCAGAAATCATTCCAATATATTACTCATTAAAGACTTGAAACGGATTTAGAAACATGGAACTGAAAAAACTCGTAATTCACATGAAAGGAACATCAATTACAGGAGTTCACTTGACAAGAGTTTGAGGAGTTCAATTGAAAGGAGGTCAATTATAGGAGTGTCTTTTTCGCCGTACTTAGAAAGAAGAAATATCAACGTTCATTCACTTATGGCATCAACATGCTGGTAGAAAAGAAATATTTAGTATATCAACTATGTCGTACTATACAGGATTACAAAAGCGTCAAAATTTGATTCAAACGATAAGCATACGAGGATTTTAGTATTGGAAAATAAGATTTCGAAATTGAAAAGAAGACTTTGGAAAATACACCATGCTTTAAAGCAGCGGCAGAACAAGTCAAACAGTGTGTGAGGGGGGGGTCAAGTATCTTTAAAGAAGATCATGCCATGTGGGGTTTGAGAAATAATGTGTTTTTATATATAATGAGGGCTCTTGAGTGCACTAAGCCCCCTCCCCCTTTTCCTACGTTACTTCCTTAAAGAAGAATATTCGAGAATAAATTTTAATATTCATCAGTTACGATCAGTACACATGAAACTCATTGATGTGCGCTGGGTGGTTGCCCATTATGCTGCCATTTTGTATTGAATATATGGAATTGTAGCTCTGTGTAACTCCTTATAAATTTTCTATGTACGCCGTTGAGGAAACCACAATAAAACAAATTTGTAATCTGGGAAAAAATATCTCAATTAAAAAGGAAAGAATGCGGTGATCGAGATTTACAGCGTGCGAATGTTGGTGTGTGTGATTCGATAGAAGGAAAAGTCCAAAAATTTCGGGAAACAATTTATGAAACAAATAGTTCAATTTGGATCCAAGAATAAGATGAATAAAATTTCTAGAGGGATACTCTGTCCAAAAGTCCACCGTAGGCAAGGAAGTAATCACTGGCGTAAGCAGGGGGTGCTGATGGGGGGTTGTAGCCCCCCGCTGTAATGAAATTTTGTATATTTAACATAGGAATATGTGAGTTGTAGCTCTGTAACCCCCATTGAGCCTATAATCCCCAATTACGAACTTTCTGCTTACGCCTATGGAAGTAATCAACCCAGCAAGATCAAACGAAGTACAGAAAACGAAAAAGACAAAGAAAAAGAAAAACGGAAAGAAAGAAGATCAAAGAAAAACACAAAGAATAAATAAGTACAGCCACAGGACATTGGTAACAAGCACATCTTGGTAACAATAACAAAACATTTTGTTTTAATTATCAAAAAAAAAAGGTTTAATGCCGCAGTCGGTATTTTTGTGATCATAAATTCCCAAAATAATATATTTATTAGCGTTTATATATATATATAAAACCACATCCAGAAATAAAACTAAAAAATATTTAACCATTTTCTACCACACTTTATCCGAAGTATACGATAAAAAAAAAAGAAAACAAGTTTGAATTAAACCAAAATTTAAAAATGTCCGCGATAAATTAAGCTGCAGGAGAGCGATGATATGTATACCTCTGGTACCAGAGTTTTTACTACCAAAGTATGAGGATTTGCTGTTAAATCTATTACGAGGCATTTGAGCTGCACAAGAAAATGCTTTTTATTTTATTACAAAATGAACGAGAACGCACAGAAAATGTTTTTGGGGGTACAGAGGGAATATTCACTTAGACGTATTACATGTTACATACCCAGGGGTCAATTTCTAAAAAAAAAAAACTGCAGGAGCCCTAATATTATGATAAATCGATTAAAAACTCGAACGGCTGCAAAAGAATCGTTAAATCATATCAATTGTTTATGTCCATTTTTTTGGACAACAAAATTTACGACATTAATCACAAATTCATGACTTTTTCATGACCTTTTTTGTCAATTCATGACCCTGGAGTGGCTCCGGCTAATATTTAAATAAGCGCCAAAAATGAAGAAGTACCGGAGCCGGGTTCTGGTGATCTCTAGCTCAATTTAAGCCTTGAACGTTCCAGAAGCATTAAAAAGTAGCAAAGAAGTAAAATTCTCAGATTTTTTTATTGCTTTATGCAAGCGCGTCTTTTCTGTACAACAAACTTTTGTGTAAAACAAAATGACATTTGGTAACGAGACTATTGATTTTAAAATATTCGCTCCGCAATGCTGGAAATCACCGAAATAAGAATGGAAAAGAGCTACCATATAAGAGAAATAGAACAGAAAGGATTTGGGAAGTTCAGATGAGCATTTTTTTTTGTTTATTCTTATTATAACTTATTGAACCATTATTGTCATGTAACTTCAAAGAAGCCAAAGGTGGACACAGAGGATGGGAACAGGCTGTATATGTGTGTGCTCCCCACCCAAGAAGAATAAATTTAGACTGCTCGTTACTTACATAAACCTGGCAACAAATGTCACGAAACTGATCTAAATGATTTTCCGAGATTTGCATGCCCCTCCATTCCGGAAAAATTTATAGATTTTTCATTGAAAGAGGCTCCTATATTCTTCGAATCTGAAAATCAATAGAAATGTAGAAATGATGGTCTTATTTTTTAACAGATGAAAACGCGTTGGCAATAAAGAAAAATAAAACATTTTTAGGCAAGTAACGCATGTAAACGGGCAATACCTCATATTTCCTCTAAAATCTAAAGACTTTTAATAAAATAAGTTTTTTTTTTTGGCACTTTTTTGAAAGTCAGTAAGGCATAAAAGTCATAACTTCATGAACATATTCCGAGGCATGTTCTTTCGTGTTTATTCTACAAGCCCTAAGCTGGCCGTACATTGGCGTACGCAGGGGGTGTTGATGGGGTTGTAACCCCCCATTGCAATGAAATTTTGTATATTTAACATAGGAATATGTGAGTTGTAGCTCTGTAACTCCCCCCCCATTAAGCCTATAACCCCCCCTTACAAACTTTCTACGTACTCTTATTTCAGACTAATATAGGCGATTTACCCATTGCTATGCACACTAGTTTCAAGCAGGGACTTGTGGGGGATACCCATGGGCCGGGCGCAAAACTTTAATAATATAACAAACATAATCTGTTATTAAGCATATTTGGTGACTGGGGCTGATTAGCTCATCTGCCTAGGGATTCGTAAATCCTGCCTTCGACTCTGGCTTCAAATTCTTTCGGCCGTGTCCCGTTTTTCGCTCCTGGGTGAATTCAGGGCCGAAGCTAGATGATTTTGCGCCCCTGGTATCCAAATTACGCGCCCTAATCACGGATCAAATGAACTCTCCCTTCTCTCTCTCTCTCCTCCAACCCTCCCCATTTATTTCCTCACGCACTTCACCTTGTAATGAATTCTTTCACAGAAATTCAACACTTGATTTATTATCTCTCAATAAAAGGTTTCAGCAGAGAAAATGACTTTTAATGTGAGTGTTGACAAATATTTTATGTAATTCAGTTGTAAAACAAAGCATAGTTAGGCCTGAGTGATACATGGAAATCGTACAAAAAATATCTCGTACTGATTTTTTTTTTCATAATAATAACTTTACAGTATAATACTATATGATATAAAATCGCATTGCTTTCACAATATCTACGTGCTTACCAGTTCTCTCATTTTGATTGTTTCTTATAATGCATTTAGGTGTTATATGTTCTCTAGATATATTCCTCCGTGAGTTATTTCAGCCGATTTAAGTCCTGCTCTACGTCCCTGGCGGGGGGCCTTCCATGTCATTCCAAGCTACGGCTCTGGGTGGACCTCACTCTTTTGCTTCTTTTATTTGGGATTGCTAGAAAGCCTGAATGTAGCTGCGTCTCTGGTTTAAATCTTTCACATTAGTTGACATTAACTGAAATCACACACTGGAACAAGTAAGTATAATCCGATTTTCCACGAAAAGTAATATAAAACTAAAATTATGGGTGCAACAACCTTGCACTTCGTATTGTCCCTTGAAACTCCCACCACCGGCAATGTGTGAAAACACATCAAGCGGACATTTCGCACCATAGCTCTGAACTTTCTTTCAAACACTCAAGTTTATGTGTTTTTCGTCTTCTTCCCTAAAGGGAAAAATAGAGGAGTCCAGCAGAGCACGGATGATCCTGGTAAAGACAGAACATCGTGTTTGCAGAGTGTGCTCCAGGTGAAGCGAACATTTGTAAAAATTTAAATGTATGTCATTTCATTACGCTTTAAAATTGTTAGCTGGTCGATTTCATCTACGCTTTCGTTAACGCTACCTTTGACATCGACCCACGACAGAGATCTCATGAAAAGGAAGTACACTTTCATGAGAATGATTGATATCGCCCGTGTTGACAAGATCATTGGCAAAAATCTTGTCAGCACGGACGATGTTCCCCGCAGATCTGTTGGTTAACGGCCAGCGTGTATGACAGATGTTTTTGACTTCATATCTGCCATCTTTAAACCATTTTTCCTAGTTCTATATTTTGATTTTCACAAGAATATCTTCACAGAACTGTGTGCAAAATCTCTAGAGATGCTCAGAAGTATTTTTATTCTCATTGGCATAGATCAAGAGTGGTTTACCACATTATCGGGGATGGAGGAGGTCCCTACTTCTTGCGTTTTTTTTACTTTCTTTTTTCTAGTATTGAGTAAGTGTACCATTATATAACATTATTTTTTGTATTCGGCTCCTTAGTTTATAGTCGAAATAATAATCACAAATGATAGCTTCCACAAAATATGAAAGTTGGTTGTCAATCGTTCACTAATCATTCGATCTGAGTCATTAGTGGAATACCTGGGTTTGTATTTCGTTCACCATCTGTAGGATGTCAGGAGAATACTAGGTGAGGGCCAATTACAGGGAATCCTGAAGATGTTCATCTTTCATGGTGGAACATTGGTTACTCTTCGTCATTTTCAGATGTGTAAATGTAGATTCACACAAATACGTTGAACCGAAACGTGAGTGTAGACTTTCACTGCATTTTTTTCAAATTGGGAAATTTTTCTCTAGTCATGAACTCCTAGAATGATTCTTCTCCTGACCGGGTTTCAGAAGAATGTCATTTTTTAGGGTTAATATCTCAGTTTAAAGATATTTTTTGCTCAATAAGAAATTTTTACTAATACCGACTGAAGATTTTAATG
>QLNU02015003.1:58660639-58713439 GCA_006491805.2 Dysdera silvatica
AGAGAAATATATATAAGGAATAGTAAACATTGGTAAAAGAATTCAATCGAAAATAATCCACTCAGTTTCATTTATTTATTGCCAACTTTATATGAATCATCCTACAGTATTAAGTATCTTAAAAATAAATCTGTTGTGCTGCCGCCCCAGCCGCCCACCAAATTCGCTTATATGCTCACGCCGGGACTAGATGGGGGTCATGAACTCTCCATCAAAGTTTGATTGTCCAAAACTATAATATCGTGCATATAATATATACATACAATAAATAATATCCCAATAACGCCGTTCTAATTAAGGACTATTTACTTTTAACGTCGACGTTTTGTGGTCCTGCAAATGTTTCGTAGAATTGCGTATATTCCAGTTGACGTTTATTTCTATTCTACGACGTTTTTTCTTTCACTTGGAAAATGGTTAATAGGATAGATTACTGCATCTTTGTATATAAAAAACTGTAGCCTTGTAATGCTCCCCTTGTACATTTTTTGCGTACGCTTTTGACTGTAATCCGAATTCGTAAATAATTTTATTGCAAATGTTTCATCATGCAGATATTTGGCCATTGGTAGCTTGGATAGCTTTGATGAATCTGCGAAATGATTCATCATTTACTGATGATGATTAGGATAATTTACACCGTCATTCATCATTCACAGCATATTGAAAGAAATGTTTGTTAATGTGTAAATTGCATAACTTCCCAAAGAATAGGTTAACAAGAGGAATTGCTATGAGAATTGTAAGTGAATGCCATGATTATGCAATTAATTGGAGGGGGGGGGGCAGATGGGAAGGGGGAGTATATATCTGCGTAGGATAACCATGCACCATATTAACCTATCAGGAATTCTTCATGAAAGGCTTTGTTTTGTGTTTTGTCTATTTGCATAATTCATGCAAATTTCGAACTGGCGGTTATACTCCATATGGAATTTCTTAAACTATGAAATCTAAAAGTAAATTATGTTTGACTATTTTATATTATTTACGGAAATATGTGTAACTATGAAATATAAAGGTAAATACGAAATATGAAAGTGTACATGGAATATGAAGGTAACTATGTAATTGCAAAAGTAAATCGGTTTGACGCAAATATTGTGTTTTTTTTAGTAGGGTCGTGGTTTTTTTTTGTTGCTTTTTTAGATTATTAGTCATATTATATTGATTACATTTCGCACGTTCCGTTAATCATCATGAAAAAAAAATTAATGTGATGACGTAACAGATGGTAAGATGAATGAAAGTCACAAGAATATAAACCTAATGATGTATAGTCCATTCGTGCGGAGTTGATGTCCGATCCCGTTACCAGACGGGTTGTTCCATTGCAGTTTAGGGAAGGGCGTCTTGCCGTAACTGGTTTATCGCGCGCGAAAAACCAGCTATGGTAAGGCGCCCTTCCCTAAACTGCAATGGAACAACCCGTCTACTAACGGGATCAGGCGTCAGGTCTGCGCGAACGGACTACAGGCGTAGTAGCAGTTAACGAAGGAATTTTTTAACGCACTGGCGTACGCAGAGGGTGTTGATGAGTACGGGTGGTAACCCAGGGACAGTTCTAGCGGGGCTGCAAAGCCTGCAGCGGGGAGTGCGCCAGTGTAAAGGGGCGCCAAGCAAGGGAGCGCCTCTATAGGGTTGGTGCCGATAAAATATTTGGTAAAAAGTATCTCTCGCGAACTTGCGTTATTAGCGACACCAATGGACGTAAGTCTAGTGGTGTTTATTATAACAGGGAAATGGAAAATGGAGAATTACTCGTAAGAACATGGTTAATTTATTCCTTATCTTCCAACTCGTCTTCTGTTTTTGTTGTAAACTTTTTACTTCTGCTATTAGCATTAGCCTTGTCAAAGGATATGATGACTGGGCGAAACATATCCAAAACTTTACACAAGCACGAAACCAGCCAGTATAAGGCACATGAAGTGTTTCTTAAAATGGAAGGAATTTCAAAAGAATCTGAAAAACAGATCAACTACTAACTTTCAAACTCAGAACATGCACGAAATGGATGAAAAACAGTCAAATATGTAAGAAAGATTAGTTTAAATAACCAAATTCCCTGGGGTGACAAAGTATGGCATTCCGGGGATTACCAGATTATATCAAAAAGGAAACGGAAATTTTCTACAACTGATAGAACTTTTTGCTAAGTTTGACCACGTCATGGAAACTCACGTAGAGAGCGCTCTACGGCAAAAAGGTTACATTCGCTATTTATTAAATATAATTTATTAAATATTGACAATTCAGCCCTATGGAAAAGCTGTTGTGATTTAGAAAACCTTTTAACATGTGACGGTAACAAAAATGTGAATAGTATAGAGCTCTGTGATGAACTGTATGCTTTTAAGGACATTTTCAGTGAAGATAAAGTGAAACTTGGAAACCTTCTTCAGTTTATTGCATCTAATTATTTATCCTTTTCTAATTTAAGAATTGTATTTAGAAGATTATTGACTATTCATATAACTGCAGCAAGCAGTAAACATTCATTTTCAAAATTGAAATTCATTACGACATATTTAAGAGCGAGTATTTTACAGGAGCGACTTGTAAATCTTACATTAGTATCAATACAAAATGACGTGTGTGTTGAAATATATATATGTTAAGAAAGTTATTTCTGATTTTGTAAATATGAAAGCAAGAAAGATAATTCTGTGCATAAAGCTGTACAAAATTCAATAAGTTTTCTCATTCATTCATTCATTCACATTCAGTCAGTCAGTCGTTCTAATTATTTCCATATTGCGCTAAATGTGGCCTGTATAATATTCGACGATTTTTAT
Source organism: Dysdera silvatica (assembly GCA_006491805.2). NCBI lineage: Eukaryota > Metazoa > Arthropoda > Arachnida > Araneae > Dysderidae > Dysdera > Dysdera silvatica. The sequence continues at coordinate 58,663,438 of QLNU02015003.1, forward strand.
TTTTGGGGGAGGGACTCAAATCTACCTTGAAGGCGGAGGTCGAAGAGCTCGCTGGCCCTGTTGTAACACCCCCACCACCACTATTGCGATGAAATTTTGTATATATACATATGAAGATGTGGGTTGTAGCTCTGTACCCCCTTCTATTGAACTTTCAACCCCCTCCTTATGAACATTCCGCGTACGTCGTTTCAACGTATGTCTTGAGCTGACTTTGCCGTCTCTTGTCAGGTAATACATGTGGACTTTGTTGTGTACAATGTCATACGTTCTTTGCGTTGGGCATTTATGTTTCGTCAATTGCATTTTAGCATAGTGATTATCTGACGCATACAGAAGTCTTTCAGAAAGAATGACGCCTGGCGAAGGACGGCTTCTAATGCGTCTGAAAGCTCGAGTGATCTATTTCATTTGCTATTTTATCAATGTTTATCCCCTTTTATGTAGGTAATATGTAGTTAACAGGGACTTAAAACTAAGTTAATTAGGTTTTCAAACTCACGATAAATAAATATATCGTAGAAGAATATCGTTATCGTTTTGATATTAGCCTTAACTATTTACACTAATTTAAATATGTGTACTGTGTCAAAGGTAGCAATAATGATGTAGCGTATAGCTTCTGGTGCTTGAGAGAGCACATCGTTCCTCTTCGCCAGAAGTCGACTCTAGTGATCTCAAAGTGGCGCATATATGATAAAAAGTACATGAACATTCAGATACTGAATTAAATAACTAAGTAAATAAATAAATAAATAAAAATAAAACTCTTCGCGCAGTCTACGTAGCAGTGGTTCTCAAACTTTATATCCCACTGACCCTTGTTTCTTGACACATGCTTTGTCACAGAACCTTTCTACAACGATATAAGGAAAACCCAAAGAATTATTATTTGCTACTACTTATATAAAAACATAAGAATAAGCAGTAAATATATCAGTATAAAAAGTAATACTTTTATATGTTCTGTCTGGATATTGGTTATGTCAATTACTAATTGAATTACCAATGAATTAATTGTGATTGAAAATAGCTATCATGGAGGAAAATTACAGAATTTATAGATTTTATTGGAATTGTCGGCCAATGCTTTCGGACCTCCTGGGGTTCATCGCGGGACCCGGGGGTCCCATGGAACCCACTTGAAGGAACACTGGCCCATGACAAGTTGGAAAAAGATAGCTACCATACATTTTTTTTACACAGTTACTATCACAGTGGAGTAACGATTGTTTACTCACGCAGTGGAAATACAATTGTCTACCGCACTGAAATCCGGAGTTTCACATCAATGGCGTTGTAGAATGCAAACCGTAATCCAAATTTTGTTATTAGGCAGTGAAAGTTTGAACCTCTCCGAAAACTGTATAGTTAGGCGCATCATGACCCTTATTCTCCTATTTATGACGTAAAACACAGATCTATTCTGGAACGCTTTTTGTTAGATTTCGAGAGAGAATTTCTGTTTTTTTTTTTTAATAGGCAGTTCGAGATCAATTTTGATAAGTGACAGCATAAGTTTAGGGAAGGGCGTCTTGCCGAAACTGGTTTTTCGCGCGGGAAAAACCAGTTCCTCCAAGACGGCCTTCCCTAAACTGCAATGGACTAACCCGTCTGCTAACGGTATCACGCGCCAACTGAGCGTGGATGCATAGAATATTGGTGATGGTTAAATATGGTGATGATATTTTATTTCTAATAGGATAGTCTTTTATAAAAAGTAGTTTAAAAAATGTTAGGTGAGGGATATAATATGTAATTAGGTTCATTACGATATGGTGAAGCATCCTTTCGCCTTTCCCCTGAAAAACAGACTTCTTCTGAGAATCAATCAAGAAATCAAGCAAGCATGCAAGCAAGCAAGCAAGCGTTTTTTGATTGGCGACACTTTCGTTGCGGGATCCTATTGCGTCTACATTTAATTATTAGTCCCTACAATATCACAATTTCACGTTCTTTTTTAATTATTCGTGATGAAATCATGATCATCGCTTTAAACGCCATGTTTCGACGAAAATATATACCACCTTCATCTGCATGAAGACTTAATGTGGCTGACCGTTAGGGTGGAGTTGAACAGCGTAACACTCAGAAATTGACGAGATGTGTCAACATTTCCGTTTTTTATTTCCTCTAACACTCTGTCTCGAACTATGCATGACATTGTAAAAACAAATTCCTTTATTAAATCGTATAATTTTTACTGGGGACCCGTCACGACGGATTGTGGTTATTTGTATTTTTTGTTTTTTGAATTGCAGTGTTATTGCATACATATGTATTTTCCAAGTGAAATAGAAAGTTGCTACAGCCATTGTGACAAATAAATAAAAATTGTTTGTTGTTTATAATCAGAGGCGGATTTACGATTTTACTGTCTGTAGGCTGATATATATTGCCATAGGTAGGCTGATATGGTATGCCGCTAGTAGGCTGATATGGTATGCCGCTAGTAGGCTGATATATTTTGCCGCCTTTTCCTACTAAACAACCAGAGACGTAATTAAGATTTTGACGCTGTTGGAGGCTGTTTAAAATGGTTCTTTTCGCAAATATTCGCGAATGTGGTTCCTTTTGAATCACTATACACAGAATGGGAAGAGCTAATCGGAAAGGAAAAACGAAAGAATTGAATCGCATATTACATTACTTATTTAAAAACTTTGGCGCAGTATAGCCCAGATGCCTTTTGTGCCATAAAACACCTAAACAAACAAACTTATTTAAAAACTATATTTAAAAAAAAAAAAGAAAGTTAGTAATAGTATTACACATTAGCACTTGATGTTGGTTAAGATATACGGACGCGTTTTGTACAGTTATCGTCGTTCTTCGTCAGAAACAGAAAAAAGTAATCTCTTCTGACCATTTCATAACTCTTTGATGATCCTGCACTTCGTACTTTTGTTTTGCAATCTACAAGATTTGAATCTGAAGCATTCGGAAGCCCGGAATATCCCGAAATATGTCAATAATCTCTGTCTGTACTATTTCATTAATGTAGACTTTGAAACTACCAATTGCGAATGATATTAAGTTATATCGTTTTTGATCAAAGGCTATTATTTATTTTTATTTGCGACGGATTTCATAGTGTTTATTCATATGACGACAATATACAAAACTTAAGGACAGAAATTACTATCTTAATTATTTTATTATATTCGTCACTAACGTTTCTTTCCGAGGTGCACGGAGCATCTAATTTCATTGAGTAAAATTGACGCAAAACTGACACAATTACATAATTTGCGGTGTTAGTCGTTATTTCAGCAGAAACCTGGCCACTTTTTTCATAAGAAATATATGAAGTTGTTATCATTCGCTTAGCCTATTTGTATTTTCTATTTCGTTCAATTGACCTCTGTGCAGTTTATCACTATTCTCTTTATCTATGTCAGTAGATCAATTGAAAATTGACATTTCTTTTATAATTTTTATACCGAAAGACAACGTAATTCTTAAAATTTGAAAATACTTTGTTTTTATACGCCAAATTCTCTGACACTAAGATATAGGCAGTAGTATATTAGCAACCTCTTATCAGTGGCGTGTATATGAATGCTTTTAATGGGGGGATGAGAAAAATCATTACCTCTTTCTAGGCTGTCAAGCATTTTAGTTAATGTACAAGATAAAATAATTGATATTACTTGATAATTAATAATGAACTAAATAATGAACTTAATGAATTAATAATGAACTAAAAATTACCTTATTTTAAAATGTAACTGTAAAACTTTTGAAAATAAATGCATAGCAGTGTTACCATTTTGTGCGAAGAAAATTTCTCTGAAAGGAAGACAAAATTTCCCACACCGGCTCGAAATTTCCCTCAATTTTTGTTTCTTTTTTTTTTGATGAGAAAATGAGTTTTTACGTGTTCTTATAATTGGATACCTATACGTATATTTCGATGTAAAACGGTACAAAATTTGTACCGTACAATTCTTACAACTGCATATTGCGACTAATAAATGTAAAAACAAAATGTTCTTTAAATTTACAGGATTTTTTTTGTTTTTTCTCTCAAAATATTGATTTTGTAACATATCCCCTTTTAACAACGACTACTTCAATTATATGTGCATCTATTTCATTGAACAAATTAATAAAATATATATTCATTTAGAAAATTGTTGCTCCAATTATGCCCAATACAGATTTACATTTTTGTACAACTTCAAATGATTGTTTTTGATTGGAAAAGTGCAGCCACAGACGTCTTTTGATTAAAATGATGAGAGAATTACAGTATTCAAAGCGACCTGCTAAATGGGATAAGCTTGAATTAATGGAGATAAAAAAAAATAAGATGATTCTAAAAAATACTCTCGTCTTAAATTAATGTCGCCTGTTTTGCGGAGAAAAGATTATTTTCGCAGCTGTCAAAATCATCGCGGTAAGTAGGAATGAAGTTAGCGCCATTGGTGACCAAAGGGTGATATAATAAATTCCCCCACGAAAAACTCACAAAAATCTCGCCCCGGAGGCTTTCTTGTGTTGACCATATTTGGCAATTGTGTTATCCCTGCGGAGGGTAATAATACCTTAACACCTTTACATACGGAGAAAGAGAGCGTTGTTTCCTGTCCTCATTCGTCTAGCGGTCCAAGACACTCCGGGCTAAACGGAGGGACCCTGGTTCGAATCCAGGATGGGGAAAGCGTCTCTTTTTCTCCAAAATTACATAAGCTCTAGTTTGAGCTGTAATTAATACGTGGGTGGCAAAAATTATTGTATAATAAATTTCCCCCACGAAAAACTCACAAAAATTACTTTTTTGAGCACACCACCACTTCATTAGTGGTTAATCGTCCCTATAAAAAAACGAAGCAAAATAAACTGGTTTGATTTAGAATTAATTTACTTCTTCGTTGGGAGATTTTTTAATTATATGTATGCATGCGTTTATTAAAAAAAAAGTGGGAAATTTTTTCTGTCGTATCGCAGACACTGGAATTTCCCACAGTTTGGTAGTTTTTGTTATTTTTCCCTTTTTCCCACAACGTTAAAATTTTAACAACATTTAATTTGTCCGTGGGAAATTTCACGCAGGTTGTCGACACTGATGCATAGTAGAATCGGGCAAATCAAATTTTTAAACAACGGTTTGTGGGGGGGGAACCCCTGATAAATCATTTATGTCTTTAGGTCTGGGGAAACTTTTAATGTCGGCTTGTATTCTTCCGCTTTGCGAGAGTCCCCTATGCTATTAAAACTCCAAATTCTGGGCAAGCCACGCTCTTGTTCTTGAAATGATAGTGATTCGAATTAAATGATAGTGATTCGAAATCCGTTCAACACATCAGCTGGCTTATGAAAATACTGCAATAATATATCGTAATTTCGCGTAGAAAAAGAGAGAAAGAGAGACTTCGCGAATACCCCCCATCCCATGCTCAACAAAAGTTAATGTTCAATATTTGTTAAAATTTTAATTCAAATAATTTTTTAACCGTTCGTGTGCATTTAAAACGGAAGTATAGAAGAACTAAATATCCACAAAATTCAGAAAAGCATGTGGGTTTCATATGTCATTTGAATATGAGTGAGGAGGCTCAATTTCCTAAACAACGTACTCGTAAATGAAAGGTTTCTGAAAAACATTTTCGTTGAAAATTTCGGGAAGTCTATTGCGAGTTCAGCTGATGCATGAAGTAACCCAATCGAAAACTTGTCTTTCGCTAAGCAGTCAATTTCATAGCGTATGCGATGTCTTTTTATTTTTCGCTCATTTTTAAATCTTTCCGCTAATTTTTTGCACTAATTTTTAAATCTTTCTACTTTCTATTGTTTTTTTACACTCATTTTTAAATATTTATACTTTTCACTAATTCTTTTACACTAATTTTTAAAGTTTTCCACTTTTCACTAATTTAACATTAATGCCGCAATAGCGAGGCTGGTTAACTACCTACGATCACACATTTCACTAATAAGCTTTCATAACATACGTGATTAGAACTAGAAATAGGCAATTGATTACAGTCCGTTTGTTATAGACTCTCTCTTCATTTGACATACACTAAAATCTTCCTACAGGCCCCCCTGCAGATGCAGTCCCCCCCATGCCCGTATCCAGAGGGGGATCTTAGGAACCGGTCGCCCCCCGAAACTAAATTTTTAATGGGACTTGGCTACGGCCTTGCATGCTATGATTGTATCGATACATGCTGTAAAATTTTTTGAACCACCACGAAATTAAATTCTCGCTACGGTCTTGCTCCCGCCCCCCGGTTTTGTGGTCTGAGAAAAATTCCCTGGCAAGAAACACCCCACAATTATATTCCCTCTTTTACGGCCACCCTGTTTTTTACGGATAAGTTTTCCTGTCTGGTAAGCGTCCACAAATGAGGAGTTTTACCGTGTTAGAATTCTTTTATTACTTTATTACTCTTTACTACTCTTTTATTATTTTATATTGATGAGCATTTGTCATTAAATTTCTCGAGCGCCACCTGGTTGGTATTGTGGGAAAGCGAAGCCTTCCTTTTCTATTTCGTTCGACGGTAGCGATCTGTCATAATTCATTTATTCAATAAGCTTTCTTTTTGGTTTTACGGCTCAAAGACTACAGTGGTCATGCTGCGCCGGGACCTACTGTTTTCCGAGGAATCCGAACCTCTTAAGGCCTAGGGAACCAAACCCCGGACTACAGTGAGCAGTGCGATCTTTATGAGATCTCTGAGTAAGCGTTCTTTTTGCACTGCTGGGAGTCGAACCCGGATTAGCCGCGCAATAGGAGAACGCGTTACCACACTGCGCCACCGCAGGGTGTATTATTCAATAAGCCTAAAATGCACAAGGAGGATCGCGCACATGATCCTGCCATGTTATTATCTTCGATCACTGGATACGTTTGCAGCATGGTAGTAAAAATTCTCTCTCTAGTAAAGAAAACCCGCATTTTTGTGAACTATTGCCCAGGTCCTGCAAAATATCCCATAGAACTGTTGTTAATTTCAGCTTTAAATCAAATCAAAATTTATTTAACAGGGAGAATAATGACAAAAGGTTAAAAACCTAGCAGGCTCACTGTACCTGAACGTAAAAAAAAAAAAACCCTTCAATTTACGAAGTACAAAAGTACACCTATAAAAAATACATTCTTTTTTTACGATCACAATTTCCCAACTTCCTTTTCACTGCCTTTCTTCGGACGACGAGAAGTTGGAAAGGGAAGGTACGGGGGGATTTCCCTAAACCCGCTCTCTAGTTGGACTTCGGATTTCCCAAGTTGTAAAAGGTGGGTTGATTGTAACCAATTTCGTATTATTTTTAGTATTTACGGCACTTCGCTGGATATTCCGCCGTGTTAATTTTATTGAGCTTGTAGATTAAGATGTTAATTCTATTGAGCTTGTAGATTAAGATGTGAATTCTATTGAGCTTGTAGATTAAGATGTTATATGTAGATTAAGATGTTAATTCTATTGAGCTTGTAGATTAAGATGTGAATTCTATTGAGCTTGTAGATTAAGATGTGAATTCTATTGAGCTTGTAGATTAAGATGTGAATTCTATTGAGCTTGTAGATTAAGATGTGAATTCTATTGAGCTTGTAGATTAAGATGTGAATTCTATTGAGCTTGTAGATTAAGATGTTAATTCTATTGAGCTTGCGGATTAAGATGTTATATGTAGATTAAGATGTTAATTCTATTGAGCTTGTAGATTAAGATGTTAATTCTATTGAGCTTGTAGATTAAGATGTTAATTCTATTGAGCTTGTAGATTAAGATGTTAATTCTATTGAGCTTGTAGATTGAGATGTGTGAATTCTATTGAGCTTGATTAAGAGATTATTGAGATGTTAATTCTATTGACTTGTAGATTAAGATGTTAATTCTATTAAGCTCAATAGAATTAACACTGCGGAATATCCCGCGAAGTGCAGTAAATAGTAAATATGATATAGGACGCCGTGAAAGCCTTCGTGAAAGTATCGATTTCGTATTATTTAATACATTTATGAAGACGAACATTTATGGGATAAATGCTTTTTATTTACACATTCACGAGGAGAGGGAATATTGATTAAAAGTTGAAAGTTAGGGTGGGCTGGTTACGTAGCTCTGTGGCCTCATTTGAGAAACTGCGATATAGGGTTGGTACACCTAGATTTGACGTTCGTATTTTGAATTCAGGAGGTAAAGACGTGGGAATTTTACTGTGTGTGCATATAGGAATTTGTTGATGAGTTGCGGTTTTAAATTTAAATTGTTATTAATAAATTAAAACTGTTTAAAACCCGGGCATAACTTGATCTGTCATTAGCAAAATAAAAATAATAAAAGAAGGGGCCTATATCCTGTAAAGGTCCGAAGTTGACCGCGAGAAAAAATACATTTACAAACGGTTTTGAAACTGTTCTTTATAATTGGAATGGATTTTACGCTTTTTGGTCTTGTTTAGTTTCGCATTTACGAACTTTCCATTTTACGAATTTTTTAAGGTCCCCAGCGATCCCCAAAAGACTCGAGTCTAGCACAGAAAAGGTGATAGGGTCTCGGAAATTGGGTACCATTTTTGTTTTTGGCTTAACATCGCAAGGACAGCAAAGGTGCTGCGCCGAGACCTACTGTTTTCCCATTGATTTTGGCTTAACGTCTCAAGGACAACGGAGGTGCTGCGCCGAGACTTAGTTGTCCGATTGTATTTTGGCTTAACGTCGTAAGGACAGCAAAAGTGCTGCGTCGGGACTTAACAGTTTTCCGAGGGATCCAAACCTCTGCTGGTGAAGGAACAAAACCCCGGGCTACGATGGCTAGAAAACCGACAGGGGTTTGGTGATATCATCAGAAGACAAACCGGGCCTAGTGACACGATAGAAGACTGCGTCAGCAATGCGCCACCGCGAAGCAGTGCACTTGCGTTTTTCGAGAGCAAGTCGAACACCTTAAAGATCATCAGCCTCAATCCCCAGGCTACAGAGCGGTGTTTGGATTTTATGTCACGTTTGAGAGTCGAATTTAAACTAATGGCACGTGAACGCATTACCATGCGGGCTCAAATTGGGTATAAGATCATTTTGCATTCGAACCATTATGCCCAAATATTTAAATAACACATTTACTAAATTTTTAGCTTTCTATGGCATATCTCCTTAAAGATCGTATGGACAATAATTTACATAATAAATAACAAGTGCATCGAAAGTCACATACAGTGTGCATATAGGTACTTGTAATAAGACATATGTACTTGTAATAAACTATATGCACTTGTAATAAACTATATATCCTTGTAATAAACTCTATGTGCTTGTAATAAACTATTTATACAGAAATGTGTTAAATATCAAGGTTTATGGCACAATGATATTGTTGTCTGTTTATATATCGTCTGCACTGAATATGTATTATCTACTATTTAGGTAACTCAGTAATGGTATGTAATGTTATTTTTGCCTTGATCTTATAAATAAAATTTAATATTATTATTAGTCTAATATTATTATTATTAAAAATATTGATTTATTGGAAAAATATTTTAGTTGTTTTTTATGGCGCAAGGACAACCAAGATATTGCTGAGCCAGGAGTTCAAGGTTTCTGAGGAATACACACTCCCCTGGGAAAACAAACCTCGAAGCACGGAGCGTAGAAAAACGGGACGCGGTTTAACATACTATCGGGAGTTAAACCCGGGGTGTTGTTGCTGCGGAGAATCAATTTATTATTGTAAGATCAATTGTGAATTAATTAATATTATGGTCAATACCAAATAACTAAACTCAATAGCAATAACGTGTAGTAAATCTGCGTTAAACGCCCATTGGTAAAAAAAAACAAAAAAACCTTACTTTTCACTGTCACTAAATGCCCATTGTAGTCAGGGGTTTGGTTCTCTAAGCCATCAGATGCCAGGGGCGGACTGGGTCGGTGCGTCCTCAAGGTTGATAGGACTCGCGCCCTCCGAAAATCCAAGGTATGCGCCCTTTGAGAGGACCCAGTCCGCCCCTGTCAGATGTTGGAACTTCTCAGAAAATTGTAGGCCCACTACCTTATAGTGACGCAGCCGAACGCCATCGACCCGGGTTCGATCCCGAATGGTATCATGTAACGCTTGCAGTTTTCTTGCCGCCGAAGTTCGGTTCCCGTGATGGCAGAGGTGTTCGGATTCTTCAGAAAACTATAGGTCACGGTGCAACATGATCTTAACTATCCATACGTTTTAAGAAAACAACGAAAAAGCTACGGATATGAGAAAAGTCACTATGGCCCATGGCAGATTTCGCTCAAGTGCGTAGGTAAATGCAGTGGGGTGTTGACAAGTCGGTGTTTCTGCTTTTAGCTAGTATCTGTCGCGAGAAACTCGAGTTACGGGCAGCTGTTGCCTAAAATAACCGAAGCAACGTCAAACAGGAATCTGCGTTCACCATTCCGACATAGTGGAGTAATTGTAGATGCTTTCGTTTCGCATTCTTATGTGGCGTTCGGAAATTTTTGTTTGACATTCGAACTGCTTTCTTTTGTGTCTTCGGATTTCCATTGTCTGACACAGGGGTTGGCGACGTTTTAGAGATGTTGTGCTAAACCAACGCTGTAGTGTCATTGACGTACTAACTTAGATTTCCCAAAGCAATTGCGAATCTTTATTTTGTAGTCCAACTATAAATACAAAAATTAAGTGAATCTTCTGTTCTTCATACACGAAAAAAATTATTTTTCCCGAAAATACCTTTGTAATGTCCCCGGAGATATATTACTGGGTTTATATTATCCATTTATATACAGCCACTTGACCTATTGTAATAGCATTTGGGAAAATCTAAATAAGAAAAATACCAGAGTAATTAAATCGCTACAGATTAAATTTATAAAAATAATTGAAAAAACTAAAAGTTTAAATCAAATTATATTGTTTAGCAAATATGGTATTCTACCAATAGATAAGATATATGATTATAGTATATTAAAAATAATGTTCAAAAGAATAAAAGGAAATAAATATATAGAGAATATTGAATTAATAGATTATGGAAACAATCGAGCTTCCAGAGAAAAGGTCAATATAGACTACCAAAAATTAGAACGGAATTTTATAACAAGGACATTGAATATTCGGGCTTAAGGAGTTGGAATAAAATACAAACACTCTTAACGACATAAATAATATTAATCTATTTAGAAAAAAAAATATTAGATTATTTGCTAAGAGGTGATTTTGCGCCATTAAATTGTTAGGGTCCTCAGCCTGTTAAATCGTATGATTTTTACTGGTGACTCGTCACGATGGATTGTGGTTATTTGTGGTTTATTGAATTGCAGTGTGTGTGTTATTGTTTATATATGTATTTTCTAAGTGAAATGGAAAGTTGCTACAACCATTGTGACAAATAAATAAAAAAAATTCAACGTTTGTTTTCCAAGCACAGACAGCTCGATTCTTTTATTCCATGATTTTTTTTTTTTTTGCGTCTGGTGAGGCATGATCCTACAACCTTCTACTATCACGGCAGGTGCTCTTATCAACTAAGCCACAGACGATAAACACTCAATTATTTACGAGCGTATTTAAATACTGTTCTCCGAAACCGGTTATTTCGCGGAATGGTGCAGTACATGGACTGCTATTTAAACCAAATTGCGAAGAGACTATTAAAGTCATCGAAAAGTCGGTTTCAGCAGATCAGGGTTTAAGCTGGCTCAAAACATGCTGTCGCAAAAATGCTAAAATGGGAAAAAAAGTTGTAGCAAAATGCTAAAATGGGAAAAAAGTTGTAGCAAAATGCTAAAAAATATTAGTTGCTTTCGTTGCTCGAAAAATCGTATCAATGAAATTATTTATATCAACGATGCTTAACAGGTGCTGTTAAGAATTTTGAAGAGGAAACAAAAAGGAACAAGAAAAGATCGCTGAAGTGCAAAACGGATATTCTGGAATCGAGGAATCCTGTTTTCAGAGAATAAACTGTGGTTAAAAATGCCTGTCGCATTTTCGCGATGGGCAATAATTTTTTCTTCGCATTTTCGAGCAACTCGTCGCATTTTGCGAAAAATGCGACTGCAGCTTAAACCCTGCAGCAGATATATTTATACAAGTCGAACACTACGCAGATTAAATTAAGAAACAATTTTTATCAACGTTTTTTAGGCGTAGTAATAGTAACGCCGATGTTATGGCATGGTTAGATGGTGAAACGTTCGTAAAGAAAAGAAATGTCGCATTTCTTTCTTTTTTTTTCTTTTTTTTTCTTCTTTTTTTTTTCTGTTACGAACGTTTTACCATCTAAGCATGACATAACATAGTCGTTACTATTACGACGCCTAAAAAAATTTGACAAAATTTTCTTTTGAATTTAATCTGCGTAGTGTTTGACTTGTATAAATAAAACAAATATATTTAGGAAGTTGGGATGGTAAAAAAATAAAGTTTGGAATGAAAAGAACTGTTATTAACACTAAACCTACCGACATTTCATGTATACCTAAATCCTACCATGAGCGGTCAAATGCCCGCTTCAAAAAAAAAAAAAAAATGTATCTTAATATAGAAAGAGATTTTAGCCAATTGGATAGTAAACAAAATATTTTTTTCTATTTAGAAAAGTTTTATTTACATTTATGCATTTTCAGCACATTTTTTACAAATTACAGTATTTTGTATTGCACATTTTCCACATACGTATTTTTTACATTTTATACAAATTTTGTTAGTCTTATTGACTTTACAATATCTTATTGGACAAGCTTTCCGTCCAGATGAATCTATAGCTGTATTTGTTATTGTTTCTGATGAACATTCTTTGCTTAGCTGTCTCTCCTTCTGATATTCGGTCCCAAGCTCTTCTGCCAATTGAAATAAAAATTCTTGCCTCGATATTTCTTCACCTGTCGTTTCTTTGTATAAAATCCAAGCATTTATCCCGGCTAAATCTAAGATATTGAAAAATACCTGTAAAGGCCATCTTTGACATTTAGATTTTACACTATATTTTCTGGCCATTTGATTGGTTACATCTACACCGAATTTTGTGCTATTGTAAAATCTAATTGTCTCTGGTATACGGGTGTCACTTTTTTCAATTTCAACGGATGAATGCATTGAACTAAGTATCAATACTTTTTTATTGGGTTTAGCTTTGTAAACTGTAAGAATAAAATCATTCGATTTGTATAATATTGTTGAGAAGCGTGTCATACTATCCTTTGCCTGTCTCGCTAATTTTGGTATCTCTTTTATTTCTGCGAATAGTTCCAACAAGCGTTGTTTGTTGTTTTTTTGCTTGAAGTTTACTCGCTAATGACACGCTTGTAAAAAAAATTGTCAGTTGTTATATTTCTCCCATGGCCCGTATATGGTTCTGCTAATTTCAAAGTTACAAACTCCCCAAGTGGGACCGATGATTCTCTCCCTTCATCTTTTCCCAAATATGGAAAGCCGTTTACTATATACTTACTACTTACATCGGAAGCCAACCAGAATTTTATGCCAAATTTGTCCGGTTTATTGGGCATGTATTGAGTAAATCTACAACGTGCTTTTGTTGGAAACAATTGTTCATCTATAGAAAGATATGTTCCTGGTTTATAACAGTTTTGACTGTTTTCGATAAATTTGTACCAAACTTCAGAGATCAAAGCGAACTTATCGTTTCGTAAGCGTTGACTTCGTTGATTTCTGTTGTCAAACCGAATAAACCTCATGATTTCTGTAAAGTCATTTCGGCTCATAGTTGTCGAGAAAAATGACGGACCCCATTTCTTGTTCCATAAATATGATAGATCCATATTTTTAGCCTCACGTGCGCCGCGTGCATATAGAAGTCCAATAAATGCATATAATTTTGCAATAGATAAATTCTGTTTCGTTTTCAACACTCCAAATGCCTCTAATTCCGTATATTTTCTTACATGTTCAATTATGTTATGATCAATAATCAAGGAAAATGCCGACTCAACTCTGCCCTTTATAATATTTCGTTTAGCGTATCCTGTCGGTCCTGATATTTCCTTGAAAATATTATAAATCGGTGCTCTTCCGCGATTAGACCCTTCTTTTATTTTTTGCCAAACAGTTCCGTCCGTAGTAGTTTCAATCTCTTCCTCATTTTCACTTTCGGAACTAACTATAAATCTCTTCCTTTTTTGTCCTCTTCGTGTATTCAAAATATTCTCTTCGTCCGTATCGCTGTCCAATAAGTCACAATTATTTTCCGCTGTATCATTATCAATATCGGAAATTTCTTGGTCATCTTCCGAACAATCCTCGTCGATATTATTTATTTTGTCTAATAAATTGATATTCCTCGAATGTCTTGACATTTTTGGGGATGAATATACAAATGATAAAGTAAAAACTAAAATATCAAAATATAAATCTAACGGGACAAAAACATTGGGAACATAAATAAAAAAAATTCAAATGTAAATCACGCCACAAAATATTGTTGGCTCTGTTCACTTTGTTGAAACTAGCACTTATAACACGTAATGATCTCTATTATATGCTCTGTGAAATTTTGATGTTCTCTGTTCGGATCGCAAGATCGTACTGTCGTACAAAAAAAAGCTAGGCATTTGTTCCAATCGCGCGTTTGTTTACACTGTAGATCCACAATTACATTGTGGGCTCGTAAAACAACTTCAGGAGTGCGCTTTCCGAAGAATATAGTCGTAAATAACATGAATTGTTCAAATGACCGCTCGTGGTAGACTAGACATGCTATGAAATTTTTTCGGAAAGTAAACAATAAAGAAAGTTGTGAATATTGAAAAATGGGTTGTATGTATATTATAGGAAAAGTCAATAAGTTACATGGTGATACAGTAACGTTGTATACAAGAAATTCTAAACGACATTTCAAAAACGGTCATTTGACTGCGCGTGGTAGGTTTAGTGTTAAAGAAGCCAGTCTGACTAAAAATTAATGTGTTCTACATTTAGACAACCAACACTTAGTAACATTTCTCCTTAAGGGATGTGACAACAGGAATGGGGGTTTATTTGAAAACAAATAATATATACATATATATGTGTATATTTTAATTTCAGCAACCATATGCGGAATTTTAGTTTCATTTTTAAATTATTCCACTTGCTATTAAAAATTCACCCGCGTATCTATCGGCTGTGATATGCAAACAGTAGGTTACCGAATGCTGGACTAAACTATCCTCTCCCATGATTTTGAACATCATAATGATGTCATCATAAATTCACCATGATCATCATAATGAACAATCATAATGACACAAGTTAAATTTTTCTTGCGCAAAATAACGACATTTTTCTAAGCTTACAGAAACACGCTGACCCAAATTTGGAAGATTAAGTGATTTGATGTATACGGAACCAGATGTATGTAACCAGGGGCGTGAGAAAGGGGTGCTTATTGGGCTGAAGCCCCACTTCCACTGGACAGCAAGACACGTTTGTTTTGTTTAACGCTATCTGACATGATCTCTCACAAAGTTACTCAAGCCCTCCCCCCATAATTTTTGAATTGATACACCCCTACGTGTAACCAAAAAGGAGTAGCAAAACTAATTCGGAAGGATGTGTTTATTCGCGAAAGATTGAGACGTCCATCCCGCAATCACTTCATATATTTTTATCTTACGATTTTGTCAAACAATGATCACCATGCTTATCATCACCATTGCCACCATAATCAGACATACCTTTGTTGACAAGGGAACCACACCCCGGGCTACGGTGAAGAAAAACGTCAGTGGTTCTATGCTTTCATTGGAATGGACCCCGCATTAGTGGCGTGATAAACGATTGCTCTATTGCCACGCCACCTGGCGACATTTTTGGGCGGTCGAGTGGCATTTTACTGTATTTTTGACTGCTCCTTTCGTATTTAACGAAATTGATCTGTGCCCTGTTTACGCTCATTTTGCTCCCAGCGCAAATTCGCTATTTTACGCTCTTCGAAAAAAATCACCGACTTCAACTTACCGCATCAAAATCCTAGCAGTTTCGTTTCCATGAACACGTGGTTAAAAAACAGAGTTCTATGAACGTTATAACTATTTTTTTTTAATGTTTTTGGTGGCTATTATATTTGCTGACTCAGCATCATTTTTTATATTGTATAAGAATTTGTTTAGCTTTTAAAATTAAGCTTAAATTGACTTAGATCACGCGTTGCGGACGTTCAGCTGTGAATCTGAAAACACCCTAGCAGCCTAGCTGCTTTGAAAAGACCGGCTAATCGCCTTACCGGCAGCGAGTTTTCAAAGATGCCGCGGTGAGGTGATGCTTGTCCCGGGAAGGGGTTCTCGGCAGGGCTACTTCCGCTTTATGCTGCTTTTCATGAACCTATTACTAAACGTTGTACAGGGTGTATACAAAATGACGAAAAAAAAAGTTCACTACGCGATCCCTTGTGAAAAAAGGAATAAAAAATGTCCAGTGCAATTTTTGCTTAAAATCAATATTTAATGAGATAATTAAGGCCAAAGATGAACGAATCACGCTCCAGACACGCCCATCATTAGAAAAGCAAACCAAAGAAATTCTTGGAGAGGCACGGCTAAGCACAAATGATCTTATTCGTTAACTTCAAACCTGAAAATTTAGTTGCGTGTCCAAATACGTCATTGGAATTCCGAAGTATGGCTACCTAGTGAAGGTTTTTTCATCACCAAAGAAAGCCAATGGAATACCAATCTTTTTCTAAATCTGGTAACTTTATAAAAAATGTATCTTTTGGCATAGGGAGCATTCAAGTATTATGTAAGCAACTTTGCGGGAGTGGGTGGCTTTTGTGCTTATTTTCCTATGTTAGTTAATATTAATTTTTGCTTACTAATGGGGGTGGTGTTGAAAATGGCCAAAATATTGCTTACGTAATACTTGAAATCTCTCATAGCCGCTATTATGGGGTGGGGAGGGGGTAATTTCTTTATGAAAAATGAGCAGAAATAGGGCAATAGCCCTATTATATATTGGGTAATAGCCATTTTGAAGCCATCTGCCCCTTTTCCCGGCATTTAATCCTGTTGTTTTTGTATTCATATATCATGAGACAGCAGTAGCGTGCTGATAACCTCCACAGTAGGGAAAGCCCGAGAGGAAAAGGACCCAGTTCGTCATTGTTCATTTTCCACAAAACTTATAGTAAGTACTTTGAGAAAAAAAAAAATATCTATTATTTTACAATTAATGAGGCAAAAATTAATCATATGAAATTTTCTTTAAAAAATGAAATAGCGATCATCAGTTTCCAAATGGAAGGAAATAGCCTATGGCAAACTCAGAAGCAGCATGAACCTACTCCAAATGGGGAGGTGGGGCGGTCATTAACAACTCGGTACCGCCAATGAGCTTAGCAAACCAAATGACTTTCAATTTTAGTTTTGTTTAAAATATCGGAAAATGTGCACGTCGCGGACAGTGGCGGATTATGTATTTCAAGGGCAGAGGCGCGGGTCTAGAGTTCACTTTACTATACCGTTGTTAGCAAATATATTGCAAGCCTGCCAGACTGGCACGCGAAGAAATGTCGCTGGGACGCGGCTACTTACAAAATAAGAAAAAGTTACTATTAATTATAATATTTTTCAACAACAACGAAACAAAAGGTTTGAATCTGCTGGCAAACTGCACAATTCGATCCGTATACTTCCCATGCGTGGTATGAGTGGTTTTGCACGAGAAATCGCCAAATCTAGTGTCTGCTATTAATTATGACGTAAATGAACTAACTTTTGGGTGGAGTTCCAACCCCTTGAATTTCAAGTAACACGTGACCTAAGCAAGTTTTTAAAAACCAGTGAAATCTTAGCTTCTCATCTTTCTTCGTAGAAGGGCCGTACATGCGCAAACGCATGTGTCGTTGTATTAAAGCGATGTTAAATGGGCTGGCTTTGCCTTGTTATTGGTTTAACTATGATTTGAAATAACTTATTAAATATTGATTTTAAGCAAAAATTGTACTGGACATTTTTTATTCCTTTTTTCACAAGGAATCGTGTAGTGAATTCTTTTCCCGCCATTTTGTATACACCCTGTATAAAGCGGTCGTTGCATTTTTCTTGTAATTTTAGGCATACAAATAAAATACATCATGCTCGCGATTATACAGGTTATTTGATTTGCGGGTTATCTACACTTGAGGCTTGTTTGTTTGTTTGTTTATTTATTTATTTACATACTAAATTTGAAAATTGCCACTTAAAGAAATAATGTTATAAATAGGTTCGTAGATCCGAAAAAGCAATTATTTTTACGTACTAGGTGTGTTTACCAGAGTATGTGTAGAGTTATTATATAAACGCAGTTTCAACATCTAAACAGAAAAAGGCGGTGTATATAAATGGGCTCCCATATGAGTACTTCTGGGGGAGGGGGGGGATTATTACCTCCTTCTCAAGGCTGTTAAACATTTTAGTGAATGTACAAGATACTAAAATGCTACAAAAATAATTGATACTGCTTGACAATTAGTAATGAGCTAAAAAGTACCTTATTTTAAAATGTGACTGTAAAACTTTTGAAAGTAAATGCATAGCAGAATCGGGCAAATCAAATTTTTAAACGGCTACACAGTTGGGGGGGAGGGGCTCGATCCCCCTTGAGCACTTACATAGGCGCCCAATTGTATATACCAAATGCAAGCGATTCATAATTTCCGAACATTTCTGCTTCAAACAACTAAATAAAATTTACATCTTTTTTCTCAATTTTTAGAGATTTGTGTGTTGTACCATTCGTGTAGCAATTGATAACCAGTTTTATGCTGATTATGCTGATACAGGGGAAAGGCAACAACATCTGATTTTATAATACGACGAAAGTCCCCTATACGACGGACGCCCCTCAAATATGGTCACCCTGTTCTTACACTCAGATAAAAATTTTCCGGCAAAAACTGATTTACACTAACACATTTTAAACCAATGATGAGCGGTCGCCTTCAGATAGGTACGCGGATACTGTTTCCATGATTTATTTTATTAGAGTAGAACCCAGTACGGACAAAATACGCTTGAACTTTAGCCTTCACTAGAGGCATTTCTCACAACAAGAAACTAAGGATAAACAGGATAATTGCCAAGGAGAATTCCCCCTGCCGTTAATAGAAAGTGACAATTAAAACGGATTCACTGATTTAATTAACTAATGCTTAATAAAATCTTTAATAATAAATAAATCATACAGCGATACATTGCGCAAAACTAATAAACAACTATCAACACAAAACTGTTGCAGTTCAAATTTATTATTATTGTTTACTCGACTACCACACAGACCGTGACGGGGCTCAATTTCTAACAAAAATAGTGCAGGAGCCCTAATATTATGATAAATCGATTAAAAAATCGAATGGCTGCAAAAGAATCGATAAATCATATCAATTGTTTATGTCCATTTTTCTGGACAACAAAATGCTTGACCTTAATCACAAATTCATTAATTTTCCCCGATATTCGTGAGCTTTTTTGGCAATTCTTGTCCCTTCAGGCGCTCTGGCTAATATTTAAATAATGGCCAAAAATAAAGAAGTACAGGAACCGAGCTCCTGTGGGATCCCGCCAAATTTAACGCCCTGTAGCTAGTGTAAAAACTAAAGGCATTTTCCTGTAAGTGTATAACGCCGGAAAATCCGTGGATTTAATTTCACAATTAAAAATGCATTTCGGAGGACTGGTGAGTAAAACCTACCAAACAGCTATTGATCAATTTTTTCCAATGTAAATAAATTTTAATATTTAAGGTTTTGTTGTAAATTTTTCTTGTTATATTCAACAAATGCTTATGTTCGTTATTTTAAACTTGTCTTATGTGCTCAAAAATTCATAAGTTTCAAAACGAAGTGCTTAAATGATCGAAATTTAATATGTCATCTGCTTCAGATTGACTCCCTTTTCACGGCCACCCGTTTTTTACGGGCAAACTTTTCTGTTCGACGAGTGCATGCTGATGAGGGGTTTCACTGTGTATGGGTTAAATGACTGTAGTGTGAGTAGAAAACGTGATCATAAGGACTTAACTTCCTTATTAATTCCTTTCATTAACACCTTTTATTAATTCTCTCAATAAGAATGCCGGTTACGAAATTGACAAGGAAACAGACGCCTAAGTTTTCATAGGGACATTGTGGTGTCTCTCGTTATTTAATTTTAAGCATTAATTTAATTTTTGGTCCGAAACTTTCGTATATTTTTATATTTGCCTATCTATATTTGGATTACCATTTGTCGGTTGAAGGTTCTCTTCTTCATAAAAGTTACAATTTAGGAGCTGTTTAGGGCCCCTACTTCATATTTAATCCATACGCCTGTAAATAATATAGTCACATGCACGCGGTTTGGACACCTACAGGCGCCCATAGGCGAAACAATTAAAAAGCTCTGTACTTTATTTTTCCCTCTTAAATTATTGATAGTTTATATTAGGCGGCTCCAGCGCAAGTTTATAGAATTTCGCTAGAAAGGTCAAATTTTTAATTAAAAAAAATTCACTGAAATTGCTGCGATTAGACAGGCGACCTTCGTCAAGGGCCCATTCTATCCTTTAAGCCTAGCCTACCCCTACCCCCATAAATTCTAGTCCGGTAATTACAATCTATCTTCACGTTTTAAAGCTGGGTTTAAAATCAGCGTTGGAAATCATATTGTGAGGTATGTCATCAAAATAACCTTCTCCTTAATATTCCTTATATATAAATTTCCTTTTTTATAATATAAATTATAAATTTTTTAAAATTTATTAGAAGATTTTTCTGATATATAAATTTCCTTTTTATAAATTCCTTATATATAGGAGATTTCCTTCTGGCGCAGTATGGCCCAGATGTGCTACGCCATAAAAAATAAAACATAATAAACCTTAATATTCTGCTATCATTGTGATTTCTTTTGCAAAACTTTTAAAATATATTTTTACGTCTAAACAAATATTATAAAATTATCCACCATTTTTCTATTCAATCTATTTTTGATTTCTATAATTTTCAGACAGAGTTTCTATCGCCAAAGTATAAAATAAATTACAGAGAAATTTTTCACAAATTTTCGACCAATTAGCTAGTATGCATCTGTACATAGGCGCACGCAGAAACTTCATAAGTGGTGGTTACAGAGCTACAACTCATATATTCCTATGTTAAATATACAGAATTTTATTTCAATGGGGGGTTACAACCTCCATCAACACCCCCCCCTACATACGCCCGTGCATCTGTAGAGACTTCAGACTTCAACCCGTATGAAACAGTTTAATTTATATAAAACACTCCCCCCTGATTCGATTTTTGAGTTTATAAATATCAGATAATCGGATGAGTTGGAACCCTATTTAATAAATATCGCTGAGGTAGAGCAATAATTTTAAATCGATTTTCGAAGTAAAAGAGTGCAAGTAGAAATTAGCAGATGACATTAAATTCAAAATGAGTGTCTAATAACTGAAATTCGAATTGAATGAATGTAACCTATTGAATATTATATAAAAAGAGCATGACGTGGAAATAATATATTTGAGATAATGAAGATAACAAATTTTATGAAGCAGTAATAAAGCTTAGTAACTTAGTAACCTATAATATTCGGAAAAGTTATACGAAATGTTAAGCCTCAGCTTATGGACGGGAGTTACTTTTCCGCCGCATCAAAATCTAAAGTACATAAACAATCTGAAATAAGATCACAAGCATCTGATATAAGTCTGCTAATAATTAAAGCTGTTAACGAACAGACCTATAAAATGAGATGAAAGATTGCACCGTTAATATGTGATAATCTATTAGCATAATGTAATTTTTAGATTGGGAGATAATGAGGTGGGGAGAGAAGAAAGAAAGGTAAAGAGGGGCGCTGCGATGGGGTGAAAATGATCATGAAAAAGCATATGTATGACATATTTAACATTCATCCTGGTTCTATTGAAACGGAAGTATTTCGTTTTTAACTTTCAACAAGAAATGCAATTTTTTTTGTCTATAATTATAGATTTTGAACGTTTTTATTTAAACTATAAATTATCGAATGTGTGTGGAGCCTGAGTTACTGGTTACCAAAAAAAATATATATTTTTTTTAAATATTTGTATTTTGCGGTTGCGTTATGGACTCTGGCTTTTCGTTCAACTAGTTATCAGGGCTTAGTGGCATCGTTGAAGAAACAGCGATTCGTTTCATCGCTAAACGTGTAAATAGAGGCTTCCATCTTTTCCCACGACTAGTTTCTCTTTACCGATCTATTCTAGGCATTCCTGTGCATCTGAAAACGCTGCATTTGGCAGACTGTGTATTAAAAAATTCTCCCAGAAGCAATTTTTTTTCACTTACTTTCATTTTCGAATACAAATGATCTCTCAAACACATCACGTTAATGGAATAACCGCGGATGATATTTTAATTATTATGTCAGATGCACAAAAACCTTTTGCTCAGATGCTAGTAACATGTTAATTGCCAGTCATCAACCAACTTTAGCAAATGATTAAGTATTTGTGAAGCAACTGTAGAATCGTAATTTAGATTGGAGAAGAAAATTGGATAATCATTTAGGTTGTTGAGCCGGTGATTTGCAAAAATAATAAGTTTCAACAACTGTGCTTGTAATCACTAGAGTGTCATCAAATACTACACCACTAAGTATAGATAAGGTTCATTGTAACGTTGAAGTGGTTCAAAATTTTTTTAATCAAACATGAACATGTTTTCGACCATTCAAAACGATGGTCATTTTCAGATATACAAATGTACAATGTTTGATTAAAAGATTTTTGAACCACTTCAACGTTGTTAAGAACCTTATCTTCACTAGAATGTCGTTACGTTCTATAATTATAAATAAAATTTTAGTTACATGTTGAAGATTCTATTTTTATTTTATGCAATAGTCGTTGGAAATAAGGAAAAGAGTGTCAAAATCGCAGTTTTTATAAATTATGGATCTCCCAATCATTACTAAGTTTGTGGGTTTTGAAATGACAAAATTTAAATAATTTTAATATACACCATAGGCTGATATGAGCCATAGGAAAATGAAGACTAACGAACCGTAATTCATAAGCTCCATTATACTTAGAAGCTTATATATATATATACAGGGTGTCTCAAAAGGTTGTAAACAAGGTAGATCCGTAAGACAAATAGGAATAAGTTTTACATATGAAATGAAGGACGCAAACGTGAGCGTATAGTGTGACAGAGACATGAAAAACGACGTTGGAGGCAGGGGCGTCCATATAATTACTTCTAGGGGGGTTGAGAAAAATTATTATCTTTTTCTCAGGTTTTCAAATATTTTAGTGAACGTACAGGATGATAAATGGTTATAAAAATAATTGATACTGCTTGACAATTAGTAATGAGCTAAAAAAGTACCTTATTTTAAAATGTGACTGTAAAACTTTTGAAAGTAAATGCATAGGGGGTTCGGGCAAATCGTATTTTGAAACGGCTAGGAGGGGCTCGAGCCCCCTCTTCTCCCCCCCATATGGGCGCCCATGATTGGAAGGCGTTGTATTTACAGTGTCTTATTGTATGAATGGTTGTTTTATCTTATTTCTATTTATGAATGGCAACGCCGTGCAAATTCGTTTTATTATGAATAATAATGTCATCATTACAGTAAAAAACTTACGTCTATTACTAACTGCCGGCAGCATCAAAATAGAGAAATGATCTGTTAGTCACACGCCCTTGCATTCTTTTCCTTCAATTTCATTTTCAATTTCCATCCATCCAGTCTTTCTTCAAAATAAAGAGTTCAAAAGAAGACCAAACTTAGGTTATGTTTTAAAAGGAATATATATTTTTTTTTGTGATAGTCCCAGAGGGTTGGGGCGACCAGGCTGGACGATGTCATTGTTTCAGTTCCATCACCTTCAAATTTACAATATGAATCAATCGTAAGTCGTTTCATTCTGATGCTAGATTTCTTTAATGTTTAAGCGTAAAAATGAATCGCAAAGCGCAGAAGTTACTGAATTCAGAAAAAAATAAAGTATTCAAATAATGCGAATTATGTGAAGTCGATTAAAACAAAAATTGACATAAAATTCGGGACTGTAAAGAATCTTTTCTCAGCGAGTTTAAAAAATCGAAAAATAAATATCGAGGCTACTTGTGTAATTAACTTCGCTCTCTCTCTCTCTCTCTCTCAGTTTCAGTACATAAGAATATACGCATAAATACAAACAGGGATTTTTTGAATTACCTACTGTGTATAATGTGGACTTTAAATGTAGTATATACTTTTATTTTTTGTTAGAAAATATGTTTATGATATAATATAATAATAATATATGTAATATATATAATAATATTAAAATATATATGTATATGGTAACCAGGGATGGAATAAGTAACTCAGCTTTACGCCAATGACTGATAAGAAGAACTGTTTTTTTGTCTTAATTGGTGTTCGAATTACCAAGGTTCAACTGTACCTGGAATACTCTGCTGTTAACCTCAAACTACCTGCACAACAAAACGTCAATCCTGCAATTATGTCAATCACTTAGAAAGTGACAGATAATTGTTGATAGGGGTACTGGCTGCACAAATGTCTGCGGGTACCACGTGACTATACTCGAAAACATAATTGTTATACTCTTTTTACACGCGCAAAATTCTTTTTTTTTTTATCTAGATTTTTTAGTCGAAAAAAAAAAGATTTAACAGAAAGATAAGAGTTCTTAGAAATTTGATGAATTTCTTATCAAAGGACGTTCTGTATCTAATACGTAATATTCTGTCTCCAAAGTACTGTAAATCCTTTGACACTTTTCACTCTGTATTCCATACAGACGCTTAGTATACTTCTACGAAAGCTGTCAAATATAACGCCATCTTATCAAAGTACTTCTTTCTGTATCTAATATATAGGGTGTCCCATAAAGAACGCAACTTTTAAAATGCCCGCCATTTCTGTTCTAGTAAGTTGGCAGCACTGAACGTTATACGATTTTCATCTGTTGTCTTTGTGGTTAGTAGACACGGAGCGCCGAGTAGCGCATGATTGTCATCTGTTTTCTGTACAGGTAGGAATGGAGCGCTTCACGGCGGAACAGCGTGTTGTCATAGTGAAAACTTATTACAAATGTGGTAAATGTTGTCCAGAGACTGTTCGCAAACTTCTTGGAATGTTTGGTCAACGTAATGCAACGAATAAGTCGACTGTGATGATACTGATTGCTAAATTTGAGAAAACCGGTTCGGTTGTGAACATCAAACCCATTTGAGTAATATCATATTTCATACATAATCACAGGTAGCATACGCTGCAAAAAAAATATGTAATATTAAAATTACTTAATTTCACCAATAAATTTGTACGTTATTATGCACTCAAAATTTTCGTTCTTTATGGGACACACTACACTACACGTCTCCAAAATACTGAAAAGCCTTTGGCACTTTTCACTCTGTATCCCATGGAGGCGTTTAGTCCTTCGATGGAAGTTGTCAAATATAACGCTAGTGAATTTTTACAATAAAAATTTGAGATTGATTTTATTCCCAAAGCGGTTTTTTATTTTTATGAAGTTGGAGTCCACCCTTAAGTCAAATTTTCGTAAATTTGTGATAGGGGAGGAGAAGAAGTTATGCAAGATTTGTGATGATATAAGAATATTAATTATTATTTGAGATAAATTTCTGGTAAACGCGAAACTCGGAATAAATAGCTCCAACAGGATACTCCGTTTATATAGATATTTTCACTCCAACTTGAGTTTTTTTTTTTCGTTCAGTATGCCAAAACTTGGCCCTTTTAAATAGCATAGAGCTACAACAGTATTGCAGATTTTTATGACCCAAGGCTGTATAGCAGGTAATACAAGACGTGATCGATAATTTAACGTGATTTCTGAATCACGATATGTTTGCACACATTCATGTTTGTCAGGACTCGAACTTGGCCCAGAGTGTTTAATGGCTATAGTCGAATCCACCAAACCAGCGGTTCTTCAACTGTGGTTCGCGGAATTCTGGGGGTCCGCGTGACTATCCCAGTGTTCCACAAAGATTCGGAAAAATACTAAGACACGAGCATTTACTCTTTAATGCTAAGAATAAATTATGAGGGAACGAAAAATTCCTTCATTAAATGGTGAAAATCAGTGATGAAACACTAGAAATAAATATGTATGATGCAAATTCCGGGCTTTAAACTTAATTAAAGAGTTAATTCTTGGGGGGTCCGCAAGGGCGAGTGATCTCTGAAGAGGGTCCGCGGTCTAGGAAAGTTAAAGAACCGCTGCACTAGACCATTGGGAAGTATCAATTTAGATAAACAGAATATGATGTATACGTGTTATTTCCCCTGCCCTTTAATAGTCCTATAGGGGCTGTTAATCCTGAGTTGTTAGTCGTCTAGATGCAAAAGACAACACCCCAGCCCTTATTTATTTAATATCCCAATTTTAAGAATTTTACATGGGCAGTATCTGCGTTCATATCTGTATATAATTGCAAGTAGCTATCCTGCAAATGAGAAATGATTTTTAATTTTTATTTTCATGAAATAAAACAAAAATCTTCGAGATATTGTTTTCGATCCAAAGATCCAGGATAATTTAATAGCCTACATTAGATAACAATCGGTCTATGGCCGCCCAGATGCGGCAGCTACCTTTTATACATACGCCAGGAACTGCCTTGGTTATAATAGACTGATATAATAACTGTTATAACAGATTGATATAAAAACCGTTATAACACAGTGATGTAATAGCTGTTATAGCAGATTGACATAAAACCGTTATAACAAAGTGATGTAACGACTGTTATAACAGATTGATATAAAAACGGTTATAACAGAGTGATGTAATAGCCGTTGAAAGAGACTGGTATAAATATTGTTATAATACACTGATGTAATATATTGATATAAAACAAATTGATATAACAACTGTGACAACAGATATCTAGTGTCTTCCTATCGGTCGTCTTTATTCATAGTTATTCGCGTTTCTCGGAAACGAATTTGCTCATTAAACAGATTATTGAAATAGCTTTTGCTTTGATTACAAAGGTCGACAAAAATAAATAAATAAATAAATAAATATATCTGCTGACTTACATGTGACACTTGTTTTTTTAACTGATTTTGGTATGCTGATTTGAAATATGATTCTATTTTTTTGTATCGCTTCACGTTTTCGAACTATCGCATTCTGTGCTTATTGCTATAATGTTATATGAATCAGACCTTTGACCCCGTAATTCATGAGGGATTTGCTGATAAAAATCTGGAAAAATTAGTAATGCACTGCATGATCCTTATATTAGTAAAATTGTATTAAAAATTGTGTTTTGTGATTGATATATTTGGATTACGACCAGGCACTGCGACATTGGAGCAAATAGCCATGTGTTTGTTGAACTTGGCATCATGTCTGGCCGACGAAGTTTTTTAAACAATCCAGATCGCGTTTTGTTATATTTATGTGCATGTTATCATATATTATATTTATGTGCACATACTTGCTTAAATTGGCTTACCACACTACCATACAATTCTAAATATACCATTCGTATACCTTAAACCATACCACTCATACCACACATAGTGTGCATAGTGTGCCAACCATACCACACATAGTGTATCCACTCTTTGTACGTTCAAAGTACTTTAGATTGTTTGTTTGTTTGGATGTTTTATGGCGCAAGAGCATCTGGGCTATACTGCGCCAAAGTACTTTAGAGAAAAAACTTACCATGAGAAGCAAAAACTAATATGATTTTTGATTTCGGCACATCAAAAACCTTAAAATCAACTCTCAACTGTAAATCAACAAAAATCGTATCGGCCTGCGTTATAAACAATTTTTCAACGATATTTACCAAACATTTCAATTATTACTAAACGCAATTTTTTTTAGGGTGTGTAGTTTTTAAAGCGGAAGTTCGTTGGAATTATTTAATGGAATTAAAATTTGAGTATTCATACTTTGAAGCTCCAACTAGAAATTTTTAACTCATACAGGCTTAATGAAAATTAAAATATCGTTGTAATTCTCAGAGCTAGCACAGTTATCTCGAAAGTGTTTGGAGATTAATTAACCACGAATGGTTCAATCACGGACGGATCCCGAGTGGATTTTGTAGGGGGATGTCAAATACAGTAGGACCTAATTATAACGAGCCAGCGTTTAGCGAGGAAAACAGGGATTTTGTTTGTTTGTTTGTTTGGCTTTTTTATGGCGCAAGAGCATCTGGGCTATACTGCGCCAAAATTTTGTTTGGAATAATGATTAAACGCAATACAATTTCACCGCTTTTAGCCAACAAGTCTTTTTTGGATCCAGATTTAACTAGCAATTAAAAAAATAGAATAGGAAATCAAACTTGTTGTAAAAATTCCGTTGTTATATGTGGTTGATTGCTACAATTGGCGCTCGTTATAACCGATTTCCACCGCATTTTTATGGATTTAGGAAGGGAAATTTCCCCAAACTCTCCTGCGCGGTTGCGCCACTGATTAAGTACATGTGGCCCCGAGGGTCAGGTTTTACAGCGAAAGTTGGAAAGAAAAGGAAAACCTAATCTCAGACTGAGTTCGAATATGCGACGTCATAGTTAGGACTCAGGCGTCTTGCCAACAGGATTTTCAAATTATCGCCGCAATTAAAATCTGAAAGAGATTAATTCAAATTATTTTTTTAACAAACTAAATTTAAAATTGCAGACCAAGGAGTTGATAATCGCTTTCCTGATAGCTTTTCATGATAGCTGTATTACTGGAGAGGATTGCCAGATTTTTTAATGGAAGGATTTTTGATATTAAAATGCTTTGTTCCAAATGTTCCTTTATATCCTTTTATATAAAAAGAGAATCTATATTTCAGCAGAAAGATACTTATGCAGACTCAATAATAAAAATGTGGCTGAAATTTTTTGACACGCACATCGAAGCTTAAACTAGAGCTCCTTTTCTATAGAAGAAAAAGAGTCGACATCTTGCCCTGTGTCAAAAAATATTTGCCACCTCAATTCCCAACGACAAAAAAAATGCGCAAAATGTGACTCGGTGACTTTAGGTGTTGACCATTTTGCAACTGTGTTCGCATAACGAAGGGTAATAGTATCTTCAGGGCTGTTCCCAAAGGGTACGCGCTGTGTGCGCCGCGTACTCTGAAGAAATTTTGAAAAATACCGAATATGTGCCCCATATTCTCAAGGTCTCAAGAAAGTTTTTGTATTTTATGGTTTTCGGGCAACTTTCAACAAAGTTCAGCCTTCTTTTTCTTTTCTAGTCATTTACAAACTTGAATGAAAACAAATGAGGAAAAACATCCTGAACTCCCCCAAGCCTCAAAATAATATCCTGCGTACGACCAGAAGAGGAATGAAAAACTGATGAAAGTGGCAAGTGACACCTTGGGCTTGGATAGACGATAGACGACCAGTCAAATGTCAGTCAGCGCGGCGCGATGACGTCACCAAATCCAGTAACAATTCAATTTCAATACTCTTTAATTAAGACAGCACCGCATACTCTCAATAATTTTCTTCAGGATATCCCTGAGTATCTTACGAACAGATAAGATGTGGGAAATTGGTTGGGCTAGTGATTCAAATTCCTATTCCACTTTCAATTCGGTACCGACTGTTTTATTAAATATACATTTATATTTAGATGGGGTATAGGAAGGCAGAAATGGAGTATTAGCCAATCCACTATCCCTTCTGAAAAATGTGGTGTGTGTAAATTATGTGTATGGCTTATACCTCCAAAACGTCTTAACGATTAAGGGCTCTTTATCCAATTATAGCACCTTGGAAGGTCCTCCATCTGGAAGCATAGTAGATGACACTAAAATAAGAAACGGTGGGGGGAGGGTTGATGGGGTTATAACTCCTACATTGGGATGTAGTTTTGTATATCTAGGCTACATATGATTATATGGAATTGTAGCTTTGTAACACCCCCATTATAAGCTTGTAACCCTCCTTATGAACTACATGGCCACGCCTATGCTAGGAAAGAGCAGGAGTCCAAAATTAGAGATCTCTACGAAACTAGCTGCACAAAACAAGACTTAAAACTAAAAAAATGCTTTCAAAAACACTTTAAGATGCGGGTTTAGCGTGGACATTATTTATTCATACTGGATGTCATCACAAGAGTCACTAGACTATTTTTCAGTAGCTGGTTTAGAGGCAAAAATTGTAGAAAAAATGGCCTGCTATTTTTGGATTTACTGTGCCATTTTTAAGTCGAGACGAAGGAAAGTGTGATTTTGAGATGAAAAGTCTAAACTTTATCCATTTGCGGATCTTTGGTAATTTGTCTGATATTGTATGTATCATCAAAATTCGATTGTTTATCAATCTTCTATTTTACGTTTTGCAATGTGCCAGACTTCTTTAAGCGAAATAAATGAATGCATTCCCCTTTGTAGTAGGTACCAAGGAGTTCCTAAATCAGTATGCAGTTTCTTAAAAAAATGAGGCGACAGTTTGAATTTTTGTATTCGCTGCAAGTAAGCAGCACGCCAAGTCGTTCAATGGAGCCGGGAACAAAATAGTTTACGACAAACAATTTAAGGACACACCTGAAGGCAGGTTTTGTTTGCACCACTTTTAAAAAGAATGCTTTTAACGAAGAAATTTTGATAGCGCTTAATATATAGATATGTATATACTGTAGTCAGGGCCGTCCTTAGCTACTGCCGGGCCCGGGGCCAAACATATTTCGGGGGCCCGTAAATATGCGAGTAAAAAAAAAATAAAAAAAAATGGAACAATATATGAACACTAAATGGCACGAAATGCGAGAGCCGAAGAAAAACTATTTTTGGGAAATTTTCAATGTTGCAAAACTTTGAAATTCGAGAATTACGCTTTGCAGGGCCCGGGCCATGGGCCCCGCTTGCCCCTGTTTAAGGGCGGCCCTGACTGTAGTAATCAGCGTCGTTACTATGATAACGTGACCAATGCGAACCAATGGAGCCCATTGCCTCTTTTCTCGAAATATATAAAAGCAATTAATTATATAAACATGTGAGTTTTTATTAGAGTTCGTAATAAAACGCGTCATATTCATGGGCAACCTTTTTGTGCAAGGTAAATGCTTATTCTTTTACATAGCACATCTGAAACTGAAGTGATTAGTGGCGAAATAGTATTGAAATAGTTCCTGTTTCAATGATGTGTTTCGGTACTTGCATCTGCATATTCTGGGCGCGATATTCAACTTAGACACATGGGCAATTTCGACATTTAAATGGGGCTATCCTAATCTCATAGAGTCCCGTTTGTTCTAATTGCGCCACTGCTTACGCTGGGAAGATGAAAAAGCCGAACGAATTATTACTTTTACGCTGTTTTTAACATCTTAATTCTTTTAATTATTTTATTCTGATAACTATGTACATGAATGATAACAAAGTTTGTTGAAAATAAAAAATTTTTAAAATTGAACTGATGATTGTTTAAATTACAGTGAAAATCGGTTATAATGACCTCCGAGAGAAAGTACAAATTTGGTCGTTATAAACGGTATCTTTTTAAAATCATAGTAGCCTATAGTCAGGGTGCGAATTAACGGGGATTTCCCCGGCTCGTGAAAATATATCCCTGGCAAAAGATTTTAATTAACTTCCCTGTCAGGGATGATTATTTTCCCCCACTATGACATTAGGGGAAAAAAATTCACATTATTTCTTTCATTTTTTTCCCACAACAATTTTTTGATTCTTAAAGTGTTTTGGTGAT
This sequence comes from Dysdera silvatica, assembly GCA_006491805.2. Lineage (NCBI taxonomy): Eukaryota > Metazoa > Arthropoda > Arachnida > Araneae > Dysderidae > Dysdera > Dysdera silvatica. The sequence continues at coordinate 58,695,076 of QLNU02015003.1, forward strand.
TTTTGAGTGATATCACTGGTCCTGGTGAAGGCAGGATGGGTGGAGGAGAGGGAAGTTGGGAAAGAGCTAGATAGGGCCCATTTGGAAATAGGCAGGAGGGCTAAAAAAATAACGGCAATTATTCCCTAAGGGAATAGAGGTGTACTTCTCAGGGAACATCGGATATCCCTTTGATATTCGAAGTAGCCGCTAATTGTTGGCAGGCTGATTGTACGGCGGTTGCAAACATCTTGTCTGAGAAAGACGCTTGTGAACCCTATCTTGGGAATATAACCTGATTGTTTTCGAAAGCAATAAACCAATTTCCGAAGAGTGATTGACAGACGGTTAACACAAACGATGGATTTTAGCATTCCATTTTGAAAGTCGGACATTGGAAGAGGAAGGCCAAAACGAAGAGGAGTGAGAGAAAGTGAGTCCGGTGACGGAAGTACCACCCAATGTAAAACAGCGCACTTTGACTCCTGTTGAGCAAAATAAAGTAAGCTGACGTATCTTTTCAAATTATCATTTAAAATCACTATGCAAATTGAATATCGGTATTATAATGGTATAACGTTTTTCTGTCGTAACAGCAAGACTTTAACAGCTACATTTTAAACAGTAATTATTGCGAGGAATTAAATAGTGGGTTTTTATGAGGCCTTTTATAATCAAAAGAATGAGCCTAAAATATTTTTCGGGTGAGTGAGTAATGGGAGGAAGGGATGTAGTAAGTAAATGATATAGAAATATCGATAATTATTACAAATTTCGGCAATCTTACTTTATCTTAAATATGTGGATTATACATGTTGATTCAGGGGCTTAGCTATACCATATAACAAAAGTAGGCAAAGCCAAAGCCTAGGGGCTCTTTTTCATCAAGGCCTATTGACGTAGCAAAGTGGGGAGCAAAAAGATTGAAAGAACCTCTTAAAAGTGTTATACATAGCAAAAGAGTATGCTTTGCTCCCCACCCTCTATGATTTAAATTTACATTACACGATGGTACAAATAAAACTTCTCAATTTGATGTTCGGAAGTATTTTTAGGTTTGCCAATTTGGGACGCCATTGTTTTCATTTTGTCTACTTTAAATTTTCAGACCGAATGTCGATTACCAACGACTCATGACCACATGGTACAGACCGTACACTGCCTCTTTATAGCGTTTACTGTCTTTAAAACACCAATAGTTCAGTGTTAGTGGTGGAAAACACAACATCGTAATTCGCATTTCATACAAGTGCAGGATAGATCCTAAATTTGAAAATAAACGATAACGTAGAATTAAAAAACAATATGACGAGTTAGCTTCAGATTTTTTGTTTGATAATAGCGATCAATTTTTTAAAATCAGTGTTTTTTACTATGTTCTAGGCAAAATTATAATGCAAATTAAAAGTCGTTTTGAAAGCATGAAATTAGTAAAAAAATCTTTTGTAATATTAGAACAGAAAAAATAATAAACATGTCAAATGCTAAATTGCTGAGTGTTAAAATTTCATAAAAAAATTATTCATCTGTATTCTCTCCGCCACTGCCCATTCAATGCTATAATTTAATCACGCTTGTCTCTTTTTCTCATAAACAAAAATAGCTCTAGTTTGAGCTACTAATACGTGGGTGTCAAATTTATTTGTAATAAAAAATCCCCCACGAAAAACTCACAAAAATCTCGCCCCGGTGGCTTTGTGTGTTGACTATTATTTAGCAATTGTGTTATCCCTGTGAAGGGTAATAATACCTTAAAACATGGTCTTGAAAGATATTTTCAATAATTTCGCAAATATAAAAGCGCAAAAAGTAAGGTTTTTTTACATTTATTCGTTTTAAAGTTTCGTTGTATTTTAGTAGTAGTATTATAATTTTTGTCGAATTGAATCTGATAAATAGTAGTATACACCAAAAGTCATTTATAACGATGCTGGTTATAACGACTAACCGCATATAATGACGGAATTTTTACAAGAAGTTTGGTTTGCTATTTTACGTCATACTAAATATATCGGTAATAGTGACATCGTATATAACGATGAACTCTGCTATAATGACAGCAATTTGGTAGTCTACTTAGATTCTAAGTAGGGATATAACGACGTGACTTGACAGTCATAAATCGGAACCAAGTGGATTAGATATCGAAATTGAAGGTTAGTTATCAAAATTTAAGCGTTATTTTAATCTTGTTTATTTACAAATGTCCGAGAAATTTTTATTAGGGAGAGTTCAAACATTACATAAACACTTTTTTTAGGGGCTTTCTCTTTTGCTCATTTTTCTACGTTGGTCAATGTTAATTTTTTTTTTTTATGGGGTGGGGGTTGAAACGACCAAAATATTACTTACATAATACTTGGAAACACCCTTACTGCTAAACCTGAATATTGAAGATAATAAACCTTAAAAAACACGTGATTTATTAATTGAATAACACGAAGGTCATATTCTTTAGAGGCCTATTTTATTTTTTCAGCATAAGACCCATAAAACTCTCAAACCGGCACTGTTCGGAAGTCATTAGTATAATATAATAAATATTATTCATTAGATTTGTTTTCTACATTATATACTTTAGTATTTTCTAGAATTTTTTCAATTTAAAAAAATAAAAAGTGTTACGTATTTACTGTGGCTATAAATATTATTTAACGTTAAGGGAAATGAAATTGATTATAATTAAATATATTTTTATTTAATTTTGAAACTAAACAGTTTAATACTTTTTACTATCAAAATAATTTATAAAACTCTAGAGTGTATTATACTATAGGCTACTATGATTTTAAAAAGATATCGTTTATAACGACTATCGGTTATAACGACCGAATTTTCGCGGTCCCTTGAAGGTCGTTATAACCGATTTTCACTGTAGTTCGAATTTTTTTATCCCCTCCTCTCTTGTAAAAAAGTTTGATTCTCACCCTGCCTATAGTAATGACCTCTACAGTTTTATATATTATTTTGACAGTAAAACTTATTAAACTTTTTGGTTTCAAAATTAAATAAAAATATACTTAATTATAATGAATTTAATTTCCATTTATATTATGTTATAGCTATACTAAGTACATAGTACTTTCTTAGTTTTTTAAATTGAAAAAATTGTAGAAAATACTACTAAAGTATATAATGTAGAAAACAAATGTAATGAATAGTATTTATTATATTATACTAATGACTTCAGAACAGTGCCGGTTTAAGAGTTTTGTGGGCTCTACGCTGAAAAAATAGAATGGACTCCTTAAGAATATGACCCTCGTGATATTCAATTAATAAATCACTTTTTAAGTTTATTATCTTTAATATTCAGGTTTAGCAGTAATAAAAATTTCTCGGACATTTGTAAATAAACAAGATTAGAATAACACTTAAATTTTGATAACTAACTTTAAATTTTAATAACTAACCTACGTGGTTCTGCTTTATGACTGTCAAGTCGCGTCGTTATATCCGATACGAATTTCCCTACTTAGAATCTACGTAGACTACAAAATCGCTGTCGTTAAAGCAGGTTTCGTCGTTATATACGATGTCGTTATAACCGATATATTTAGTATGGAGTAGAATAGCAAACCAAACTTCTTGTAAAAATTCCGTCGTTATATGCGATTGGTCGTTATAAGCGATTTTCACTGTACTTCATTCTGCTAAAGACTTCCGTTTGAAACGAAGTATTCAGGCTATATTAAACAATTCATCGCCGTTAATGATACGACGCCACCGATATGAAGGTTCACACAATTAAAATATATTCATATATAGAAAATGATTTGATGAAATTTTATTATAAAATTCGTTAAAGAATCTGTGCGTTACGTTCCTGCCGAAAATAGCGAAGTTCTTAAATGAAAATTTTCCTAGCACTCCCATCCTTCTTCTCAACTCAATATCGTCCATTTCTTTTCATATGTTTCTCGTCCCGGCAGTTCTTTGCTTTGTAATAGGGTGAGGAGTGGGGCATGGAGTCTTCATTTTCTAGGCAAGAGCGGATATTTTTGGAACAGCGGGTGGTCCCACTATACGTCGCACAAAGGATTCGCGATCCCTTCATCTCCCTCTCGGATAAGCGTGTGCGTGCATGCGTGTGCTTATGTGCTTGGGAAAGGGAGGAAAGGTGTACTATGTCATCACAAGAGAGGCTTGTACTGCAGGCATCACACACTGTACAAATGACAGGGTGTTCTCCTCTTCAATATCACCTGTCTGTTCAATTGCTATTTATGAAAAGTGGGGAAAAGGGCCAGACTATCGCTTCATACTAAAGTTGGTAGTGATTCTCCGCCCTCAACATTATTTATAATTTTTATTCGTGGATCATTTAGTTTTTGTTTTTTTACATATCATTTGATTAAAATTATTTATCTTGTTTGGCGCAAGGTGACCTTTACAGTCCTTGCGCAACAAAACAAACAAAAACAGCTTTGGAATTATTTTATTTGCGTGAGATTGTTTGGTCGCTGGCAGATAAAATTATCAAACTGGGTCACTAACATGGAGGGTTGCTCATCCAAATCAAATGCAAGTTGCTCGTATTCGATAGCACTTGCGTAACGAAAGTACTCGAATGTACCCGTACAATATAATAGTGATTTTGTGGATACATAAGCACTTGCAGTAAAGTATTATCGACCACTTCACTGCTAACTGTAAATCGAGCCTGTTGCCAAACCGGGGCCAGCAGCGGCGTGGGCCGAGTTGCCCCATCGAGTCATTTATACATATAGAACAATCCACGGATGCCCTGTGCCCCATATGACCTTTGCCTTGCCCCCGTTTCCTCTGCATTTTGGCTACAGGCCTGCTGTAAACAGAACTCGACAAATTTGGTCGCCATTAGCAGCTAGATTTAGCAGCGGCGAGTGAGAAATCTTCCTATTAAGTTCCTAGCTTTTTTGTTTTGAGATGGGCGAGTACAGTTATTATTCAACAAGTATTGTTCGCCAGATTTATCTGGTACTTACTATAAGAATACGTTGAAAGAAACGATCCATCGATATTGTTCACATTATTTATTAATTAGACAGACAGACAGACAGACAGACAGACAGATAGATAGATAGATAGATAGATAGATAGATGGATAGATAGATAGATAGATAGACAGACAGACAGACAGACAGATAGATAGATAGATAGATAGATAGATAGATAGATAGATAGATAGATAGATAGATAGATAGATAGATAGATAGATAGATAGATAGATAGATAGATAGATAGATAGATAGATAGATAGATAGATAGATAGATAGATAGATAGATAGATAGATTGATTGCCCAATGGAAATATCTACCCCAAAAGAAATATACGAATAGCAAAGAGAAATGACAGAGGCCATTTTTCCGGATCCCTCACGGCCAATATTGGTTTTTATTTTATTCACACAATAATAAATCATTAAAAAATATAATCCGTCCTTTTGTTATCTCGTTAATTTATTTGGCTTTTTTTTATAAATTGATTTTATTTTTTTTCCTGTATATTTTCAAACCATTCAGTCTGAGTTTGCCCTCAGTGACCCAAATCCAATTACAATATAAACTACGATTATTTATAAAAAAAATAATATATTTTTATCTTAATTTTGCTAGGTATATTATTTAAAAATCTTAGTAATCTGAATTCTTTATGAAATGTTTTAGTAATTGTCCTAATTTGTGGATCTCAATTTAATTTATTGATCAATATTAAACCTAAAGAATCTATTTTTTCCACCATTTCTATATTTTCCCTCAATTTATATTGGATGATTCTGAAAAATTGCACTTACATTTATTTTTTGTTTGTAAATATCAGCACTTTAGTTTTATTTATGTTTACTCTCAATTTAGCTCTGCCAAACTTCTAGCTTTGGCTACCTTTGTTGGTTAATTCGCGAATTGGCCGGCCAAGGCCCGAATTTCTCTTTTATTTCGGACTTTTGCCAGACTATTGTAGGAAATTTGAAGATAACATTCTAGTTAGCGAAAAAGTTTTTTTTTAGAGTTTAAAAAGTTTGTATTGAGATTTTCGAATCACCCTGTATAATTTTAGTGATATTTCTATGGCTCTTAATTAAACGGATCTTTTCTGTCTTTAATAAAGTTATTGTAATTAACTTTCATATCAACTAATTAATTAAAAGTTAATTGCTAACTTTATCTCTTCCTCTAAATTTTTTTATTCTATCTTACATACAATCAGCACACATACACACACAACCACATATTCAAGCATTTTTACTCAATGACAACATTTATTTGGTTTTCCCATACATAGTATTTGTTTTGGAGTTACCTCTTTTACTATTACAATAACAATAAGTTTTGACAGGCAGAGAATTTTGAGCAATTTACCCAGATTTAACGATTTTGCCTTCGGAAGTGTACCGCTCACCTAATGTTACGCATAACAAATAACTTCTTTTTAACTGCATACCAGTTCATGTTCATGAAAGAACGAGCTGAAACAATAGGTCACAAAATGAACGGTGTATTGTAGAAATCTCGATATTTCTCGGTCACGAATTATAAAATGCTTTGAAAAAATATCAAACTTTCATGTTAATGTGAGTTAAAATCAAGTTTAAGACTTTAGCTGCGGGAAAACTTTAGGCCTACAGTAAAACCTCTCTTAACGAACACCTCACAGATACGGGCAGATAAAAATTCCCTCGTAAAAACCCTTTCACAAAAATATCCCCTTCTTTTATGGTCACCCCTTTTATGCCAACAATTTTTGTCCTGTGAGTGTCCATTAATGAGGGGTTTTATTGTATATCTGTCGAACGGCCAATGTACAGTGTGTGCTTATTCTAGTGTAGCAATTTTTACTGAGTCACCAACCTATGCGGGAATAATCGTTGTCCAGTATATTGCGGTATCTTTTAATGTTTATTAAATTTTCATTGAGTTATTGCTTTAAAACTAACTAGTAGTCATCTATGAATGTAATAGCCTTCTTGAAATTTACATACAAAATATTTGTAAACAATTAACTTTATTTATGAACTTTTTCTTTTCGGAAGAGGGACTTCTTTTATTGCTAAAATACAGCTCCCACGAAATCGATGATTACATGTCACGATACATTATTTCGCCAACCGTTTCTATTTTGCGAAATGCACATTTTGTTCAATGCAATTGAAGTTGCGGTTTTTAAAAACATGGAATATGGTGAGACATAAGCGTATGTAGGGAGTTCATAAGTGGGGTTGCAACTTCCATCAACACCCCCTCGCATAGGCGTAGAGTTTTCAAAATTATTGGGGTCCAAACACATAATATGGATATTTAAACATTACAATATATGTAAAATTGAAATTTATTTCAAATTATTGGGGGAAGATACCACGGGCCCATATAACTCTACGCCTATGCTTTCATGCTTACGCCAGTGTGATGAACGTAAGTACGAAGAATATCAGAAATTCATTTGTGTTTAAATTTATCCGATTGGGCATCCGTGAAGGACAAATTTTCCAATATTCCCTCTATGTTTTCAACAGTAAATTCGGAGAAATTATTAGTTTTTACCAGGGTCGTACTGGCCGTAGGAGTCACCGGGCAAATGCCAGGTGAGCCATCACTGAGCTCTGCTGTTGGGTCGTTGTTATCAAGTTATTACTTTCCAACGAGCTCCAGCAAATTAGGAGGAATTGAGAAATAAAGCAAAATATATTCATTTGAATTCTAGATTTCGGCCTTTTCTTTAAAAATTTCCATATATGCGTTTTTGGAAAAATGGCAACCGCTCTTAACCAGATGAATAATAATAAAAAGCGTAAGGCCGCTTTCACAAAGGATTTGTATCAATGGCCATTTGGAATGTCCGAAGTTTATATCGAGCTGGAGCCCTAGAAAATTTGAAAGGTGAACTAAAGAAATGTAAAATAGACCTTGCGGCCCCACAGGAAATCAGGTGAAGAGATATAACCATAATGGGTTTTGAAGATGAGGACATAAGTTCTTGCAGTGGAGGAAGAACCATTGCAGTAGGCACCGGATTTATGGTTGGCAAAAAATAAAACAGGCCTTTCATGAATTTGAAGAAGCCATCAATGACAGAATATATATATATACTCTACGTTTAAAATCCAAATTCTTCAGTATCACTTTGGAGCGTGTACATGCACAGGCAGAGGACCAAGCTAAAGTAGAATTCTATGCAACAATTGAACGATCCTATGATAAGATCCCAATGTACGATGTGAAAATCGTTCTAAAGGATATAAACGCAAAGCTGGAAAAAGAAGAACAGTTTAAACCAGCACTGGGGCGTCACAGTTTGCATTAAAATAGCAAAAATAATGGGCTACGGCTCATTGATTTTGCTTCTAGCAAAAACATGATTATAAGTAGGACCCATTTTGATCATAAAAACATCCACAAATCTACATTGGCCTCACCGGACGATACCACTAAAAATGAAATAGGTCACTTCCTAATAGAGCGTAGACATAGTTCAGATTTCAGGACATGTAGAGGAGCGGTTATTGACTCTGACCACTTCATGGTTCGAATTCTATATAGACAGAGGATTGCAAACTTACGTAAGTTCTTCCCCAAAAAAGAAAATTTATTTAATATACAAGCTCTTAAAAACACTGTTTTAGTAAGAAATGAATTTTAAGAAGCTATTGATGAAAAATTAATTATTCATAAAACTATACTGTAAGAAAGAGAAATGGACCAAAAATGGATGGCACTTCAGGACATAATTAAAACTTCGGCGTCCGAGATCATGGACTACAAAAACCCTGCAAAAATAACTAAATGTTTTGATGATGACTGCAAAAATGTGCTAGAAAAGAGAATAAGTTGAGAGTAATAATGCTTCAAAGGAAAACAAGATTAACGTATGAAAATTTATTAAATTGGCGAAGGGAGGCAAAATGCTTATATAAAGAAAGAAAAGGGAATGGGAAAAGAAAAAACTATTTAAGTTAGAAGGAGTTCACCAAAGAAAGAAGACAGGAAATATGCTTAAGAGAGCTAGTGAATTAAAGAGAGGCTCCAACCGAAAATTTCACTGTGTAATGATAAAGGAAACTTGATAGGAGAAGTTGATAAAATATTAAATAGTGGGCACAGAATATTTTGAAGAATTGTTTAACTTTAAGGAAGAGAGAGAGTTATTGATGAAGAAGCAACGCAAGAGACAAACCAAGACCAAGTAGAAATTAATATTGAAAGAGAAGAAGTAGATGAAATGATACAATCTTTAAAGAATAATGAGAGCCCTGGAGAAGATGGCATTCAGGGAGAATCAACCAAGTATAGAGGAGTTGAACTGAGAGATAATGTATATTCACTGGTGAAAGAGGTGTGGGAGAAAGAAGACGTGCCGACAGAATGGAGCTCAGCAATCATCCACCGCATTCACAAGAAAAATGGCAAAAGCAACTATGTTAATTATTGAGGAATCCCATTACTAAATGTTGTTTATGACAGTTTTTCAAAATTGCTTTTAAAATGTCAGGAACTTTATGCAGAAGAAATTCTGGCTGATAACCAATGCGGATTCAGAAGGAACAGATCAACAACAGACAAGACATTTTCTCTAAATATGATCCTTGAAAAATGTTACGAATTTAATATCAACATACCAGGCCCGTATCTAAAGGGGGGATCTTAGGGACAGATTCCATCCGAAACTAAATTTTTAATGGAACTTGACTACGGTTTTGCATGCTGTGATTGTGTCGCTACATGCTGAAAAAATGTTCGAACACCCTTTAAATTAAATCCTGGTTACGGCCTTGCAGCATACATTAGATATTTATTGATTTTAAACCAGCCTATGACAGCGTCCAAAGAAATAAACTTTTCCAAGTTCTCAGAGAACTACATAGTCCCTCAAAAAATATTAATTTAGTAAAACTAGCGTTAAAGAATGCCAAGGCCAAAGTAACTGGGACCTCAAAGGACCGAGTACTCAAAGTAAAGAGGATCGGGTCCTCTCAAAGGGTGTCAACCCTGGATTTTCGGAGGGCCCCGAGTCCATGGGTCCATTGGTTACTAAAAAGATTCCCGACTATCTTCCATGAGGGTTCATCGACCCGGTGGCCCAGTCCGCCCCTGGTTCTACATTGCCATTGGGAGTCGAACCCAGGTTAAAAGCACAACAAATGGATGTGTAACCACTTCGTCATCTTAAGACAGTGGGCCTGCATTTTTCAATGGAATCCGAACCTCTTGAAATCTAGGGAACCAACCCACGGACTGCAATGAGCAGGTATTTGGTAAACGCTTTTTGGGCCATTTTAAGAAAATAAAATAAAAAAAGAAGAAATCTATATAAACGAACAAATAAGTAGCAGTGGTAATCAGCGGCGTTGCGTGGGTTGCCAGCGCGAAAACCCGTTCACGCCCTTTCACCATAAAAATATTGCCGCAAAAATACCGCAAAATATTGAAATTTTGTTCCCCTAAGAATTTTGCTCCGGGGACCTTTGCCCCGGTGGCATTCCCACGCTAAAGCACTAGTGGTAATCCAACTGGAGAAAAAACGGTAGCTGGAATTTTTTTCAACAAAATGTGGTAGAAACTAGAATACGATCGATGAAGATGGAAACAAAAAGAATTCGTTGAAAGTTCTGAAATGGCATTTCATGCTCACAGAAAGCAACTTTGAAACCTGGCGTTCAGGCAAGTTAGTGGCACTACGGGAGCAATTAACTGCTCCCGGTAGAGACCCTAGAATTCTAGGATGACGCATTAGCCGCCATTTTGTTATACACTTCCGGTTTTATAACACAACGTTTAGAGTAAGTGGGAGGAAGATGGGCATAGTTATTTGTATCTTATCTGCAGCTTGATATATTGAATAAATTTGTACAAACAGTATGTGATATTGTAGAATGAACCTTTATTGATACTGAAACTTAGACTTTTGAATGTATGCAAAACCATTTTTATGAAAAACAAAAGAAAGAAAGCATTGCAAAATGCCCACCTTACCCATAGTATGGGTAAGATGGGCATACCAGTTCATATCAGTTATAATCTTCCCATATTTGGCATACGAAATGTTTAAATCCTTTGGCTCCATCACAAGTTTTGTGGAACCATGTATTGCACTCTTGCCATAAAAACCGCTAAACAAATATTAACAATTAATTTTTCAAAGTTCCCAATATTTCAGTCGCAGATTTTTACCCCCTCTCGCGTCTCCGCCCCCCCCTCCTAAACATGCATCAATCCCTAACAATATAGTGTTCAGCCTACACACTAAAGGTTTTTAAAATAATATGCCAACAACATATTACTTCGGGAGCCCATCTTACATACAAATTTTGTGCTCGTCTTACCCATAATATGAAATTAACAGTTATGACGTCGTGCCGTAAGAGGTTTGCGACACATCGCTCGCTTTCTATACATAAATTAACTTAAACTCCACATTAATTTCCCCCTAAACGTTTCATGTCGTTTTCGGAATAATTATATGATAAATAAAGCTTACCGAAGTAAGCATAAAAATTATAAAAAACATTTCCTTATACCAGTGGCGGCTCGTGACCTCAAGAACTGGTGAAGCAGCGAGCCCCTCCCCAACCTCCGAAAGAAACTGGAAAAGTGGCCAATATATTTCCTTTATATGCATATATCGGACCTGATATATGCATGTACCGACAGAGATAATATGTGGAGACAACAAGCAAAATAAAAATATGCAATATATGCTTACCCAGTCTTTATTTTTTGAATATAAGTTCGATTCTTTTAGACTTGCAAACTTGTCGATGATGTGAAAAAATGGTTGAGTTTCTATTAACTCTTTTAGTAGTTCCTTTTCAATTGAAATTTTTAACAAGTTTCTAAGTCTGTCTTCTAACATCGTATTACGTAGACTGATTTTGATTCTGTTTAAGCAAGAAAAATTTGGTTCTACGGAAACACTAGTGGACGGAATAGTCACTATTAAGCAAAAAAGTTTATAAGCTTCTTTAAAAATGTATCTGTTTTCTGTTAAAATTTCCATGAATGTTTGTAATTTCATATCTCTATACTGCTTATCCAGATATATGTGTTTTAATTCATTTTTCAATCTTTGGAAGTCAGTAAATATATTGGGGTAGTACACATTTAAATTATTTATTGTTTTTGTAAGAAATTTATTGGAATACTCTACAAATTTTGAAGTATCCATTAATGTAATAAAATGAAGCTTTTCCATATCTTGAAAACGTGTAGTAATTTGTAATGAAATAGTATCTAATATTTCATAAAATATAAATTTTATATTTTTCAAGAACTTTATCTCGTGTGAGCGTCACTTTTTTTTTGTCCCTCACGGTGTTCAGTTGGAACTGTTGTTTTCGAAATCACTAATTCGAAAATTTCTATGAACGTATCCTCATTTAGTTTGCTGTTTAAGACCATTTGCGTATTTTTAATTTGTGAGATGCAAAAATTAATGTCAAATGACTTATTTTGTAGTACATTGAAGAGAACATCCGTAAGTCCAAAAATATGGTTAAAAACAACAACCAAAAGTGAAAATTCAAAGTCGTTAAATATATTTAAATAGCCGACACTCTGCCTAAGCGAAGTTTGATCGGAGGTTGGATCGTTCATAATCTCAGTAAATACTTCTTTTAAAGAATCCCATTCTTTATTTATAACACTCAACATTTTAGAGTTTGATGTCCATCGCGTAATAACAGAAGTAGGAATTCGTCTTCCGACGACTGTATCGACCACGTGAGTTCGTTTGGCAGAATGATGAAAAAATGCAGGTATGCAGCTTACAGTTGCAAAAAATATGCGACACTGTGAAATGCTGTTGCAGCTTTGTTGTAGCACTAAATTCAGACGATGTGCCAAACAATGAATAAAAACTGCTTCTGGTGCTACTTCTTTAATTTTGGACTGAAGACCATTTAAGTGCCCTGACATTACGCTTGCTCCATCAAAACATTCTCCTATAAGTTTTGATTTATAGTTAAATTTTTCGAGGCATCTTGATACAAGGTTAAACAATGCTTCGGCAGTCCGATTGGAACTGACGTCATAAAATCCCAAAAATCTTTCCACTAAATTTTCACCAGCAATAACATACCTAATTATGATACTACATTGAGATTTTTGGACAATATCTGTGGAATCGTCTACTTGTATAGAAAAAAATGCAATCCTTTATTTCTTTTTCGATATGTTCATTGATATATTGCCAAATGCAGTCAATTATTTCATTCTGAATAGTCTTAGAATTGCCGGCAAACATGGGTGTGATTTTTCAAAAGTGCTCATGAATGTCCACAGGGCTTATCGAAATGCAGTTTTCTAACAATTCTTTAAAATTACCATGATTAGTGGAGGTTACATCTTTGTGATGACCATGAAATGCTAATTCTTGCTTCCCCAAGTAAAGAACAGCACGAATGGGCGGGCAATTGAATGAAACGTCTATTAAGCTGCACATTCTCGTTGAAGCGTTTAATATATATTGCCTAAAGTATTCTTTTAAAGCATCCTCGGTACCACTTAAATTTTTTTTTAAGTTTGAAAAACATAATGTACAATCCACATGGTAAAAAAACCTTCATGTTTGTGAAGAGCACGGGTAACGTTACCAAAATCATTCGAAACCACTCTTATTCCACACATTTGATTTAACACCAATGATTAAACATGGCATACAAAAAAGTTTATTTAAATAATAACTCCCACACAGCCATTCAAACTCCGAATATCACGAAATCTTAAAATGCCGATTATATACTTTGTCCTTTTTTTGCAACTTTACTTACATTTAACACAGGCATGGGCTTTTCCTTACTTAAAAATTCTTTTTTATCATCGTTATTCCACATGGAAAATGGGGTGTCTAATAAAATACATACCTGGTCATTTAAGGGAAACGTCATATTGTAAAGGAACCTCTTAAGTTTAACCTAACGAATCAAGTAACGGAAATATTGATTTCCTAGGCGGTTTGAGAACTTGTAGCATAGTGCGCATATCTGAAGTTTAAACTATATAAAAGATGGACACAGCAGTGTCCCCAGTTTAACGGCTGCTCTTCGAGCGGCTCCACATCACGTGATGTTAAACGTAATTCATTAGTCACGTGAGGAAAGTGGAAAGGACGTCTCATCCTTCCTAGCAAGCTCCTCGCTATTCTTCTAGTGTGTGTTAAAACGATCATGGTGCGGTACAGTGTAGCATATAATTGCAAGGAAAGGGGTGGGGAAGTAAGGCGGAATTTACTCATTTCACAAGGTTAATGTGTATATATCTTCTGTTCACATTGCAAATGATACGATTCCTGTTATCACACATAAACACACGCAAATTACCGAGAAAGATACCAGCTTTAACCTAAAACCAGAAAATATGGAAGAAATAAGTCATTAAAATGTATAAAAAATAATATATAGCAATTATATAAAAAAATCGACATATTTTAAATATCGTACTTTTTTTAAATTATTGAAAATATATTTTTACTTTGTCAGTTGGTTTTAAAATATAGGTATTTATGATATAAAAGCATATTAAAAATTTCAGAACTCTAGTGCGCATAGATCTGAAGATAATCTCTGCGCAATATAGAAAAAGTGATTTTGAGAAAAAGAGTGTTCAAGTTGGAACTTGGTAACAAGGTAACATGTAATAGTTATTTTTATTTTATACAATAGTGCAAGAAGTAATTGAAGAATTTTGATGCGGTTTGTTTTAAAACACTGCCAAAAATCGATATTATTTTTTAAACTAATAAATAAAAAATCGATTTTTTAAAGATTTAAAGGTCCTGTGTCCCCTTAAGAAACAAAAACACAACGAAATTACACGCTTCTACTGTTACCACTCAACGTGCCTCGAAATACTTCAGGGTAATTAAATAATTCTAACAGATATAACACTAAACTGTTTGTAGTTTGAATCAAAGTTTGATTCAATTCTTTGATTTAATTTTTTTTCTTTGACCAGTAACACCCCCACAGAAAATTTTTTACCTCTAGAAACCTCTGTGGTAATCAAAAATCTCAATTTTTATTTCTGATCAAGCCATACCTCTGTTTTGGTAATTTTTACCTTTTTTCCCATGCAAAACCTCTGATCTGGCAATACTAGCTGACATGATGATGCGATAAAAATTTCTCTCTTCTCTGACAGTACTTGCTTTCGCCGTAAATATTCCATCGCCATGGTAACCATGTTCGCAAAACATTTCCGTTTTGAAGCGAAGCTCTGAATTTCTATTGTCGCTTCATTCGGCCCTTTTTCTCGGCGAGCAATATTTCGTTGGTGCGTTTAACGCGTTTAAAGCGCTGACTTAAAAACGTAGCCTTCTGTTCCTGAATGTAATTCCAATTATATTAAAGGAATTAAATTCAAAAAAAAATAGTGGGCTCAAAATAAAATTTCGAATTTTATTTTTCTAATCAAATTTTAAATTTGATAAAAAATAAAAAGGATTTGGAATTTAAATTAAAAAAAAAAAAAAAACTGACCGCCCAATTTTTTTAGATGAAGTGGTGCTTCACTTGCGTCACCCGATGAGCCGCCATTGCCTTCACTGATTTTTAGAACAGCTGCAAAATACTTCTCTCCTGACAGTTGAAGTTGAAATACCTTTTCTTTCCGGAAACAAACTCATGAGCTGAAGTACATCACTATTATACCAACATCAGTTCTTTGCATTGCGTACATGGGAAATGACGTCACTGCACCAATCTTTCCCCCACTCACCCAATCATTGTTAAATTAGTAATATCTATTTTCTTTTTATGTTGCAAATCTAAACATTCCGTGTTTCACTCGAGTGATTGGAACAATTTACAGCGACACATACATCCATTTCACACTATTTTATTAAAAATAATACACTCTTAAATCACCCAACTATAAGACAGCAGTGAATATCACGTGATACGATGGCAACAAAATGTCGGATTGCGCCAGCTCCCTTTTTTTTTAGGAGCCTTAGTTTCCGGCATCCGAAGACAGGTGTTGCTAGTAGAGAAAGGGTTAATAGATAACGTATACGAAAGAATTAATACTTAATTATAATTTTAAAATTGGTTAAATGAAAATATCAACTAACAAGGGGGAACCCATAGTGAGTGCCCCGCAGATTTTGATGAATTTTTTTTCTGAAAATAGGGCCAAAATAAGGAAATACGTGTCTCGGCATTCGTGCCAATGCGGCTTATTTTCGGAGATATGGATTTTTAAAGATTTTGCATATTATATATGAGCTTAAAACACAACGCTCTTGCCCAGGCAATCGGTAGCTTAACTGTTAAGCTGTCGATTCTTCGCTCCGTGTTTTTGTGTTCGATGCCCGGGGAAATCGATCACTTTTCTTTTTGTATCCTTTTTACATATTTATTTATGTATTTTTATTAGTAAAAATACTTCGCTTACAATCGGATTTTGTTCATAAACTTACTTTAATAAAATTCATATTTATGTAATTAAGTTAATTGTACGCTTATGGGCAGTGATAATTTCTACTCGAATTTTAATTGTTGATTATTAAAAAGCTGAAAAGTAGAAAAAGTTTTGGTGTAGCCATCCAGCCTGTTATGTAGTTAAGTAGATCCAGCACACTTTAATAATGTTTTTACAAATGACGACGGCACCTGTTCTTCTACTGCTGAATTAATTCCACCTCATTGTACCCCATACTGTTTAGCCTCGTGATGTGTACTTCTTCCGTCAAGTAAAAAATTTCATTAAAAGGTTACAAAATTGTGTTGAAATCTTACAAGAAAATAGTCATTTAAACACGCGAGCAGATAGATGCTTTGAAGATCCATTCACTTATTCACAATCAACTTTCGGCGCCGAATTTTAAGAATACATTACAGTACTCTTGGTTTGTTGCAAACTTGACAAACGAAAGAAGCGTTTTTGAAAATGTAGATGGTATTTGTTTTCCAGATGATATTAGACAAAGAAAATCAGTTGTTCGAACAATTCATTTATAAAATGCTCACGTTGTAGAATTTTTTTATGTTTTTATTATTTTTATGATAATTATCATCCAAAACTGTGTACCAGTAGACAATTCCGACATCTCCGACAGTGATACACAAAAAATATGTTCACGTCAGTCAGTTTTAAAATAAAATTGATTGCATTTTATAAAATAAAATGTTTCTATATAAAGGAAATGCATTAACTGTATATAAATGAGATGCACATAAAATGTTTATATGTTATAAAATAAAATTTTGTTTATATGTTATAAAATAAAATATTACATACTAAAAATACATTTTTCAATAGATAAATATATTTTAAAAAAATATTAGGCGTAATAGATGCTAATAGTGAATGACTGCAAAGGCTAATAATGACAAAATAAGACGAATTAACGCAGTTTTCTTTTTTATTTAATGGAATTGTTAAAAGTTTTCAGAAAAAAATCTTTCCATCCTTAAATAAAACAAAACTGCATTATTGGTGTAATTCTATCCCTTCACAGGTTGACAATGAGTACGCAAATTTTATAAAAGTTATATTCACATAAAAACTTACAGCTAACTCCTAAACTTTTTGTACCTTTACAACTCTTCAATTAAAAATTAAAATTCGTGTAAAAATTATAACTGCGAAAAATAGTAGCACAGAATTAAATATGTAAATATGAATTTTATTAAAGTAAGTTTATGAAAAAAATCCGATTGTAAGCAAAGTATTTTTACTAATAAAAATACATAAGCAAACATGTAAAAAGGATACATAAAAAAAATGATCGATTTCCCCAGGCATCGAACACAAAAACACGGAGCGAAGAGCCGACAACTTAACGACCCAGCTACCGATTGGCTTGCAGAGGGCGTCGTGATTTAAGCTCATATATAGTATGCAAAATCTTTAAAAATTCATATCTCCGAAAATAAGCAGTATGGGCACAAATGCCGGGACATGTATTTCCTCATTTTGGCTCTGTTTTCATGAAAAACAATTTCATCAAAATCGGCGGGGCACTCACTGTGTGTTCCCATTGTAAGTCTGATCATTTAATTGCAGAATACAATGGGAAGTAGAATTCGGTACCATATTTACAAATTCTTGCTAAACGCAAATAAGAAATTCACAAATTTTCATGAATTAAAACGAAACTATTACGTTATACACTGAAGTGCCAGAAAAACTGGTACAGGCGTGCGTATGCAAATAACGGAGCTTTGCAACCAATCAGCGTAACGCGATGCGGTCGGCAGCGCCTATATAAGACAAGAGATGTCTGGCAAAGCTGTTAGATCGGTTCTTGCCGCTACAATGGCAGGTTATCAAGATTTAAGTGATTTTGAACGTGGCGTTATAGTCGGCACAAGAGAGATGGGACATAGCATCTCCGAGATAGCGACAAAATTTGGATTTTCACGTACGACCATTTCACGGTTTTATGGCGCACCAGTTTTTCTGGTACTTC
>QLNU02015003.1:58713539-58723582 GCA_006491805.2 Dysdera silvatica
AGCGGCTCCTTTGAATATCGAAGCGACATCTAATTTTCCCTGAGAAGTACCCCTCTATTCCCTTAGGGAATAGCTGCCGTTATTTTTTTAGCCCTCCCTCCTATTTCTAAATGGGCCTATTTTACCTTTCCCAACTCCCCTCTCCTCCACCAATCCCGCCTTCACCAGAACCATTGATATCGCTCAAAAATCACCAAAAACTTTAAGAATCAAAAAATTGTTGTGGGAAAAAAATGAAAGAAATAATGTGAATACCTTCTTTTCTAATACAATGGGGAATAATCATCCCTGGCAGGGAAGTTAATTAAACATTTTTGCCGGGGATAAATTTTCACGATTCGGGGAAATCCCCCATCCCTCCCGCTAATTGTCCCTGAGTTTACTTATAATATTGGAAGTACACATGTGTTTTTTAACTTGTATCTTTTACGCGATTCAGAATTACAAAGTAATTTTACACATCTAATTCGCAGTTACATGGCACTTTTTACACATTTAATTCATAGTTTCGTAGTATTTCTTATACGCTAAATTCTCAGCATTCATGGTCGACTTAAAATTCGCAATTACGAATCCACACTTCAGCACACACAGCAGTCTGGCCAGAATGCATTAAAAATAGTGGGGTTGTAATGGCATATTAAATCAAATGTTTGAAAATTATGAGATTTTCAAATGCCGTAGACAGAGAAAACTTTGTAGACTTGGCATTTGACGACAGCGAGAAACTGATGCTACAATTGAGAGCAAAGAGTTAATGGAAGTGGCTTTAGTTACTTCTGATGGCGGAGAAAACGATGGCGATGAAGAACAAGACATTTTACTCATTGAAAGTTTGAATGAGGAAGGATTTCAATTAGCTGACAACTTGGAACGTTGTTTATTCTAAATGATTCCAATGTTGAGCGAACTCCATAATTCTAGAGGGGTTTGAGTTTGGCTAGTTATATATAATTATTGAAAAAAACAAACAAAAAAACCAGACGTCATCGCAGTTGGAAAAACGACGCGAAAGAAGATATTACGAGCGATGAAAGTGATTTTGTTCTAATAGTATTGTTTGTTTGTGGCTTTACGGCTCAAGAACTCCCGGTGGCGTAGGCAGAAAGTTCATAAGGGAGAGGTATAGGCTTAATGGGAGGGATTACAGAGCTACAACTCATATATTTCTGTGTTAAATATACAAAATTTCATTGCGATAGTGGTTACAACCCCCAAAACCGCCCCCTGGCTAAGCTTCTGAGGACTACATTGGTCATGCTGCGCCGGAACCTACTGTTTTCCTAGGAATTCGAAACTCTGGACCTACAATTTTCCGAGGAAAACCTTTTAAGGCTTATGGTATGGGGCTTCAGTGCGTTCTAGTAGTAAGAAAAAGAATTCGTTGTGATATAATAGAAAGCGACGCGATGAATGAAATTCGATTGTTTAAAAAATGTTTTTTTTTTCATTTTTCTAAACATGTTGACTTTTATTTTACGCGTTTTTTAAAAGAAATGTTTTCAGTATGTGTATTTCTGTATGTTAAATAGTCTTTTTTTGGTATAGTTTGCGTTAGTTCTATACTTTATTGCAAATAATTTTTTTAAAATTTTTTTACGTGTTTTTTTTGTATGGTACGCACTCGCACCGTGTAAAAAGCGTCCCAGTTGTATCTACTTGGGATCGGTGGGCCTATGCAGGGGAATTTTAATTAAAATAAATAAACTCAAATAAACTTTATTTCGAATCAGCAGCGTGAAATTACGACCGTCCATTAATATAATTAACTATATTTTTTATCGTTCGTTAATGTTTTTCCTCTTTGTACAAACGAAAACTTTTTTGTTGTTGTTTTATAGCTCAAGGACTACAGTGGTCATGCCTAGCTGGGGCCTATTATTTTCCGAGGAATTCAAACCTCTGGACTTACAATTTTCCGCGAAATCCGAACTTCTTAAGGCCTAGGGTACCAAACCCCGGACTACAATGAGCAGTGCGATTTTTATGAGATCTCTGAGTAAGTGTTCTTTGCACAGTTGGGAGTCGAACACGGGTTAACGGTGCATTAGGCGAACGCGTTATCACACTGCGACACTGCAGTGAAATGAAAAATTTGTATCGTAACTGCTAAAGAAAGGATATTTGGATTTTTATTTGGTAAAAACATGGTTAGCAGTTCTTTGAGCTGTGAAAGTGGCAAGAATGTGAAATGGTATAGTGACAACGCGTTTGCCCTGCGTGTCTTTAACCCGCGCTCGATTCACAACGGCACCAATAGAAGTAACGTTTACTTTAAAAGAAATAACGCTCTAAAAACGTCGTGTTTTAAACTTTATGCCAGTGTTCAAATAGCTGTTGTTATTCTTTACCTTTCTTTACTTTTTTTCCACTATAACACTCCTCGTATTTTTTTTTATGCCAATATTTTATTTGGCAATGAATTTTAAAAGAGTACGCTGAATATAATACTACGTTCAGAGGCGAATTTACGATATTGGCACCTCTAGGCGACATATTTTGCCGCTTCATCTTACCTTCTACTTGCCGCCGCTTCTGGCCGTCTTCTAGTTGCATTTGCCGCCTCCTCTGCGCCAGCTTGTTCCTACTGCAAGTTCCGCCTTGTTTTTGTTTCACCATTTGCATCTTCATCGTTCACCGTCTTCTGTCCTTCGCAAAAATTCATCAGGTTCGCCCTGCATTTTCTCGATGCTCGGAACTACACTAAGCATCAAAAATCAGCCCTCATGCCTCATCGCACAGGAGGGTAGGAGCGGTGTCGAGCTCGCCATTACATCGTATGGAAATACAATCCGTCAATGTGGACAACTTTTCCCATCCTCATCCTGCAGACAGAACAACAACTGCTTAATCTTACCAAACGTAATTAGGAGAATAATTGAGACTTTGGCGTTTTTATCGAATTCTTGACCCGCGAGCGGGCACGTGGTGTGTTTCACATCCCACATCTTAAACTTGTGAAAAAGAACCGTCCACCATTGCTCCTGAAACTGGCTAAACCCTTTCCAGTAACCTTCGAAGTCACATTCTTCTGGGGTAGGGTGACAAAGAGAAATTTCCACTTATTGTTTACTGTAAAATTAGACGTTTTTAATGAAATAATGCAATATAATTAGATGGGGTGAAAACCACCCCACGCTCGTCCTCTAATCGGCGCGCCTTCTCGCGGGTTAATTTGATACTCATAGAGGCTACGTGAAATTCGTTTTTTTCCAAGTATTTGCAAATTTGGCGCCCTTTGAGCCTTTCTGGAAGCGTCGTCTGTGACAGCTCTCCCTTTTCCAATGACTAGTTACGTCTCCAAGCATAACAAAAGTGGATATAAAAGCTAATAAATAGAATAGTTAGTTTTATAAAAAATATAAAATGAACATAATCTTTAACCATGTGACAAGATATACAGGGTGTTCGTGAAGTGTTTTGACAAAATAAGACGGGCGTTAGTACCCATCGAAACGAGCAATACTTGCCAAAAAACATAGGGTCGCAAACCACTCCCAGAGCCAGTTTCAAAACCGTCTAGCATGCACACATTTTTGTAACTAGCGTATGAGGAGCACAAAATGCGATGTGCCACTCATCTATGCACTTAATCAACTGACCTGAGCCTGTATCTGGCGTTTCTCATGCCCTAGTTGTAAATATTTGTGCATGCTGGACGGTTTTAGAACTGGCCGTATGAGTGGTTTGCGACCAGCGTGTTTGCCAGATTATGTGCTCGGGAGTAGGGTGTTAAACTTCGTTTGAGGGCTGTCAAATTTACCTTCAAAATTTTAATTTTTTTTATAAAATGTACTTACCAGAAAAGAAACGAAATAAAATATTCAACAGAAATGAAATAATTCATCCATATTTGCGCAAAAGAAGTTCGTTTTTTATTCGGAGTTCAACAAAATTCAAGCATTTCTTCTTGGACATTTGACCCATTCACAAGCAGTTGACAATTTTTGAGGTGGCAGGATTTAATTTCATATGGTAACTTTCTTCCCTCTTGATATCTTACTCGTATTTTTCTTTGAAAAATTGCTACATATAAAAGATTATTACAATTTACATATGCAGAAAAAGTAAGGAAAAATAATTTGCGCAACGCTTTTCTTCCTCGTAATTCGAATATTTAGTGGATATATGAACTTTGAGATTTAGGCGGGGGTGCCAAGGAATTTGGGGGGGTGTCGCTGACTACCTGTTTGCGCCCCTAGGTTCTATGGCGAATATTGTTCTGTTTGATGAGTACTATCACCCCTCTTATTTTATCAAAACAGTTTACGAATACATTGTACATATAAAACACAACAAAATATCACACTCATTATAGTTTAACAATATAATCTAGACATTAAGTTTAACAAAATAAATCACATATAAAACAAAACTAGTATTAACAAAATAACGTATTATTTTAAAACAAAACTAGTATTAACAAAATAACGTATTATTTTAAAACAAGAATTAACAAAATAATGCATTATTTTAAAACAAGGATTAACAAATAACGTATTATTTTAAAACAAAGATTAACAAAATAATGCCCTGCGGTGGCGCAGTGTGGTAACGCGTTCTCCTAGTGCGCCGCTAATCCGGGTTCGACTCCCAGCAGTGCAAAGAACGCTTACTCAGAGATCTTATAAGAATTAACAAAATAAATAAACAAGGATTAACAAATAACGTTTTTAAAAAACAAGATTAACAAAATAATGTCTATGTGGTAACGGTCTCTAGTGCGCCGCTAATCCGGGTTCGACTCCCAGCAGTGCAAAGAACGCTTACTCAGAGATCTCATAAAGATCGCACTGCTCACTGTAGTCCGGGGTTTGGTTCCCTAGGCCTTAAGAGGTTCGGATTCCTCGGAAAACAGTAGGTCCCGGCGCAGCATGACCACTGTAGTCTTGAGCCCAAAAGCAAAAAAGTAATAACGTATTATTTTAAAATAAGGATTAACAAAATAACGCATTATGTAATTATTAACAAAATAACGCATTATGTAACGTATTAACAAAATAACGTATTATTATAAAACTAGTAGCACAAAACTTGTATCAGCAAATCAACGTGTAAACAAAGCTAGTATTCCAATCAATAAGATATATTTTTATTATAAAAATACATCGGAATCTTTCTATAAAGAAACTTTTGGGACGGGGAAAAGACATCGCTATAAATATGGTAATAAATATAATAATAAATTTATTATTCAATTGTTTAAAGAATTCAGCTGCATCTTTGCAAACTTCGCGGTCTGCCACTGACTGTATTTGTAGTAGCAAATGAGAGCGATACCAAGAAATACATGAGGAGAACTAAGAAAAAAAAAGAGAACTTGGGGGAAAAAAAGAACTCAACAGAAATGTGAAAATTGGGAAAAAATGAAAAAGTTATCAGAAAACAGTTGAAAATTGGAAATCCTTCTTGAAAGTCTTATGTTCCCATAAGACAGTGTTTCTTGAACTTTGGTTGCTCACGGACTATTTTAAGTATTCTTTTATTTATCATGGATCATTTTGGGGTTGGAATTTCTCGCCCCGTTAAAAATATATTGTCTAAAATTAAGGTTGTAAATTATGGTTAATAATGTTAAACCCTACATAGCCTCCGTCATACTGATCCCCGCCCCCCCTGCTTCTCCCAAGGAAAGACATAACCAAAATAACCCTCGATTTATGTGAGTTATTGGCAGGCTCATATACGTAGCCTATATAAGAACTCCGGTAGGAGAGACTTATTCATCCCTTGAAATATAATTTGTAGTTAATTTTAGCTCGTTTTGTGGTAAATTTTTTAAGCTTTTTGGGTTTTTTACTTTAAAAAAGCACTAACTTTTGGCAAAAAAATCTCTAAAATCTCCGACCATGTTCTTAAAACATGGGTTGGTTGCCAAACTCACCTGAAACAAAATAATTTTTAGACTAATGCTATTTGATAAAAAGTGTAAGTTACGAATTTATTTGTCAAATGACAAATGACATTATTAATTTAAATAATAATAAGCAACATAGACAGAATGGACCTATTTAGAGGATTCAAACCTTTCATGAAACGTCGAATGGTAAGTTTTACAATAAGTAACGTTTATGACAAATTCCTTAAATCACACCCGAACCTAAATTCTAGCTACGTAGGCAATTTCTAATTCTTTTTTTTTTTTTTCTAAAATTTTGTGTTAATACTGTGGGCCACTTGGTAAGCAGTCACGGACCACATTTTGAGAGACACTCTCATAAGGATTAAAAGAAAAATGCAATAAATTAACTTCAACGAAATTTAAATATGATTGAATTGTAACTCAAAAGTCACTTTGAGTTCCCGAACTTGTTTCGGATTATATACGTAGGTCAATGGTAACTCGCGAGCAGGCGCGCCGATTAGAGGAACGCGAGCACGCGCGTGGGGTGCTTTGCACCCCATCTGATTATATAGCATTATTTCATTAAAATCGTTAAATTTTACGGGGAACAATAAGTGAAATTTCCTCTTTGTAGCCTTACCTCAAAAGATTGTGACTTTGAAGGCAACAGGAAAAAGTTTGGCCAGTTTCAGAAGCAAGGGTGGACGGTTTTTTTTCACATATTGTAAGTTGTGGGGTATGAAACACCTTGTGCGCCTGCTCGCGTGTTAAGAATTATTTGGCAAGTAAAATTTTTTAAAGCAACTATTGATCAACATATTGTAAATTCTTATTTGCGGTATATAATCCTATACAGCCGATACCTTTATTATTGCGGTGATTACATGAGAATTAATTTATTATTATTTTGGCGATAATTCTTTTGCGTTCTTTGATCAATTTTCTGGTCAATTGCTTCTTGTTGTCCGAACTTTCCTGCTTTTCGATCATCGTGAGCAAAAGATTCCGTCAATGTAATTTCCTGAACTTACAAATTCAAGCGCTCTATCATACTTTCGTTAAAATTGGTTTTTTTTTCGGACCTGTGTACTTAAAGGAAGTGGTTCACAACACTGAACTGGACGAAAGTTACATACTTACACGCTACGGGTTTTTAAATACTTGTATTAAAAAATAAAAGACGATATAAATACAGTGAATGCTGGAAACAATAAATCCCACTTTAATATCTCTGCTTCTAGAAAAACGCACAACCTTCATAGTGGTCTCGCTTCAAAGCTTTTGGAAGGCACGGTTGTTCGTGTAATGACTTATTTAATTATATTTCCGATGGTACCAAAACTAGATCTTTGAATTAAATAGAATGTAAAATATCACTAGTTGAAATGATGAGTTAATGATATCTCACCATTGCGACGAAAGTGTTACAACTCAAAATTCGGTGAAAATGAGTTAATGTTACAACCAGATGTAGAAAACAGTGCTGCATTTTGCCATGCAAAATGTTAGGTCATAAGTTATTTGGGTTTCTGCTAGTTGGCACATGTCATTAGATGAACACAACATCCCTCAATTCAACCAGAAACAGTTTTTTTGCGTTTCCTGAAGACTGAGAGTTTTTGAGTTATAACACTTTCGTCGAAGGGGTGCGATAGAAAACATTGTTATGGACTTCGTAAATTCCTGCCATTTAAATAATGAAATCGGCACACACACACGCACGCACAACTATAATATTTGAAATATTTCTAATTTTATGTGTTGCATTATTTCGTTATATTTGAATTGTTGAGAAAGCATCAATTGTGTCTTTAACTAAAGTGTAAATACCAAACTACCACAGTTAAAAATTTGTTGCTTTAATATATAGTTATTTCTGTGGCCATCTGTAACGTTTTGCAGAACTGTACTCGCTTATACTTAACTAGGATAATTTGTGTCTTTAATTTAATTTTGGTGCAGAATGATCCTTCTTGTCTTTGCGCCATAAAAACACAACCAACTTATATAATTTTTACTCAGTGTATCGTAATAATTCCAGTATATGTAGCCTTCGTGAATTTACCGATATTGTAAAATCCGTCCAGCACCGTTTTTCTCCTATTTCAAAACTTATTTTTTTAGTTTCTCAGCCAGTTTCCAAGTCAGTGTCTTGGAACACCGTGTCAGATATCGTGATAACTTACGTTCTAAAAGACACAGAAATCCAGTTTTGGTACCATCGAAAAGGTACAGCGAACAAAAGTATTTTTAGACTTGCATTATGTCAGATAAACAGGACTGGAAAATAAATATTTATTATATTTTTATATTTTATATATTATATAATACGAAATATTTTTAATCATATGATTACTTTTACAATAGGCCACAATAGGTCTATTTACTTTTTTAATTTTAAAAAATAAATTCATAAAACTATTTTTTGATGATAAAAAATTATTTGCACACCTAACAAAATTTTTTTTTAAAGCAGTTAAACATTATACTATATAAATTTACAACAATTACGGTCTTATACTTTCCAAAGTACACGTTATGAGATCTTTGGGACAACAATTTAGTTAGTTTCTGCTGTCAGAGGTATAGAAAACGCGAGTTTTCTATCGCAACGTGGGAGAGGATTATATTTTTTCGTCATTTTTTTAGTTATCGTGTTATAGGCAAGAATATAATTTTGAACTTCTTTCGTGTTCGGTACGTAATAAATAAATGAAAAAGAGAGTAGTACTTTGGAGAACAGAGATCTGGCCATCCAAAGAAGCAAAATGCTAGGCCAGCGAGTAGACGTGGATTTACAATCTCGCCGCCTATAGTTTCTGACCTATTTTACCGCCTATTCTTACCAAACGTAACTACAAGCATAATACGGAACTTAGGGCTTTTGTCAAATTTTTAATTTTACTTTACTCCCTTGGTGCTTATTTCAAATTCGTTTTTTTTTTAAAGTACGCGCAAATTTGGAGCCT
The DNA here is from genome assembly GCA_006491805.2 of Dysdera silvatica. Lineage (NCBI taxonomy): Eukaryota > Metazoa > Arthropoda > Arachnida > Araneae > Dysderidae > Dysdera > Dysdera silvatica. The sequence continues at coordinate 58,722,354 of QLNU02015003.1, forward strand.
TTTGCGCCGCCTTTCTTAAAGTTGCCCTCATGGCAGTTCTCTCTTTGCCAGTGGCTAGTTGCACCTCTGAATATAACAATACAAAATCAATAATTTGATTGGCTACCAAAAAATTCAGGCCTGCCTGTTCCGACTTCTTGAAGACAAACTTTTCGAAAAGTTGCCGCCATCAAAAATTTTCCGCCGAGAGCTTATAGCTGACTTATAATATTGGTAAATTCGCCAGTGTATGTGAGGACCAGTATCAAACACGTGTCGAAGGGCCTCTCCGTATGTGATCGAGAATTAGCTACCAATGTCGTTTCAGCATCGGGGACATTAATGGTATCTCAAACTATTCACAGTATTCTTCATGATGCACTTACAGGAGTTGGAGTGTCCAAGAACAAATCACACATCAGTGAAAGGTGGAAGATACTGGATACTAAGTGGAAGATACTGGATACAAGTGGAAGATACTGGATACAGGTGGAAGATACTGGATGCAGGTGGAAGATACTGGAGTTTGCTAAAGCTTATGTTAAGAAATCTGTAGAGTTTTTGCAATGGCTGATATTTTTGGAAGAAAGTAAATTTAATATTGTCGATTGATGGTCGAAAAATGTGCCTAGCAAAAGATATACTTCCCTTGACGCCAAAAAACTGAAAGCCAATTGCAAAACATAGCGATGACCATGAGCTGATTTAGGAGTGCATGGTTTCCAATAGTTGGAAACATGGCCTTTATTGAAGATACTATGAATGTTGGATATTACTTTGAGGTCATGTTTTGCAGAGTATATTAAAATTGGAAAATTTATTCTATTTTCATTCAACAAGACAACGATAGCGAACATACTGTCCACGAAGCAAGGTTGTGGTTGCTTTAAAATTTTAAAATGCGAACATTTTACTGAGTTTACTCCCTCACAATCTCCAGACCTCAATTCCATTTAGAACTTGAGTCATTTTTTAGTGGATTTGCAAGTAAGGAATATTGGTAACGCGTTCTCCTATTGCGCGGCTAATCCGGGTTCGACTCCCAGCAGTGCAAAAAGAACGCTTACTCAGAGATCTCATAAAAGATCGCACTGCTCACTGTAGTCCGGGGTTTGGTTCCCCAGGCCTTAAGAGGTTCGGATTCCTCGGAAAACAGTAGGTCCCGGCGCAGCATGACCACTGTAGTCTTTGAGCCGTCCCGGCGCAGCATGACCACTGTAGTCTTTGAGCCATAAAACCAAAAAACAAAC
>QLNU02015003.1:58723682-58741225 GCA_006491805.2 Dysdera silvatica
GCCACATTTTTACAAAGTTAGTAGCTTGACCACTGGGCCATCGCGATTTGCTTGGCAATTACTACTTCCCAACTTTTTCTTATTTAGAGTGGCAACAGAAATTTACTACTTCATGCCTCTTGAGGTAAACATGTATATTTCATTATTATTTTATCTATGGCTCCTAAAACATTCCTTTCCTTCTGTTGTTACATGAGTAGTTTGCTGTCACCGTTTTTGCTTCTGGAATTATGAGGTGAGGTGGAAAAGCTGATGATTTATGTTAGTAATATGTAAAACATATTATCATTAATATTAAATTAGCATACAGCATATCAGCATAATATTAATTAGCACAACACTAATTAGCATAAAGCATATTATCATTATAAAGCATTCAAAAGCAGGTCGTTGACGTGCGACATGTTGTTATGGTACTTTCGATATTGTGAGTGCGTTCAATTTGAACAATTGAGAATGTGATTTCGAACGGTGATTTTTTGAAAGGATTAGATTTGTGTTTATACATTTTGGTAGTTTTCAAGTTTGCTTCAGATAATTTTAAGAATCTTTAATAAGAATTTTACGTGGTGGTTATTATTTGAAAGTGCGAAAACAACGTATTTGAAGTTGAGGAAGTAGGCCTAATAAAGAAACGGCTACACGTGTTTTTAATTTCGCAGTTTTCACATTGTTTCTTTCAAATTATAAAATTAGGAATTCTTCCACAACCTATAGAATGTCCGATGGATTGTGGAGTTAAGTTTTTGCTCTTTTAAGCGAGTAAATTTGTAGATTTAGGCAAGTTTGTACGCTGGATGGTTTTTATTCAACCCAGTATCAACTAATACGAAGATTTCTTTCACGTCACCTCCTTTGATATGTTTTTCGTTATAGCTTCAAGAAAGCTGAATAGACAAAATTTTCCCAACAAGCTTTCCATCCTTAACAAAGCTAAAATTAACGAACGTAAACCACAAGGTCTTCCCATTCTAGGTAATACTTCGTCTGATATCCCAATACAAGATCTTCAATCAGAAGACGGTAAGACCTCTAATCATTTTTCTCAAGAAGGATATCATGACATCTCTTCAAAAAAACTAAAAATTATTGACAATTTTTCAAGTATCTCCATTGATTACTCTGCTGATTCTCCGTCATTGTAAAATCTTCTTACCTACAATTATAGCTGACTTCCAGCTCGCTCAGAATCGTAATGCTCCTAAAATGGCATTAATCATTGAAAATATTAACAATAAGTTATTGGGTTTAAACCCCTTTCGAAAAAAAAAGAAGTAATAGCAAAAGCGGATCAAAACCATGAAATTGATCAAATTCGATCTCTTAGAAATGGTTCTCTGTTATAGAAACATATGATGCTGAGACAATGAATAATCTTGTTCAAATTAACATCATCCTAAGCATACCTGTCACTACTCGCATTCTTCAAGAATCTTTAACTCGAAAATGCGTATTAGTCAATACGGATCCAGAGTTAGACATTTGTGATCTTGCAAACGAACTTTTGTTGAGCGAATTCAAGATAAAAGAAATTAAGAAAATCATTAATAGTAATAATAAAGCCACTATTATTTTCAGCTTTTTAGGAAAAACTTATCCTAGGTATATGTCTTACCTCTGTGAAAGAACGGACACTAGACTTTACATCGACAAAATCCGCTAGTGTAAAATATGCTACAAATTTGGCTTTGGCGAAACTTTTTGTTTCAGCATTAAAATTTGCGCCTGGTGTTCTATGCCAAATTCCGAAGACCATGCATGTACCAACATATTCCTAGTTGTGCAAACTGCAAGGGAAACCACGCTGTCTTCTAAACCTTCTGCCCTCATTGGGAAATTGAGAAAAACATTTTGGATTTCAAAGCTAAATAAGGTTGCTCTTATTACGAAGCGAAATTAAAATGGAAAAAAGTTTCCTCGTTTAACCTACCTCATATTAATTTGGTATCAAATAATCTTGAAACAAGATTTAAAAATCTAGAAGACAAAGTAGAAGTCTTGCAGAATAATTTTACAAATTTCCAAAAAAATGGATTCGACGAGTTGTTTTCTAAAGCCAGTTCATCTTTCTTCAACAACATCAAAGAATCTATTACCGAAGAAATTAAAGACATTTGCAGTTCTATGAACGAAAAAATTAGTATTCTGAATTCGAAAATAAGCAAACTACATCAAATTAGAACCCATATCACTTCGAAGCACAAAACTCCCAAAAAAACTGCTTCTCTTAATCCTCAAGAAGATCATATTAATGTTAGTTCTTACGAAAACGACTTACTCAATGATTTTCCACTCAGTGATTGCGAAATCGCCTTTTCTCTTTTAAATTTCGGAGAAAACCCATTTTTTTGTGACTGTATTTTAAAGATTGAATTCTTAAGATTATTTTAAAACAAAACAGCATTTAAATATTCGAAAAATTGCGAATATGGTGATAAAAACCGTGGAGGCATATTTTACGTAAAATGCCATTTAAAGGGGCAGGCCTCATCAATGACAGCAAAGCTACTGAGATCTGAGATCACTTTTGTATTTCCATTTAATCTCGTTTTTTTTTTTTTAGTATTCCGATAAGAACGAAGCAGTTTTAAACGGGAAGGAAGCAAACAACATTGCATATCTTTTGATTTGTTGTTATTCTAGAGTTGGCGATCGATCGATCTCGTGGTTTTCAGTTTATCTGTGCAGCATGTTTACATTTTTGTTACTTTACGTTTTTATTTCATTTGTTATTTCAATTTTGTTATTTAGTTCTTGTCTCGTTATAAAGATGGAATTGATAAAAAACGAAAATCAGGTAGAAGGCCAAAGAAGTATCGTTTCTCGGGAAACCAACTTACTCAGACCAAAACTGTCCCTGTCACACTTAAAAGTGCATAGAAACGCAAGCTTGTGGAAACATCTCCTAAGAAGGTTTGTGAAAAAAATTTTACTGGTTACGTAATATTGGATTCAGGACTGATTTTCAAAGAATTCTAAAACTGTTTATCATGTAAAACATGCCAGGGAGATGTTAAAATTAGTGTTGATAATGCGTATGGGTTGTCAGCTAAGGTTTTAATTACATGTCATGTTCGTGGCATTACCAATACTTCTAGAAACTCGAACATGCTTGGTAAGAGGAAACACATACCTGAAATAAACAGAAGGATAGTATATGCTATGAGGTGTGTCAGTGTAGGACTCTCTGGACTATAAACGTTTTGTGGCATTATGGACTTGCCTGCACCCATTGGACAAAAATCCTATGATAAGATTATTAACAAAATTGTTAATGCTTTGTCTTGTGTAGCGGATCCATCTATGGAACGTACAAGGAATGAAGAAGTTCAAGCAACGGGTTCGAATGAAATTGCGGTCAGTGGAGATGGTGCTTGGAAGATGAGAGGCCATACTTCACTGATTGGTGTATGTACACTTATCGGTTCCGAAAGTGCTAAAGTTGTTGACCGTACAGTGATGTCGTCATTTTGCAAAGGATGTACAGCATGGTAAGATCAGCGAATTGGGCCTAAATATGAAGCGTGGAAAGTTAAGTATCAATAGCAGTGTGTGAAGAACCATGAAGGGAGTGTTGGAAAAATGGAAGTGACTGGCATGTTACGCATCTTTCAGCGATCAAAATCTAAAGGTGTCCGCTGTAAGGAATATATCTGTGATGGTGACTGCAAAACCTTTTCAGCGATTTCGAAGGGTCAGCCATATGGCAAAGATTGTATGGTGCAAAAAATCGAATGCGTCGGGCATGTTCAGAAGCGAATGGGCTCAAGTCCATGAAAAAAGCTTAGTGATGGGAAAACTGTATCGGGAGAAGGGCGATTGATGGATGGGATTATCTAGAAGATAACACTATATTACGGGAATGCGATTAGAAAGCATTATGATTCTGTTAGTAGTATGCAGAAAGCAGTATGGGCCATTTGTGATCATATGGATTCTTCTGATGAAGAACACTTGCACATATTTTGTCCTACTGGTGAAACATCATGGTGCAAACACAAGTTGGCTCTTGCAAATGGTACAGTAAACTATTTCCATCACAAGAAAAACGTTCCACTGGATGTGATGAAAGCCATCAAACCAGTTTTTAAAGATTTATCCAATCCTGAACATTCAAAGCGATGCCTTGGAGGAAAAACTTAAAACTCGAATGAATCGCTGAACGCCATGATACGGAAATTTTGTCTGAAGTCATCAGGGGCAGGACGTAAAGTTGATGAAGTAGCATTAAATGAATTCATTCTCTTTAATTATGGCTGCAAAGGTAGATTAGCTGTCATGACTGGATTAAAACTAAAGATCGGTGACAATGTTGTAAATATTGTCTTGTCACATCGCGTTCTGATTTCGGACACATTTCGACTGCTGCCAGAAACGAGCTGCAGCATCAACTATTGATGCACGTAAAGCGATAAAAAAAGAGAATAATATCTCAAGTTGGATTATTGCATGAAAAAAAAAAGGGTGTTGTCCATGAAGCGGGGGAGTTTGGTACATAATATTGTAAGTATACAATTAAATATCCTCATTTTTAAATTTCAATGGCGATTTACTCAAAACTCATAGTTTCAATATTGCGCGCACTATAACTTTTTAACTAATGAACATATTTACATCAAATTTTGTTTTCTATTTTATCTTTTACTGCACTTGAAATTCCCACACCAATATTGTTAAAATATACAAATTTACCACCAGGGCAGCTGTAATTTCATTAAAATATGGCATTGCATTAGTGATTTATGAAAAATAATAATTAAAAAAAATATATATATTTTAGTATTGTTTTCAAATGTTAGGAGAATATTGAAACCAGATTGTTTTCAATAGGATAGAGTGAAAATTATCCTTTTGTGTCAATTAATTTGGACTGTATGTTGCGCGCAGTGCATAAAGTCTTTCGTTAAATATTTTATTTTCCATATTAATATCTATTTAATTAAAATTCAATATTAGGAAGTAGATTATTATTCATACCAGCAGTTAATTATCTGGAATATAAGCTTTCCATGTTACAAAAATCAAATAATTTGAAACTTAATTCAGAAAGATATGGGGTATCATATTTTTCTAAACGTTTCGGAGAAAATGTGCTTTTTAAACGGCCCGAGACCACTTAACGCTGGATTCAATTGAAAAGTTTGCAAACCTACTCAAAAAGGTCACATACTCTCAAAATAGATCAACAGCTTTTGATAAAAAATTCTTTTCGAATTTTTATTTTCATATTTGTGGTCTACTTTTACCATTATAGTAGTAAACTATCTCAAAACTCGAAGTGGCTGTCGTCTTTTTGATTCTAAATTTTGGCTTGTTTTCATATCACGTAGTTCATTTTCTTTACGGTCTATTCATAATCATCTCAATCTTTCTGATTCTCTTTTTATATCCTTCTATTATACATATCTAGTGTATATAATTTCCTGGTTCCCTATTCAAATGAATAACATCTATCATCCACTGATCAGCAGATAAATAAAACACAATATTGTCGCAGTTAGAAATTACATAATTTAACATCGTGACAACTGTTTCAGTACTTCTTTCTACTTTTTTTTTCAAACGAAATGCACCTATAAACCAAACAAACCGTTGATTGGTAATGCTGATCACGGTTGCCGCTAAACGAGTTACAAGTAATGCTTCGGAGAAAAATAACCGGTTCGTATTGGGATAGGAGAAACATCTCTGGATACAACGCTGATCACCGAGACAGTGGAAATGTTCAGAAAAGTAGTCAAAATTAAACTGATGAGGATTTTAAATACAGTTAATGGGGCAACAGTTTTTTGTAGCATTCCGCAAAAAATATGCTTTCACTAGGATCGTTGATAGCTCCATTGCCCATTTGAAATATGTGGAATTCTTCAAAAAAATTAGGGTCAGACGGAAAGTGAACGCGTTCAATTATTCGGGCATTATGGAAGGAGAAACAATGGTTTTGATTCCAACAGTGCTGGGTGATAGAAGATTTAAGTAATTCTTGTTTTCGTACATAATTTTCGTGTTTCTTGACCCTAAATCGCAGTGCCTTTCGTGTCTGGCCCACATAACATTTTTCGCAGTCTTGACAAACAATCTTGTAAATACCGGAGTTGTTAAAATCCGGAATGGGATCTTTAAGCTAGGAAATTCCAATTTTGTTGATGGGGATGAAGAGAACCCGGAAACTAAAAACCCGTAGGATGGAAGCGATCTTGGATGCTACCCCAGGTACTGTCAAGTTCTGTTTGCTTACTTTAACCATATTTAAAATCCTCAGTTTAATTTTTGACTGTTTTTCTGAACATTACCGACGTCTCGTGGATCGGCGTTATATCCAGAGACGTTTCTCCTATCCCAGTGAAAAACGGTTATTTTTCTCCGAAGCATTACTTGTAACTCGTATAATGAAAACCGTGACCATCATTACCAATCAACAGTTTTTTTGGTTTGTATATTTTGTTTGAAAAAAGTATCAAGAAGCTACTGAAACAGCTGTCACGACATTAAATTGTGTAATTTCTAACTTCGACAGTATTGTGTTTTATTACTTATTTATCTACTATTTTTGCAGAGTGTATCATATCAATCGCAATCCACTGATCAATCGAATCAATTTTCTTGCTTCGCCTATTTTTTCATCCTATTTCTTCATCCTATATATTTCATCCTATTTTTTTTCCCGCTGTCTCTCTTTCTTTCCATGCTTCCTTTTAGTATCCCTGTTTTGTCAATGATTCAATGGAATGCTAGGGGCATCGGCAAAAAAAGGTTTTCTTTCTCTTCCCCCTTTCTTTGAGTCATCGATTATCTTAATTCAAGAATCGTGGCTTCATGTTAAGGACTATTTTCGATATGACAATATTCCATACATATGCCAGAAAGGAACGACAAGCTAGGAGGCGGCTTGCTTACTCTTTGTAAATCGAGCTTAAATGCCCAACTTAACCCTTTGTCTTTTATAAACTCTAGAAACGAAGTTCTAATTGTGGACATCCTCCTTTGCAATATTACTTATCACATCAATATTTACTTCTCTAAGAAAAAATTTCTAAAGATTTTTTTAAAATTATGAAGAAGCTTAAAAAAATCGTTTAATTATAGCTGGAGATGCTAATGCCTATTACCCTCTTTGTGGGTAGTAACTCTATCTGCGCTTCAGGAAAAAAAAAATCTAGAAAAATTAATCTTCGACTCAGAATTATACATCTTGAACGATAGTCAACCGACCTTTTTTTGCTCACCCCAATAAGCAGTCCAACATCGATTTGACAATCACTTCACTATTCAATCATTTCACTATTCATATTCATGGAAAGTCTTCGATGATTTCTATAATAGTTATCATTTTCCCATTCATACATCAATATGTCTCTCTAACCCTACAATACATAATTAGTCTCGTAATCTCACAAAAGTTTGCAAAATCACAAACTACAAGGCCATAGATGAAGAAGTCATAGATAAAGAAGAAGAAATGAAACTATGGATTGATAATGAAGAAAATTTCGACTACACAAAGCTTCGTTCAAAATATGAAGATTTGTTTCAGAAACACTCCTGCCGCGGAAAAATTTGTACGCATCAAAACTCCCCTTGGTGGTCTCCATCTTGCAACTTTATTTTAGCAAAGAAAAGAAAATTTTTGAAAAAAGCAAGAAAATCGCTCTTCGAATCAGACTGGTTGGTTACATTAAAAACTATGGTCAGCAAAACTATCCAAACAAATAAAATTAGAAAAAAAACACGTTTCTGGGAGCAACTAATTACAAATCCTAGTGATAAGAATATCATATTCAAAATATGACACAATTTAAAAAGAAATTGGCAACCAATTGAACAAAATGTTTCAATTACCTTCGATAATTCAAGAATTACGGACTTGAAAGAGTAAGCAGAAGCCTTTGGAAAAATTTTCTCTCTAAATGAAGATACCAGGCCTACCCCTATTGATCTTTCTAATAATAATTTTCTGGGTTTTGATGAAGAATTCAACATCAAAGAACCAGAGTCTTGCTTGAAAACCTTGAAAAAATCTACACCTGGTCCTGATGTCATCCCAGACTGGATTTTTTCTAATCTCACTTATAATCAATTAAATAAGCTCCTTAACTTCTTAAATAAAATTTAGAATGAGCAATGCATTCCGCAAAACTGAAGGAAGTCTTACATAATTCTTGTTCCTAAACCCAATCGTAACCGCTCTATTATAAAAAAACTATAGACCTATTACTATTACCTTTAACGTAGCAAAAATTTTCAAGAAATTAGTGCTCAATAAGTTAAAACTCTCCATTCACAACTATCATCTGTTAAAAGATCAACATTTTGGTTTTCTAGAAAAACGTGGTTCCATACATGCTCTTTTATTTTTCAAAAATATTTGTATGTCTCATATGTCTAAAGGTCAACGCGTTCTAGTAATGAAAATGGACATCAACAAGGCTTACGATTCAATAAATCACGAATTATTAATTTCCAAATTAGCTTCGCTTGGCTTTGATGGTAAATTTCTAATATTTCTAAGAAATTTCCTATTCAATAGAACCTTTCAAGTAAAATGGAAAGGCACATTAATGGGCCGTTCCATGTTCAGGTATGTGACATTTGTAAATCGTATTTTCCCTAGATAATTATTTCAAAGGTAATAAAACTAAATATTTAGCCGAACTTAAACTTAATTTTATTATTCTAAAAATTTCACTCTTGCATCTGTATAAAAAATGTTGCAGACATATAGAATAATTAACAGTATGGTAATTAAATTTGTAACTATCACATATTCGACAATTTTTGGAAGTTCATGTTAAGTGCAATATTTTGTAAATTTATTTCTCTAAATATACAATGATTTGAAGGCTGATTTTTTTTTTCAGTTGAAAGAGGAACTAAAATTATGGAAAATATTTTTCTTATACACCCATACAATTAAAGCGCTGTTGACGAAAAAATTTGAGCATGCTATCATGTATGTGCCAAGGTGATCATCTATGTGACAGAGTGAAAATTGCATGTGCACTTCAAATATATTGTTGCATTTGTGTAAATGGTTAATCCCCATACAAACATTACTACTAACTATAACTGGAATAAAATTGGTTTACAAAGTACACGTGGGAAGAGAGGGCTGGAGCGCCTCCCCCTGGCCATTTAAAAATTTGGTTTGCCAGATTCTGTTATGCATTTATTTTCAAAAATTTTACAGTCACATTTTAAAATAAGGTACTTATTACTGCTTAATATTTACTGACAATTAATTTTGTAATATTTACTGACAATTAATTTTGTAATATTTCAGTATCTTGTACATTCACTAAAATTTTTGACAGTCTTGAGAAGAAAGTAATAGTTTTTATCAGCCCTTCCCCCCCTCCCCCACCCGTAAATATAGTGATAGGGCATATGTGCCGTATTTTTTCACTTTTCGATTGTTGCAAGATGTAGTGGGGTGTCGATTTTTTTACGGGCGGGTGGGAGGCGCACACGTTGTTCGCCTAGCACGACATATTTGCTTGCGCCGGCCCTGTTTATATATAAAAATTTGAAGAGCTGTAAGGAAATTTTATCTCGACATTCATTAACTTAATAAAAGGGAATTGTGTAAAGAATGTGCTACACACCTTATTTCAGAAATTACATTGTTTACCAATAAAATGTTTTATCAAATCATGCATAATTTATTTTATATAATTTTTCTATGAAACAATACGTTTAAATTTTTCAGTTCATTTTCCAACATTTAAAACCTCCGAAAAATAAAATGTAAGTCCATTTTTATGAAAAAAAAACTATTTCATTAATTTTTATTTTTTACATCGGTAGACTTATAAGTTATATATATATATATCATCATCATCATCATATTCAACCATTATCTATCCACTGCTGGATGAAGGTCTCTCCAAATGCTTTCCACACAAGTCTATCCTGGGCCATTCGTTTCCACGTCACCCCAACCTCTTTTCTTATTTCATCCACCCATCTAGTTTGAGGACGTTTTCTAGGTCTTCGGTGGTCTCTTGGAATCCAGTTCAGAATTTCTGTTGTCCATCGTTGATCAGTTCTTCTTGCAATATGCCTTCAGTCCTTTTACTTTAACAATGATGTCCTCTACTCTAGTTTGCTCTCTCACCCAAGTGTTTCTTTTTCGATCTCTCCTAGTTATTCCAAGCATGCACCTCTCCATGCTCCTTTGCGTTGTCTGTAACTTTCGTATTGCTCCAACAGTATATATACACACACACACACATATACCTTGCGATCTTGGCAACCTTCCCCACTTTACTGTGACCACAAGAGAGAGAGAGAGAGATGGAGTATCGGCAACCCTATCTGCCTGAGGCGGTGGGGTCGTCCCGGGAAAAGGGGAATTGATTTCGTGGCAAATCCCTACGTTTTGAGTATCGTAGGAAAATGCACCGTGGCATTATGCACGACACCTCCAAAATCTCAAAATGGTTGACAGAGGATGAGAAAAACTGTTATTTTCCACCACTGCACCGAAGAGGATGGAAAAAGCAATGAAAAATAGTGAGGAGCCTTACATGAACTGGAAATTGCATCCAGTTAAAAGGATTTTTGCATCATCAAGTGAGAATTTCTATTTTATGTATTATTGGTGTTCGTTGTTTTAAATTATTTCGTAATTAAAGTTTAGGGTAGGCCTATTTATTCAAAGATTTAAAAAAAAAATGTTTTTGTTTGTTCTGTATGCCGAAAAATGAATGGATTTAAAATATTTCTCTCACCATTGTGCAGTATATAATGCAAGGACATACTTAGAGGTGGGTTTCAGACACCAAAATAAAATTTTCAATATATGTATTGAAAGTTTATTCATATTTTAGAGAATATCGTAGCGGTATTTGACTATGCTACTATATCGATACATTGCTACTTTTGGACGTCTCTACTTTGAACCCACTCCAAAATAAATTTCTGAACACGTACTTATTTCTTTAAAAAATAATCAAATTTTGACCCCAATCAGTTCCTAAAACTAGCTATGATGTCACTCACAAATTTTTACTTACATTAGCGTCTAGAGTTTGAACGATAACGAACTGCTGCACTCTGAAACGTTACCTTTTATTACTCGTTGTGAAAATACACTGAAGATAGTATTGCCAATTTAGTGATTTGAGTTCTTTCTAGGAAATATTTACTAGAAATCTTCTAATGCATACTTCTGCTAGAAGTTTTATTTCATTACTTTTATTATCTTTATTAAAAATATTAAAAGTTTAAAATTTTTATTTCTTTTCATAGAAATCTTTTATTTCAAAAATTATGTGGGGTAAGTATTCAAATCCAAATGTTAACATAATTGCAAATCTGTTAAGTTTTCCAATCGGAGCGACCTCCTTCGTTCTTAAGCCAGTGACACTGTATAGATCTTTTACCTTCTATGGGGGAAAAGGAAAGATACTGTTTACAACAATTGTTTCCTTTAAATAAAAAAGTAACACTTAAATTAATTAAAGTAACACTTTAATTGCACACTATAAAAAACCATAAATTTGTAGTTTTCTCTATAGAATCATACAGAATTATGGCCCCTTTTTTCATAAGAGGACAGCATATGCATGATTTAATTGTAGAGGGTGGGGTGGGGCTAAACTTCATAGCTTAGTGAAGGTTCTCTGATATAAAGCTGTATACCACGTAACATCGCTAAGAGGCATTGGGTCCACACTTTCATGAATGAGTTTATCGTTCAAATTCTAGACGCTAGCCTTACTTACAATCTATTTCAAGAAAACATACAGTGCCGGAAAAAGTATTTGAGCAATGCTTTATTTCACAATAATTTCGTTGTGAGTAAATGAAATTTAGACAAAACACATATTTCACATTAATGCAATAAATAAAAAATAGTGGCCAAACATTTAATGGTCGCATAGAAGTACCAAAATACGCAATTTTTTACGGGGAAAAAAGTATTTGAACATAATTTGATAGCTGAAAATTGTGCCAAAAAATTATCATAACACAATTTAATACTTTGTAAAAATATCATTATTATTATTTGTAACAGCTTATAGCCTTCTTGGCATTGATTCTATTAACTTTTTTGTTAGATCTGATGAGAGATTTTCCCATGTTTCCAAAAGAATGTTTTTGGATTCATTTTTATTTGAAAACTTGTGTTTTCTTAGTTCTTGGTCCAAAACATACAAGTTTTCAATTAGATTAAGGTCCGGAGATTGAGGAGGTGTATTTAGTCTACGGGGAACTTTATATAACAAATATTCTTTTGTAACTCTGGTCGTGTGTTTCGGGTCGTTGTCTTGTTGGAACAAGAAGTTATCCTTTATGCCCAACTTTGATGCACTTGGAGATAAGTTATCTCACATATGTCCACATAGTTTTGGGCATTAGAAATTCCATCAGTTACAATTAAGTTGTCAGTTCCGCTCCAGGCCATACAACCCCAAACCATAATGCTATCGCCGCCGTGTTTCACTGTTAAGACAACATTTTGAGGACATAAGGCGACCTTGTCTTTCCTCCAAACAGTCTTACTGCCATCAGATCTAAATAAACAGAATTTACTTTCATCACTGAATAATAAAGTTTTCCAAAAGTCTAAAGGTTTATCTACAAGTTCTTTTGCAAATTGAAGCCTTTTCTTTCTATTGTTTTCACTAACATAAGCCCTTTTCCTTGCGCTTCTGCCTTTATAACCTAATCTGTGTAAGTCATTTAGTACAGTTCCAGGTGTAACATGAGTATCTGAACACGACGCAATATCATCTGATATATATACCCACAAAAAGGATTTTTTTAAACTAACCTTCCAATTTTCCTGCAAACTCTTGGTTCAATAGCTTTGAGTCGACCCATTCTCTTCTGATTTTCGATTTCACCAGTTGATGTGAATTTTTGCATGACATAATAAACGGTGACATATTTAATTTTAAAGTACTTGATATTTTAAGAAAAGTGCAACCATTTTTCCTTAAATTAACGATTTCATCACGCGTAACTAGAGATTACTCGCTTTTCTCTCCAGCCATTTTTTAAACGTCTAGTTTGCGACTGAAAGTGAAGTACTCACTGTAAATGAATAATTAAACTAAACGCAAATTCCATTTTTTCTTCTTCTCCTCTGTCAGAATTCCTCGTAACAGCGTTTGTCATTTGTTGTTCAAATACATTTTTCCCATTGAAAATTTGCATATTTTGAATTTAACACTTTGTTGCTAAGTGCACGCCCACACACTGATTGGCATATTGCATTAGCAAATGTGAAAAATGTGTTTTGTTAAAATTTCGTTAAATTTCAGTCACTAAGGATAAAATTATTGTGAAATAAAGCATTGCTCAAATACTTTTTTCCGTCATTGCAATTACTCAGAGATCTCATAAAGATCGCAATGTTCACTGTAGCCCACGGTAGTCACTGTGGTTTTGTCCTCTAGGCTTTAAGAGGTTCGGATTCCTCGGAAAACAGCAGGTCCCATGATATTGTAGTCTTTGAGCTGTAAAACCACAAACAACAAGAAAATGTAAAAGTTATAAAAGGCCAAAAAACAAAAATAAAAAATAATAATAATTTTCATTTTAATATGTGTATACCTGTTGATTATTTGAAATTATTATACAGGGTGGTCCTGAATTCTACCGGCAAAATAAGAAGGGTGGTAATGAACGTCAAATAAGTCATATTTGGCGAAATATCCATGTTTGCAAACGCGCCAGTTTGGCTGTAGAGCAAAACTACTGTTTACGTCCATGTCGTTGCTGTGTAGTTGCATGTCGACTACGGCAATAAAAAAAATGTTAATGCATAAATGAAGCGATTGATCTAATAATACAGCAGAAGCACAAAAATCCGTAATTCCCTTCCCTTTCCTGATCCTGATTTGTGTCACCGTGTAGTGAAAATAAGCATAACTTTGCCTTTTTACCACATTGAAAAAGAGTTGGTATCTGTCGCGTGTGTGTGCAACAGGTGAAGAACATCAAAATAAACATTTTCTGTTCAGTAATTTTTCCCCCCTAAAATTAGACGTTCTGACACTACAGTGATGTAGTCTTTGCATCTTCTCCATTCAAGGTTTCTACAAATGGCTAGAATGCGCCATTTTAAGAAATTTTAAAATTAATGCGACCGGACGTCTGGCCGGCCCTATCTAGCGACTTTTTAAAATCAGTTAAATTCACCGGAATTGCATGTGTAGACTCCATTATCGTAACTGATTCGGCGGATTCTACATATAAAACTCTAGTGAATTTAACTGATTTTAGAAAGTCGCCAAATAGAGAGAGGGAGACTGGCGTCCGTTGACATTAAATAAATTGAAAAATTCTTGAAATGGCACATTGTAGCCATTTGTGGAAACCTTAAATGCAGGATCCAAATACTAAATTCACTGTAGTGCCTGAACGGCTAATTTTAGACAAAAAGGCACTGAATAAAAATTGTTTATTTTGATGTTCTTCACCTGTTACACATACTTGGGAGTTCCCAACTCTTTTCTAGTGTGTTAAAAAAGGCAGTTTTAGGCTTATTTTCACTAAACAGTAACACAGATCAAAATCAGAAAACGGAATTCCGGATTTTTTTTTTATCTCCGCTGTATTATTATTAGGTCAATTGCTGAATCTATGCATTAGAATTTTTTTAATTGCCGTAATCTCTTACGTAGCAACCAACGACATATACAAACAGTAGTTTTGCTATACGGCCAAACTGACTCGTTTGGCGACATGGCGATTTCGCCAAATATGGCTTATTTCACGTCCTTCATCACCCCTCTTATTTTGTCGATAGAGTTCAAGACCACTCTGTATACTACAGAAAAGGTAAAGAACAAATAAAACGATAAACTGCATCTTTGCATTAAAAAAAATCACTGTTTTTAACATAACTACAGCTGTATGAATAACACTTTTCTCGAATTTAATTACTAAACAAAGATCCCAAATATCCCAAAATAGTTATCTCAAATGTTGATTTTTTGGTTTATTCTTTGAAATCCGTTTTAGAAAGTCACAAGCATATTTTCACAAATATTTTCAACTCTAAATATAAGCCTATTTCTACTTCGTTTCAGACTCATATGAAAGAGGAATTGAAAATGTAAAAAAGCTGAACACGAACCTCAAGATTTTTCCTGCAGATTCATTGTGGAAAAATACCGATCATAAATAATACCAGCATGCAAAACCCGACGCCTCTTCGTTCCTTGGTAAATAAGAATGGAGGAGACATAGTGCAAACAATTCGATCATCTAATCTTGCTGGAAAAAGTAATTCATTTCATTTTATTAAAATTTTTTGTCTTTCATGAAATCTAAATATTTTACCTTGTACAGTTGTAATTGTCTATAATCCCGGTAGCAGAAATTTTTGTATCGATCTGCAACACTAAAGACAAATTCAAAATTTATTTACAACCAAAGAGATGACAATTGAAAATTTCATAAAATTTATCTGAAAGAAAAAAAGTAATTTGTAGCACCTGTGCCACCCTGTTTCTGCTACTGGGGCTGTACTAATATAAAATTTTCAGTAAAAGATATAATCTTGATGAAATGAAATGTTTTTCTTAGCTGTTTATTTCAGGCATTGACACATTATACAGACAGATGGCGAGTGTAAAATATATAGTTTATGAGATTCAGGCTAATCAAGAGATAATGATGAACAAAATAAATCAATTAACTGAAAAAATAGACGAAGAGAAAATACCAGAAATTAATTTTCCAAATTTACCTATAAGTAATAATGAAGAACTCTGTCAGTTTCAAAAGGATTTGAATGGCCAGAATATTAGGAAGGCTGTGGTAATTTTGTCCTTAGTTTAGAAATTTTTATATTTAAAATATACAAAGCTTTATATTTGCATATATAATCATTTTTTTTTATGAAAGACAATTTGACTTCTTTTGATCATTTCTTTTAGTATTTTAATAATAATTATAACTTCATATGAATTTGTTATTAAATCTCTTGAGTTTTTTAAGTCTTGTCAATTGTTACGTCTTTGTTTTAGTGTGTATGAGGCTGGTTGATTTGTAAAATGTAAAAAAATCTTAATTTTTAGTACTTTCCCAGGTTTTAAATCTCGGTAAAATAGGGAGACATCACATTAACGAAATAGAAGAGTCATGATCTACTTGTTGACTGACGAACTAGCAGCAAATTAAAGCTGCTATGGTATGAAGAAGAAAAAAACCTTTACGACGATGAAAACTTTCGATGTCGTGGCAGGTAATTTAATTTTTTTTTAATATTTTCCATTAGAATCGAAGTAAATTTAGATGTTTTTTTTCAGTCGTGTCAAAAGTGTTTCAATAAAATTTAACTTTTATTTGACTGTTTGATGTCAGATCGAAGAGAGTTCATATACCAAAGTAGGTATTTTCTGTAGTTCTTTTAGTATTGAAAGCATTGAAGACCGATTCTGAAGTTTTTTTTTATTTTTCAGTAGAGAAAAATGCGTGCTGAAAGCCGCAATTACTTTTAAATGCCGGTGTAATAGTTTTTTTTTGCATTACTAGTGTAGTTTATTTTACTTTTTCAGCACTTTTAGTGTAAAATTTTGTTTTTTGTAGAAGCGGTTTGCCTTCAGTTGCCCAAAGTAACAAATAAGGAGGTGACGAAACCATTGTAATGGTGATTGTGAAATGCCAGAGAACGTGTAGAAAAACAAAATAAAATATAAATTTACAATGAAATAGTGTCTTTTCTTCACCGCACAATTTTTTAAGTTCCATAAGTGCTTTAATTTTTTTTTATTATAAATTATCATACAAATCAACTTTAAGTTATTATAGTCTGGAATGTATCAAGTGCAGGAATGTTAAAAGCGCTCGAAAGCATTTACGGTTACAAAATGCTTATTTTTTTCTAGAAAGTTTCTTTTTAGCATTTTAAGGAAGAAAGCACAGATCAAAAATAAATCTTCATCATCCTTCTTCATTCAACCAGTAGACAAAACCACTTGGAAAATTAAGACTTAAAATTAAGAGATTATTATTAGACTTAAAATTAAGAGAGAAAATAAGAGACTTAAAACTTGGTGATAATGTATCTTTTGAAACTGTCAACCTGTCATATATATATCAATTCCCCAAAGAATAATTATAGGCAACATTTACCTAATAAGTGGAACATTAAATGCAAAATAAGTTACTACACAGATCTCGGAGATTTGGGGTGGATGCGAAAGTTTATATAAACGAGTAACGGTTGTATCAGGGTGTCCAGATTGGAAAACCCAGGGAATTCGGTATTTCAGGAATTATCAGGGTATCGTCAGAAAGTTGAAATTGATCAGAGAATTTAAAAAAAATGGTTTTTGCCAAAAAGTTTGTTAGTTTTATTTAGCTGAATTTTTATGCCTCCAATGTTTTTGTGATCAGGGTAAAAATTCGTAGTTACAGGAAATTACAAAATAACTTCTTTATGGACACCCTGTTGCATATATATATATATATATATATATATCTTAAAATTATAGGGAGAGAAATAAAAATGGAATTTAACGTATCACATTTTCCATTAACATGTTACAACCCCTGAAGAGTGGATTCTGATGAAAAATATC
>QLNU02015003.1:58741325-58785990 GCA_006491805.2 Dysdera silvatica
TTATCTTCTATCATGTACCTTGCATTCGCGCTCAGTTGGCGCGTGATATCGTTAGCAGACGGGTTATTCCATTGCAGTTTAGGGAAGGCCGTCTTGGAGGAACTGGTTTTTCCCGCATGAAAAACCAGTTTCGGCAAGATGCCCTTCCCTAAACTGCAATGGACTAACCTGTCTGCTAACGGTATCAGGCGTCAGGTCTGGTTGAACTCACAATAATGGTATTTTTATGGCCAACAGCGTCCTATCCAGAGCTACAAAGTTATTTGACAAAACTTACAAACTTTTGTGGGTTATCTTTCACGGATAGTTTATCGATGATAGACCCATGTCTATCGCTGAAGGAAAATGATGTGGAATTTTAGAATAAGTGTTTGTTTTAATTTGACTTTCAATCAATTGCCAGCCAAGCACAGTAAAACTAATCTTTGACTTTTGGCTCCCTATGACATAATTAAACGTGTACATTTACAAATTCCATTGCCTTTCCGCTCAGATAAGTAAAAGAAAAGTTTAGAGTTGTGGGGAAATTTTTCCTCTGAGGGAATAATAAAATTCCTAAAATTACTAAAGCCTTAAAATATGCACTTATTTTGGAAATTCATCGATTTTGTATATTTATATTGCACAAATGCTAAAAAGGGCTAAAATATGCAACTGCATATAATCCGGGCTCCAGAGATGACCTTTAAATAGAATTAACTAGAGTTAGGGAACATAGTGTAACGTATTTCTTGTATCTGTATTTTTTTTTATAAGGCCTCTCACACAATGACAGAACCAGTAAAAACACTGCGTAGATAATAATAGAATATAAACTTAGAGAGGTCATACGTTTAGTTACGTTTGAAGAAAAGTAGAACATATTATTCATGCTTTATATGCACTGGCAGAAGGGAAGGGGTGGATGATCGGTCATCTGTAGCTCAGTTGGAAGAGCTCTTGGCTGCTGATATCAAGCGGTCATAGGTTCGGTTCCCACCGGGAACGGCGAAATCATTCTTTTCTTTGCGAGCAATTTATCGTCTAATATTATTTGTAACTAACAAATGACTAAAATCTGTAACTAACAAATGACTAAAATTTGTAACTAACAAATGACTAAAATTTCTAACTAACAAATGACTAAAATTTGTACCTAATAAAAAAATTTGTAACTAACAAATGACTAAAATCTGTAACTAACAAATGACTAAAATTTGTAACTAACAAATGACTAAAATTTCTAACTAACAAATGACTAAAATTTGTACCTAATAAAAAAATTTGTAACTAATAAGTGAAGAATTTTGTAAGACAAAACTCTTCATTTAGTAAAGTGAAAGAAATTTCTATGAAAGACTCAAATCATCGACGAAATTAATTCTAACATGTATGGACATAGATTTGTATGGGTCCAGAGGTCCCCCCCACCTTTAATAATTGAAAATAAATCGCAATTTTACATACTGTAATGTATAAATATACATAATGTGCTAAGCCTCCAACAATAACTTTGAAAACTCCACATTGATGCTAACATGATAGAGTCACATACCGTAGTTGGGGAAACGTCTTTACGTGCTTTGTACGATTCGGAAATAGACAGCTAACACCCATGGGCGCCGACGGCATGTGGCCATTGGGACAATATATTGCAGAAGGTATTTCTGTTTGAACTGAGGGGGGACATGAACCCTTAATACTAACATTGGGGGATTTGGTCCCCCGCTAACGGCGCCCGTGCTAACATCGACCATAATTCCCATCTCTGATTTTATGATCGACCTACTATACTATACCTACTATGCTATGTTATATGATGCTACTTCTATGCTATACCTATTATACTTAGTCCAGTCAAAGCCTTCTAAACCGCTCATCTATCCTCTTCGCTTTTCCTGCATCTAAATACCCCCCCCCTCCTCCCCCATGAGGTTTCCCTCGACGTAGTTTCCTGAAAGTGGTGAAGTGGGGGCTACCCATAGAAGTAGCTATTCTTTACTGATTAGCATCCCTGGGTGTTGAGTGTCCACATTCACGCTTTCCGTTTTATTTAGACCCACTGAATACTATGTACTCTAATGTGCAGTCAAAATAGATAAAATCATGAAAATACGTTTTCCACATTGACCCATTGTTCACGTAAAACTAAAAAAAGAAAATATAATTTTCTTTTTTTAGTTTAACATTCTTCAGTTAACATTCTTTAATTTTAATTAAACATTCTTTAATTTAATTTAACGTTCTTTAAATTATTTTAACATTTAATTCACATTAAGATTTAATTAATATTTTTAACATTTAATTAACATTTAATTCTTTAATTTATTTTAACATTCTTTAATTTATTTTAACATTCTTTAATTTATTTTAACATTCTTTTATTTTAAGTTAACATTCTTTTATTTTAAGTTAACATTCTTTTATTTTAAGTTAACATTCTTGAATTTCATATTTTTGATTTGCTTCATTTAATATATTACATCTTAAAATAAGCGATAACTGTTCACAATGGCTCAAACCCGGTGTGTTGTCAACGGTTATCGAAAAGTATTTAGGCTATTTGACAGCGTTGGTAATTTGTGTCTGAACTTTCTTGCCAAGTAACGCAGTTAATTCATCTTGAATCGTATTATTCAAGTATATTGTAGACCAGTTTTTAGATTAAGAATTATTTTTGAACCCTTCAAAGACGTTCATCAACGAAAGGGTCAAATTCTAAAAATAATATCTGAAATTTATAAAAATAAAATAAATACGCCGTGGGATATCAAATGCCGCCGTAAAATTTTAAAACATTAGGCGGCCGCCTCTCCGCTTCATACCACCGCTGGGACGTGATTACATTTAGGGCCGTTTCTACCATTAGGCCAGAGTAGGCGACCGCCTAGGGCGGCAAAATGGCGTAAAAATTTTAATTTTAAATCAAACAAAGAAAAAACTGAGCAAATGAGGAAAAAAAAAAAAAAATTGAAAAAGAGGAAAAATTAAAACATATAATTGTTTTCAAAAGCATACGGGACAATTACTTAATAAGTCTTTATTTTGACGAATGTAAAAATATTTGATAAATAACTAATGTAAGTCTAAAATATAATTAACGGGTTTAATGATTAAAAGTATAATAAAAGGTTTACGTCATTGTACGACTGGATGTTAGTGGTGGTAAAGAGGCGAATATAGACGAAAGAGCTATGGTGGCAAGAAGATGAGGGCGGCAAAACACCTAGAAACGACTCTGATTAAAGTATAGTAACACATTCCTTAAAGAGCTCCAAAACAATGTTACACATCTTTCCCTCGAACTAAATAAACATTTCAAGATTTCGTAATGGTATACGGAAACATTTTCAATTTTATTTCTTTACTTTTTTGCTTGTGTGTGTCTAACAAGACATCTTCACGCACTCTTGCATTGTCATGATTTCCCCATTTGTGTTCGCGTGCGTGAGTGTGGGGAAGCTTGCGTGCGGCCACGCGCCTCTGGGCCTCTTTGACGGGGTCAGGAGAAAAGGGGAATAAAATAGGGAAAAGCAAGATAAAAAAAACCAGCGAGAGGGAAAAAAGTAAAGCCTTTCTGCAGTCTGGTTTTCGGAGCTAGTTTTACAGACAGGTATCCTAGAATTGAGCTCCTCCCCATTCGTCAATAAGAACAATTAGGGCCCCTTTGTCTCTGACCACTCAACTTTCATTGAAGAGGACTCATTCATTATACTATTGGCTCCGTAATTGGCGTGTCTACTTTCCCCATTTCTCGCCAATTAATTGATTGGCTAAGGTTGTAGCGGGTTTATACCGTATCTGTAGTATTATATCAATGTTATATTCAAGTGTATTATATCAACGTACTCGCAGTACAGTAAGAGTAATAGTAAGGGAAAATTCAAGTATTACGTAAGCACCTTTGGGGAGAGAGGGCATTGCTGTTGTGCTTATTTTCCTATGTTAGCCAATGTTAATTTTTGCTTAGGAGGGAGAGGGGTATAAAATGGCCAAAATATTGCTTATGTAATACTTGAAAGCCCCCTATTGTGTCGTCTACTGTACGATTCAAATTGCTTGAATCTAAACGATAGTGACATTTGTCGTTTTTTCTGCTGTTCCATAGCCCGGATAATTGCATTAATAATAGTCCAGATAATTGTTATTAATTGTTCGGATATTGTTCATATATAATTATTGTTATTGTCTGGATAATTGGTTTATAATAATTTATAAATAAATAAATTAAAAAATATTTAATAATAATTTTTGGGAATATTAATTCAAGAACAATTAAATTCATATAATTAATAAATGTCAAATAATAGAAATTGAAAAGAAAATTAGGTCAAATGGAATTCTTACAAAACTAAGTAAATCATTACCATTAAATATAAAAATTAACTTATATTACGTGTTGGTATAGAGCTACATTAACTATGGAAATATTGTATGGGGAAATTTGTCACAAACTAACTCAAAAAAGTAAACAAATTATTTGATCAAACAACTCAAAATCTATGTTAAAAAACAGGTAAATTAAAAGAAGAAATAATTTATGAAAATAAAATCTTAAATATTACAAATATACGCAATTTAAAAATAGCATTATATATTTACGCACGAATAAATGAGAATAAACACATAAATATAATTACAATAAATAAAACAAAACACAATTATGATATAGCAAGAGCCAAAAGCAAACTAAAAAAAAAAATGCAAATTAGAACAAACGTAGGTAAAAATAACAAAATATTATGGAATCGGAATCTGGAACGTAATACTCGATGAAATTAAAGAAATAAAACTGAAAAATAAATTCAAAACTACCACAAAATTTTTTTTATTGGAGCATCAAGTAAATTAGTCGCCACGGTTGCAGGTGTTTTTATATCTTTGATTTTAATCTGTATCCTTTGTGGGCCCTGCGGTGGCGCAGTGTGGTAACGCGTTCTCCTATTGCGCGGCTAATCCGGGTTCGACTCCCAGCAGTGCAAAAAGAACGCTTACTCAGAGATCTCATAAAGATCGCACTGCTCACTGTAGTCCGGGGTTCGGATTCCTCGGAAAACAGTAGGTCCCGGCGCAGCATGACCACTGTAGTCTTTGAGCCGTAAAACCACAAAACAAACAAACAAGTATCCTCTGTATGCATTTATTTGTGAATGATATGCAACAATAAATTTAATTTGATTGATTGATTGATTGGATAATCATTATTAATTGCCCGGGTAATTGTCATTAATCGTCCCGGTAATTGTCACTAATTGCCTGTATAATTTTCACTAATTGCCCGAATAATTGTTATTAATTGTCCGGATAAAAATAATGTTCCGTAGTCTAGTGCGATAGGGGTTGAACGCCTCAGAAAATTGTAGTCATTGACCCAGCATGACCTCAAATGTGCTCTTTCGCCGTAAAGCCAAAACAAACACTATCAGTATTCATTCAAATTAAGGGCCCTGCGGTGGCGCAGTGCTGTAACGCGTTCTCCTAGTAAAGGTCTAAAGATTAAAGATCGCAAAGACCTATGAAAGAAAAACCATAAGCATTTGGTACCGTAACATTTAAATTGCATTTCATTTGCATCTTTTTAAATGAAATTTAATTGTTTTGAGAATTATATGCAATTTCACCTCATATCAACAAGATTTTCAACGCGCATGTTAATTCCTACATTGAGGAATACTAACACAGTTCCACATTAATACATAGGGGCATTCAAGTATTACGTAAGAACCTTGTGGGGAGGGGTTGCCGTTGGTCTTATTTTCCTATGTTAGCCAATGTTAAATTTTGCTTTCTGAGGTGGGGGTGAAATGGCCAAAATATTGCTTACGTAATACTCGAACTCGCACATATGTATGTTAAACCTAACGTCGTCTTCTGCTAAAAATGTATGCTTATATATTCAATCACGCAATTTTAAATAACAATGATACTTCAGTGCAATTTCTTAATAACAATAATATTTCAGTGAAATTTTAATAACAATAATACCAGTGAAATTTCTTAATAACAATAATACTTCAGTGAAATTTTAATAACAATACTACTTCAGTGAAATTTCTTAATAATAATCAGTGAAATTTTAATAACAATAATACCAGTGAAATTTAATAATAATCAGTGAAATTTTAATAATAATCAGTGAAATTTTAAATAACAATGATACTTCAGTGCAATTTCTTAATAACATAATACTTCAGTGAAATTTCTTAATAACAATAATACTTCAGTGAAATTTCTTAAATAACAATAATATTCAGTGAAATTCTTAATAACAATAATACTTCAGTGAAATTTCTTAATAACAATAATACTTTCAGTGAATTTCTTAATAACATACACGAGGGATTGGGGAAAATGTGTAGTTACAGACAATGTCGAACATAATGCACATTTTATCTATCGACTCCGGGGATAATATATTGTAATAGACAGGTTTTACTGTCCTTTATTTCTGAGCATATACATAGGGTAAATCCGGTTTACATGCCACATGCGGTGTAGATTGCTCACCCCCTAGTTCTGAAACGGGCTGTGGGATGACACTGCAAAAAATACCAAATGTGCGCCATTTAGTATTTGAAGCGTGTTTGGTAAAAACATCGTGTTCCTGTGCCTTTTTGTTTTTAAATTAACAAATATATAAGGTGAGTTATAGAGTTTATTATGAAATATTTTCGTGTGCTATCGTATTTTGTATATTACAGCTAAGACTTTAACGATGTCAGTGGATTCCCTGTTTGAGCGAAGCATAGTCTTAGTATAGAGAGGTTTCATTGTTATTTCGCCATGTTTGAATTCAAGATCAGGAAGGCGTGGGGTGTGGCATCTTTAACTTACAAATTGGTATACATGCCGCAGTTAAAATCAGGGACATATGACGCGCGTATTCTTTCGGATGTTAATTTTTAGAATTTTTTGTTATTTTGCGCCAAATATAATCCTAGTCAAATGTCTCCAATTTAATTATAATTTTCTTTACTTACAAATTCATAAAAATATCGTCGAAGTTTTCAAAAAATCCGCCAAATTCATAAAAAAAATCTGTCCAAATTCTTTTTTTTTCGCCATTATTGAGACTGGAAACATCGAACAAACACGCACATGAGCTGAAAGCGCAAGACCTTGCAGATACAGAGCCATCCACCAGTCAAGGTTTGCCTGAAAAGAATATTACAATTCCATCGAAATATTTGCATGCAATATCTCCAATTTCAAAACTAAATAAAGAAAAAAGGAAAGGCAATGAAGAAATAGGCACTTGTCTTAACCATTGCAGAAAACAGAAGACCGTTAAAAGAAAGATAGTAGAAGAAAGTTGGAAAAGAAAGAAATAGAAATAACTAAAGAAGGTGGTTAGATTATGAATCAAATAGTCATAGTACTAGTTCTGAAGTAGATGATGTTTCTGGGTTTGATTTCATTGCAATAGAGAAAGCCAGAGGCAATCTTAATGAGATGAGTAAAAGAAAAGAAAGCGAAGCTGGGTCATCACAAACTTTGGATGTGAATACATGCAATGAATATGAAGAAAATTATTATCACACAACTGAAGATGCGAATGGTTACGTTGTGCTATATGTAAGTAAGCGATGGCTTCATGCAGAATGTACGATTTTCGATGAGTTTTGTGCCGACTGTGGGAGAGAGAGAATAGATTAAAAAATTAGTCCAGCCTATTTGAAAAAAAAAGTAATTCATTTATGTCATTATTTTGTCCATGTTTGTTCCGATTCTGAAAATGAGTGCAAAATAAAAACAGCGAATGTTTTTTAAATTTATTCAATTTTTATGTTTTATAAGATCGCAATTTCAGTTATTCTATTTTTTCATAACATAGTTGTTGAAGAAACGTATTTGATAGGAAGTAAATTCATTTACTATACGAAGCGCGGCAAGCCTCATGGTGCGGCGTAACACCCGACATACTCGGCAGAGATGCCGCAACGAAGGGTGTTAAAAAATAAATTATAGCGGCTTATTGAATTTTTTGTAAATTATATTTTACTAATATATATGTTTCTTAAAAGTGTATCGATTATTATGACTAAGTAAATTTTATGTTTGTTATGTGGATCTCAAAGATATCAGTTTTGAGACGGCAATCGGCCAGACGTACATCATCCATCCACGGGCAGGTCATAATGGGCTTTACGACGAAGACGCAGAAGTAGGCGGCACCAACCCATTCTATTTCAATGGGTGTATGTTGATATCCCATACATATAACCGTCACTTGACCTGGCTAATCTGTGAGGTGTGTAAATCTGTGGCGACTAGTTGAATATACCTGGCCGGCTATTCAATAAACTTAGCGAAGTAGTTTAATGCCCCGACTAAGAAGAAAAGAGGTGGGCAGGCTTAGACAGGGGTTGTAACCCCTCATTGCAATGAAATTTTTATTTAACATAGAATATGTTGAGCTGTAGCTCTCTTATTTATAGGAACTGTACCTGGAAAGGTATAGAGGCGAATCTTTAAGAATGTATTGTAATATACGAACGCAGACTAATATACTTTCCTAACGTAAACTAAAATACTTTTCCTATAAAATGTAATGAATGGTAATAAACATTGATTCTGAATAAAATTGTAGAAAGGTTCAGTTTGAATAATGTAACGTTAATATTAAAAGTACAGTGCACCATGGTCTACTAAAAAGGCAGGGAATATTCGTAACTTATCTATCTTGATGTTTAATTCATAACTATACGAACGCTATCTACATTAATTAACAATGGGTCTTTATATTTAATAGAGATAGCGTTCCAATAAAGTTTGTGTAGATAGTTTCTAAGTGCAAAATATAATAAGGTAAGTGCAAAATTCATTAATTATGGCTATTACTTCCACTGCGCGATTAAACCTTAACACACCGAACAACAAACATAGCTGCAACAGATTAACAACAAATCGCGTAAGTTTGTAACAAATTAACAAAACATGCAATTTAAAACCAATTAACAAAACATGCAATTTAAAACCAATTAACAAAATATACAATTTAATGCCAATTAACAAAACATGCAATTTAAAATAATAAAATGGGCAATTAAAAAAATGAACAAAACGGCCAATTAAAACAAATTAACATAACATACTATTTTGAACAATTTAACACAACATGCAATTTTAAACAATTTATCAAAATATGCAATTTAAAGCAATGTAACAGGATATGCACTTTAAAACTATTTAACAAGATATGCACTTTAAAACTATTTAACAAGATATGCACTTTAAAAAAAAAAAAAAAAAAACCACGTAATTTGTCTTTAATGAATTACATAAGTTATTTTATTCTCATATTAATGTACACATAAATGGAACAGTTTTATAAAAAACGTATTTTATATTTTTTTTCCAACATTGCCGCAACGTTTTCCACTAATGAACGAACTTTTAAAATTTCTGCTAATTCTTTCGAAAACTTCTTTTATACAACTTAATGGAGTTGAAGAAAATCAGAGGTTTTAGAATTTTTTTAACACAAAATTTGTGCTCTTAACTTAAAGGTTTTAACCTTTAATTTTTAACCTTTGTTTTAATAAAGATGTTATTTTATGATTTTAGTTATTGCTTCATGGCTTTAGTTATTACCTCATGGATTTAGTTTTACTTCATGGATTTGGTTATCGCTTCATGATTTTGGTTATTGCTTCATGACTTTGGTTATTGCTTCATGACTAATTATTTCATGGCTTCGGTTATTATTAGAGCCCGGATGTTGATGACATTTGCATTTTTTAGCTTTTTTCTTGTTTTTATGGTATTTAGGCGATTTTTCCTTGTGTTACGTCATTGTTTGCAAATTTTTTCACAAAAATTATATTTTCGTAAGAATTACAAACAAGTTTCAATAACGAAAACTTAGGATTTCTAGATAAAAAATTTTTTTTAAGAGCTTTAATTGCCAATCAACTATTGTGCGTTCGCGCTCAGTTGGCGTGTGATACCGTTAGCAGACGGGTTAGTCCATTGCAGTTTAGGGAAGGATGTCTTTCCGAAACTTGTTTTTCACGCGGAAAAAAACAGTTCCTCCAAGAAGGCCTTCCCTAAAATGCAATGGACTAACCCGTATGCTAACTGGGTCACGCGCCAACTGAGCGCGAACGCACAGTACGTACATAAATCTCAGACTTTTTAACTTTTCCTTTAGCGCTATTCCCAACTTTTATTTCAACCCTGCGATCACATTTCCTGTTACCTTATATTAAGTATTTTTATCGAATTTCGAGGTACTTGAAAAATTAATCATTCAACCATCTGTCAGCTATTTGAGAAATCTTTTAATCTTTTATGGCCAAACGGAGTGGAACGTAACATTTTATCCTTTTTAAATGATGATACACCAAACATAGTAAATACTGGAAAACAATTAAATGTTTTTATCCAAAGCTAGTGCATGTCACTTGCCTTGATCACGCCTTACATAGGGTTGCTGAGGAAATTCAGGCAAATTATCTGGATGTAGATAGACTTGTTTCTAATGCTAAACATTTTTTCTTGAAATTTCTTTATCGTACAGAAGTCTTTAAAACACAAGCTCCTAGTTTAACTTTGCTGCCAAATTCTTTGACAATGCATTAGGGAACATGGTTGGATGCTCAATGAATGCATATTTGCTACAGAGAAAATTTTGATGCTGTAAAGGCGACAGTAAATGAGTTTCATTCAGAAGACGCAGCATTTATTCAAATTGCGCAATATCTGTTCTCTCAGGAAAAAATAGAAGGAAATTTGGCATTTACACAAACTTCAGCATTTTACCTTCCATTATTAAGGACTCAGAAGCACGGAACAGAACCAGTTGATTCAATTGGTTACAGCGATAAAGAAAGCGAAGTACTAAAAAAATGTCAAGGGGAAGACTGGACACTCCATTGTTGCAAAATTAAACTGTGCGTTAGAAAAGAAAAAAAAATCCGGGTTTCAGACTTTTGAAAAAAAAAATTGGAGAGGCAGAAACATTGGGAATTTATGAAGAATTTTCTATAAAAATGAATTTGTTTTCTTCAAATATGCTCCAATAACATATGTAAGTTTCATTCTGTGAGTCATTGTAATAACATATGTAAGTGTTGAGAAGAGCTTTTCAATGCATAAGAATTTGCTTTCGGAAAATAAAATAGACTTTTGACAAAGTTAAAAAACTCAATTATTTAGTGCAATTTTGGTACACTCGCAAGTTATTAGATAATACATTATTATAATTCATTTATGACATGTATTTACTTTATTTCCTTCTAACGTATCATGGAAAAAGAACGAGAACTCTAATTTATGGACTGTCTAAAGTTGAAGCTATTTAATTTACAACTTGGAAAATTATGATACAAATTGTTTTGGGTGATTTTTTTTTAAAATCTTGAGGCATTTTTTCCGACATTCTAAGTAATTTTTCTATCTTTTTAAGGGCATTTTTTAGGAATTATTAGGACAAAATCCGGGCCCTAGTTATTACTTATCAGCTTTAATTATTACTTTATGAATTTATTTTTTATTTTCCTTGCAGAATCTAATACTGATTGCTAGCGTGAGTAAGTTTTGTGATTAAGTGAATCTATTTTTTAATTTGAGTATATGGAATTCGGAAGAATTAAACGGAACAAGTAGGTTTTATAAATACAATATTAATATTATATGATTCATAGTTCTAAGATTGAGTTGTTTATGCACGACGTCATATGATGTCGCTAAGTCGTCCATGACCGAATAAATGAACGGGTTTTCGTTTAATTATAGACGGGCAAAACAGTTTATTGACTCATTCAGTTAACCGTTTGACTCACTTGTATTGTGTGTTTTCGTAAAAGTAAATTAGAGAAGAATCATTCCTTAAAATGAATAACTCATTTACTTCTCAAAATGCCGATCTTCATTGACATCCCGTGAAAAAGGGAACGACTCAAAAGGACGGCGATGAGTTCGAAGAATACGTTCAAAGTTACTGGTTTTGTTCACCTCTAGCGTTTAATTCAAACCCCATAAATATCAGTGAAGATTTTTTTTTTCTCTAGGTTCAACGTTTGTATATATGCTTACGTATAAAGCCGGTTTACCAAACTGACCGTAAATTTACAGAGGATTCTAATAAGCAAGTTTCTCTTCGCTTTTAATATAAACTTTAGTCGAATGTCTCAAAATATTCGTATATCATCCAAATTTATTACTTAATTGCTAGAATACTAATTATATAATTAAGAATGGAAGTAGCTAACTGTTCCAATATTTGATCGCAGTTTTCTCTAGTCAATTTCATGAGGCTTCTTTTATTATTATTTAATTTAAGCTATAATACTTTACATCAGCGTTTCTCAATCTGTGCTTCGCGAAACTTTTACAAGTGCTCTGCGTACTGCAGTGCCAAAAATTTAAAAAAAAAAAAAAAATCGCTGAATTGTTTGCTAAAAATGTTGAAAAAGGATTTATAAAACATTCGCGATCGTCGCCAAGTCGAAAATTTTCCAGCTGAAAAAGGTAAAAATTCGCTAGATTGGCAAAAAGGGTTTTAGATATCATATTTATATGGGCAACACATTGTGGATTTAAAATATCTGTTTCGATTTTTTTCTTAAATTTTTTTATCTTTGTTTTTTGTTACTGTTTTTCATTTATGTTTATGTAGTTAAGCAAGTTCCCCACTTCTCTGAAATTTTTGAAAAATACAACGTTTCAAATAAAATAAAACTTGACGTTTTACGCGCCCAAATGCTTCAAAAATACCTTCCATCGTTAATACTGCTGTCATTGGGTTTAGGACCTATGTTGGTGAAAATATCGTCTCTTGCGATAAAAGTAAGATTAAAAAGAACAAAAAGAAAAGCACATGAGAAAGCATATGCATAATTGATGTTTTCAGAAAACGATATTTAAAGTTCCAATTTTTGATGACTTTAATTGGGAAAAATATGGATTCAAATTTAAGCAATTTAAAATTAGAAAACCAATTCGTGCTTTTACTATTATACAATAAAATGTCGAACAACAACTTGAAAAATATGGTCAGGTGAAAGCAAATAAAAATTAACGTGTATAAGGGTGACGACAATGCTACGCAAATGATTTTTCTCCTGAAATGTGTTTCGTGACGCAAAAAAGTTGAAAACCGCTGCTCTACATAGTTTAGTATTCGTGTAATATAAAGCGATATTAAACATAATTTTAATAACAGTATAGCAAGTAATCGATCAGAATAGAAAAGAAACGTTATTTCCTTGTCCAATATCGTTTGATGGAGAAATAATTTCGCAGACTGTTTACTGCAGTTTAGAAAAAAACGAAGTAATTTTAATGTAATTTAAGTAAATAAGTAATTTTCAATGTAATTGCGCCAAGTAGTAGGCTATATGAAAATTTTGTCAGCCGCAGTTTCCAACCCGGGGCACGCGGTGGACCGGTTGGGAGTACGTAAAAATAATGTTAGAAATGGCGGAAAACACCAAAAAAGTAAAAGTTAAAATGAAAACACAAAAACAAAGTTATAGAGCTTTGATTTATAACGACAGTAACGTCAAATAGCCTGCTAGCGAAATGAGGAAAGGGAAGGAATAAGCATAAGCTTAGTATTGCGCGTTCGCGCTCAGTTGGCGTGTGATACCGTTAGCAGACGGATTAGTCCATTGCAGTTTAGGGAAGGCCATCTTGCCGAAACTGGTTTTTCGCGAGGGAAAAACCACTTCCTCCAAGACGGCCTTCCCTAAACTGCAATGGACTAACCCGTCTGCTAACGGTATTACACACCAACTGAGCGCGAAAGCACAGTAATTGTTTGATAAATTGACACGCTTATAATAAAATGCACTGACATTATTAAGAGCCACATTTGAAGATTTTTATACCAAAATGAGTAATCGTTATGAACTTTCATCATAAGTTACTGCAGTTAAAAGTTAGTTTAATGCTGTTTTTTGTTTGTTATTACATTAAGTTGCTATTATGGCATCGAAATAAATTGTAAAATTAAAGTCAATAAATATCATTAATTTGCTTCGTTTGATTATTTATCTAAAGAACGTAACTACCTAATAAAAACGAGCCTTTTTGCATAGGGGATGGGTTGGGATTATGAGAGGAGTGGGTACTCATAAATAGGGGCGGATATAGACTTTCATTTTGGGGGGGGGGACCAAGGACAATTTGCCATGGCCTTGGAATACCACTCTTATCATGGAAGTTGGAATTTTTTACAGTGAAAAAATATATTTTTGGGGTCAAGACCCCCGTGACCTCCTCCCTGTGTCCGCCCCTGCTCATAAATGAAAAGCCTAGTCCAGGGGGTACGGAAGAGAAAGGAGGTTGGGAGCTGCTGGTGTAGAACGTCATCAATAAATTGGTGGCGCTGGCTTGATTTTAAATAGGTCTAACTTCGATTTAACGATACCCCACTGAATGGTATCCTCGATTTCACGATTGCTTTTCTTTCTTGGTCCGGATTGAGTTATATTGAGTCCAGTATTGTATTTTCCTTGATTTAATGACAACTTTTCATCATTAGCCTGTAGCTGCAAGTAGAATTTCAGTTAGAAAATCAACTTTGGTCGGAAAATCACTTTCAGTTCAGTTTACTCAGTTGAAGCGAATGCTAGTTGACAGCTTATAAAGAAGCATTTATTGCGTTTTAATGTTATTTGTGATCTATTCGATAAATTTGAAAAAATCGAAAAGGCAATGTCAAATGCCAACTCCCAAGAAAAACACAACAAGTGTCAATCAAAGATTTATTTTCGAAGTTATTATTGTCGTTTTGAACGTATTAAACGTTTTTAAGATTAAATGAAGCTTTAAATGACAAAATGAATGAGACTTCTTTCTTAGTTTCATCTTGAAACTTCATTAGACCACAAACTTTTAAATGATAAAAAGTATTTGTCTTGCTCTTTACGCAAGAACTGTCCCAATAAGAAATGAACAAACTGCAATCAAAACAGTATGGGGGCGCTGATACAGGACAGCAGAAAAAACGTACGTCATACTGTGAGGTAAATATGCAAATTGCTATTGACGCAAATACGCAAATTATTGCAGTATTCTCTAACAACCGCCCCCCCCCCTCCATTATCTTTTTGATTGTCATAAACGTGCTTTTATATGAACATTTAAAAATATGAAGATAAATACAAAATACGACTGTTGCAGTATGACATAACTATAATTCTATCATACCGACACTGAATTGATTGTCCATATACAAAGTTTTAACTTCAAGACCTTTTATATACCTTAGTACAAAACTTAGAAAGTTCCTCTTTAGGGAGTGGTTTTGTAAAAATATTAGCCAGATTTTTCTTTGCACATATTTGAGATCAAAAAATTATCATGTAACAAATTTCTTACAAAATGATACTTGACATCAATATGTTTTGTGCGATTGTTTTCAATTGGCGAATTCGCAAAACTGATTGCGGCTTGATTGTCACAATGAATTATACCTTTACTTAGTTGTAAATCTATGCCCAAAGTAACGTATTCTTCTAAAATATTCTTTAGCCACATTACTTCTTTCGAAGCTTCAGTTAGTGTAATATATTCTGATTCCAAAGTAGAAAGACAAGCTTTTTTTCTTAAAAGTTCTCCACGTCATGGGGACATCTCCAATGAACAAAGTGATTCCCTCGTTGACACTATCGTCACGATTAGCTGGAAAATCTCAGTCACAAAAACAATTGATTTGTACTTTTGGAGTTGACATATTTATAATATTGAGTATATTTAATATATCCTAATAATTTTAGTAAAGAATTCCAATGCTTTCATCCTGGATTTTGTTGAAATTGGGATAGAATATTTACGGCATTGGAGATATCTGATCGAGTTCTATTTGATAAATATGCCAGACAGCCTAAAATGTTTATATGTAGTTTAGACATTCCAGTATTTTCGGAATCAGTATTTGGACAATCAACTCCAGACATAACATTACCTTTAGATATAGGTAAAATTGATAATTTATAATGATCATACATTTCACAGATTTTGTTTATATAATTATTTTAATGTAAGAATAATTTTCCATCTTGGTCAAAAATTGTAACTCCTAACAATTTTTTAGTTTTTCTTAATATTTTCAAATCAAATTTATGTTGTAACTGATTTATAACGCTTTTAAAAGGCTCTTCAGTTTTTGCAAATGTAACAATATAATCAACATAAATTAACAATATAACATAATTGCTATATACATAAACGCAATTGCACCATCTTAACTTTTTTAAAGTTCCGTTTTTCTATAATACTATCTAGTTCGAAAAACCATTCCCTACCACTTTGGTGTAAACCATAAATAGTCTTTAAGTAGGCAAACGCAGTTTGAATCAAACAAGAATATAAATTAACGTTTATTGGCGTAGTGATACCAGCCCCAATGTTATGGCGTGATTAGATGGTGAAACATTACTGCGTCAGTGGGTAGAGCCTCCGCCCGGCAAGTGGAAGGTCGTGGGTTCAGGTCCCACCGAAGGCAGAAATATTTATTTTCTTTCGAACGTTTCACCATCTAATCACGCCATACCATCGGCGTTGGTATCACTACGCCAATAAACGTTGATTGATTGACATTGTTGTTTGATTTAATCTGCGTAGTGTTCGATTTATATAAATAAATACGTAGTTCGGTTTATCAGGTTCAACAAAACCTTGAGGTTGATATATATAAATTTTTTCTTTTAGTTCGGCATATAAAATATGCACACTTTACATCAACCTGGCAATGATGCCATTTTAAAAAGTTAACTAAAACAGTAAAGAATAATCTGATTACAGAAAATTTTACAACAAGACTAAATACTTCGTCACACGATTTGCCCCTTTGTTGACTAAAACACTGAGCCACGAGTCTAGCTTTAAATCTAGTGACTTAATTGTTTTTGTTTTGATATTGTAGACCCATCTGTTT
The DNA here is from genome assembly GCA_006491805.2 of Dysdera silvatica. Classification (NCBI taxonomy): domain Eukaryota; kingdom Metazoa; phylum Arthropoda; class Arachnida; order Araneae; family Dysderidae; genus Dysdera; species Dysdera silvatica. The sequence goes on from QLNU02015003.1 coordinate 58,758,193, forward strand.
CCTATAACTTTCTTATTAGGATATGGCACTAATTCCCATACTTTACGATTTTGCATAGTGTCAATTTCTGCACACATTGCTTTCTGCCATTGTTTAACTTTTGGAGTTTTTAAACGATCTTTGTAATTCCTAGAGATTTTAATCTCAATATTATTAGCTTCCGGTTCGCTAACACCAGGCTCACTGAAGTGATTTGAATTAGTTATATCATTTATTTTCCTAGTTATATAATTTATTTTTTCTACTAAAATCAAATAACTTCCTATCATAATTGATATTAACTTTACAGTATTTTTCTACGTCATTAAATGATTTTAATCTAATTTTAGTCCCTTCAATGCGTTAACAAATATCAGTCCTATAATCTTCCGTTCTAGGAACTGCACTCATTATCTATGCTGTATTTTTACATGGCGTCAGAATAGTTTGAGGTCTGATTTGCGAATTCTCATTATCAGATTCATTTTCCCGACCATTAATTTTAAAACGTACAAAAGGTTTTTCTTTTACAAGGTTCAGGACTGCTTCCACTTTATTAATTTTTCATCAAATTTTACGTTGGAAGTTTCGATAATTTTATGTTAATTTTTTAACCAAATACGATATCCTCTAGTATTTATTGCATACCCCACCATTACACCTATTTTTGCTCTTATTTATAGTTTATTTCTGTTTTGGTACTCTTACATAAGCAGTGCTACCAAAGATTTTAAACGAGATACATAGTGGAAGAAAACAGTCCGTAACTCAAAAAGTTTTATATTTTTAGACTTACGTTTTGTATACACATGGAATAGGGTATGCCATAAGACTTCTGCCCAAAACCTCTCCTTTAAATCACTGCAACACTGATTTTGCAGCATCTAAGGCGGTGTAATTAAAACGTTCACTTACACCATTTTGCTCAGGTGTGTAAGTATTAGTTTTCTCAGCCTAGATACCTTATTCTTTTAAAAATTCTGAAAATTCTTTTACAGAATTCCACACCATGATCAGTACGTATGTTGATTATTTTTGAATTTAAAAAACGAAAAATTCACGTTTTTGATGTCTAGTGAAGTGATTATACTTCAGCTTTCCTTTTCACGAGAAAAATAGTAACTTCACGAGAGTGGACGTCGGTAATTGTTGAGAAATACTTATTCCCACCAAAAGATACTACGGGCAATGGACCGCATATGTCCATATGTAAAAGTTCTAAAGGTTTGCCTGACCTAATACAAGCAATAGGTTTAAATGATATTCTTTTTGATTTGGCTACCTTCCATGAAATTCATTCTTCCTTGATTGGTTAAAACTTAGGCAATCCCTTAACACTTTCATTATTACTTGCGTGTAATATATAGTCAACATTTGTGATTAAACCTATGATTCCAAAGGCTTAAAACGTTATTAGTTTCTGTTGAAAAGTTATTTATAAGTTATATAGTATAGTTATAAGTTATTTAAAAGTTAGTTATAAGTTAAATGTAACTTATCTATCCCCTCGTCATTTGGTTTTATGTAGTACCATGGCTTATGAAAGTATAAACCATTAGTTCTTTTAGCATAGAACATTTTTTCACCTTTATTACTATAAACCCAAATTTTACCTTTTGCTCCTACAAAATTGGCTCCCACTTGCTCACTTTTTGAACCTGAAATTAAATTTCTCCTTAACTTAGGTGAATACATCACATTTCGTAAAATTATCTTTTTGGGTTTACCATTTAGGCGTATATAGAATTCAACGTTACCAACGCCTTCAACTGGACTTTCTAAATTACCTATGGCAAGTGACAGTAGTATTATGTACCGGTTTATATGATGAAAACAATTTGATATTGTTACAAAAATGGTTTCATGCTGCCGTGTCTAATACCCAAACCAATGTATTTGTAACATTTATGTGATTTAAATTAACTTCAATATTTGATAAATTATTGTCATTACTTAAGCATCACGGTAACTTAAATTATTCTTTTTGCATATTTCTTACTCTTTGTTAGGATTCAATTTGACTACAATCTGCAATAAGATGACAATTTTTTACGTTTGAAACATGGACCTATTTTAACGGTACATTCTTTATCATCGTTTTTACTAGAAACAGTTTTTGCAGTTGAAAAATAAATAGAACTTTCAGTCTTATTTAAGTCAATTTTTACCTGTTTAACTACTTTCTTCCGCTATAAGTTCATCTAATATCTTTTGGAACTTAAAGTCCTTGTTTGGCCAACGATATATCGCTCGAACGATATTTTGAACATTAAAATCTCAGTATCTTATTAATTGAAATCCCCGATACATTTCAAAAACAGGATGGCCGACTTCACGGAGTTTGGATATAGACTTATGTAATTTTGCTGTGTATAACTCAATCTCCTCACCAGAAGTATAACGATGAGAAAAAACTCCGTCCAGTAATTGAATTATTCTCTCTCTAAAAACAGGTTCGAAATGCTGTTTAAGTATTTGCCACGCATTTCGACCATCCGTAGTTTCGGATATTAATGGTCTATATTCTGGATCAATGCTCAGATATAAAGTTGAATAAGCTCTTATTTTCCTTAAATTATAGTCCTGCAATTCTTTTCGAGCAGCTTCATCATCTATAGGTAGTTCAGTTTTCTCAAAAAAAGACAAAATGCCTCGTTCCACTAGGGCAACCTTTATATATTCACTCCAAACATTGTAGTTGGACGAATTTAACATGACTGCATGTAATAAAAAAATCTTCCATGGTTTTTAACGCTTAAAAGTTCTTGCGAAAATTTCTAGACTGTTCAAATAAGTCTTTCCTATTTAAATAATGTTTAACTCTCACCTTTAGTTAATACCACGATGCATATTTCGTTGTTAAATTTACTTCTTTAAAGGCACAAGCATCAGAATTAATTGACGTTAAAAAATAGGCACTCGTAATACAGCGTCGTATATAAGCGTTTTGCAAACATGTTAAGCATCCAGCATTTCGGGCACGACTCGACCCCCATCGAAGAACATCATTTTGTTTTGGTAGAATGAAAAACTCGTAGTGGACTTCAATAAACTTTGAACTTAGCCCATAAACATTTTGTTGCAAGTAGACATTCTTAAAATTAATTGAAGCTTTAAATGACAAAATGAATGAGAGACTTCTTGCTTAGTTTCATCTTGAAACTTTATTGGACTACAAGCTTTTAAATGATAAAAAAAAAAACATTAACGTGTTTGTCTTGCTCTTTACGCAAGAACCATCCCAACAAGAAGTGAACAAACTGCAATCAAAAAAAATATGGGACCTGATACAGGGCCGCAGAAAAAATAACTACGTCATACTGTGACGTAAATATGCAAATTGTTATTGACGCAAATACACAAATTATTACAGTATTCTCTAACAATTATTACCTACGTACTTGTGTCTTATGTTCATTAAAATTAACACGTATTCTTCAGAATACTGGTAAGCATTTTTATGATTTCCCTTTTACGTAATTTCTTATTTTAATTCCTATTAATAGCTCACCTATGATTTTTGCTCCAGGGAGGACCAAAATGTAAAAAATATTGCTATATCTTTTAATGTAATATTTGTTACTTTTAACGTGTTTTACATGTAAATTTTAGCCCAAGGAATAGCTTGGGATCCACCTCCCCTCCCCGTGAGTGCGTCATTGGTTCCGATGTATATATTCCCCCCGATTTAACGATTATTTTCACTTGTCTCCCGAAATCGTTAAATTGAGGTGCAAACTTTGAAAAAAAAAATTTTTTTAACTCAGAAGTCTAATCTAAGCTTGAAAAGCTGAAAAAAAAAAGTATATAATCTCTTCAAAATATAAATTAATTTTCAAACACCGGAAAAGGTATAGCGATTGCAAAAATTGGTGCATGGAAAATAGTGTATAGTTATTGAAGATATCTGGAATAAAGCTTACTCTTTTTCCGACCCATAAAAAGCTGTTTGGCAACCTCTCTTCGTTAGCCTATTAGCACGACGGCCAAATTATCTCGGCACGCCCTGAAAGTGTCATCATGTCTGATAAAACTTGTAATACATTTGTGAAAGGGCAGTTATCCTGCTTTTGCTGCTTGATTAGTTGTCTTGTTTTTTGCGCTCCAAGTCTTGGCTTCTGAATATCAACGTTGAAATATCACATAAGAGTTTTGCAAGCTACGTCATGTTCTTTTCAAGCAAAGCTTCCTGAAACTTCGAAATGAAATGCGCGTTTCAAATACTTTCTGGAAACGTATACCAGTTTTCTAGAAAGCGTTTCAAGCGCATATTTCATTTTGAAGTTTTGGGAAGCTTTGGTTGAAAAAGCACATACATTATAGCTTGAAAAGCACATACATTATAGCTTGAAAAGCACATACATTATAGCTTGAAAAGCACATACATTATAGCTTGAAAAGCACATATATTATAGCTTGAAAAGTACATATTGTTGAAGAGCACATATCATAGCTCGAAGACACGTGTTATAGATTGAAAAATACATTATAGCTTGCACAACACATATTATAGCTTATAAAAGCACATGTTATAGCTCGAAAAGCACATATTATAGCTTATAAAAGCACATGTTATAGCTCGAAAAGCCCATATTATAGCTTGAAGAGCATATATTATAGCTTGAAAAACACATATTATAGCTTGAGAAGCACCCATTATAGCTTGTAAAAACACATGTGATATTTCACGTTGCTACCCAGAAGTTAAGTTTTGTCATCAGGGCTTCAATGCGATCTATATGTATATGAAGACAGAGGCGGATCCAGAAAGAATTTTCTTTTTGGGGGAGAGGGTGCAAAATACAGTAGTATCCATTTATAACGAGTCCCCATTTAGCGGATATGGCTAGGAAATACGTCATTTTTGGTGTAATGATTAAGCGCAAGACAGTTTAACTGCTTTTAGTGAACAAGCCTTTTTTGGACCCCGGATTTAACGAGCAATTTAAATTATAATAATTTATTTATTTATTTATTTACGCAACAAGCAACACACACAATATAAAAAACATATCACAAAGTCTATTCATTGGACCAAGATGGAAATGGGAGAAAAGGACAAAAAGTGCCTAACACGCTCCCACTACCAGTATTTAACCGCTTTTAGCGAAGAAGTCTTTTTTGGATACTGCATTTAATGAGCAACTTAAAAAATAAAATAGAAAATCAAACTTTTTGTTTGTTTGTTCGGATTTTATGGCGCAAGAGTATATGGATTATACTGCGCCAAACTTTTTGCAAAAATTCCGCAGTTATATGCGGTTGGTTGTTATAATCTACGTTCGTTATAACCGATTTCTACGGATTTAAGAGGGGTATTTCCCTAATTTCCCCACCGTAGATGCGCCACCGATAAGGGATATAGATATATTTTTAAATAGACATATCTTTAAATACACACATCTTTAAACATAGCCTTCAAATGAAAAGTTTAGGTATAATTCGTTCACGGGGAATTGTCCGATGGTGCCGTTAGAAAATAAGGGGAGCTGACGTCACAAAGGGCATAGCCGATTCCAGCAGAGGGAAGGGTGTCATTTCAGAACTGTTTTTTAGTGAACGTTTGTCTGCGCCAAAAACCAGTTCAGGAGGGGAGGAGCTGACGTCCTTCCCTCTGCTGTAATCGGCTAGGCCGTTTGTGATGTCAACTCCCGTTATTTCTAACGGTACCATCGAACTTCTTTTGGTGAGTAGACTATATTTCTTGTTTTTCAAATATTCCGAAATAGCTTACACAATGAGGGAGGAAAAGCTTAAAATAAGATTTACATAAAAATAATTGTAGCCGCATTATTTTGTAACCACAGTGTGGTTATAAGCGCATTCAAACTTGTCTAAAGACGACAATGGCGGATTTAGTATTTTTTTTTTCCAGGTGGTAATTATGAAGTGTTGAGACAATGTGTAATTTTACCCAATACAAGCCACTTGTTGTCAAGCATAATTCGCACCCAACATCTCCGATCCATTCATGCAACCCAAAACTGGCCGAACGTTATCATACAGTGTAACGCTGAGTAGATGAGCCCTGGAAATTGTTAGATTAGATTGGGCATGAATTTAATAGGAAGGGTGGCCGCCGAAAAACAGCACTGTAATCCCAGACAGGTTTTAAAGTCAAGAGATCTTGACTGCCAATGGGCGAAGGGGAGATTGTCGATCCGTGCTGGCGTACACGGACGCACTGCTCGCACTGGTGTCGTCATTTTATCGTCAACCGAAAACCAATCCGTCCGGGAGAGCAGATGAAATAGATGGATGGCACGGAAGAACACCCAGGGTCGACCGATGCTTCTACGGGAGCCCACCGGACACCGCTGAATGGATGCAGAGCGCCGCAAAGCGGCAGGGAGCATTAACAAACCGCCTCTGCAACTAGAGCACAAGGAACGCGATCCATCCAACCCAAGCGTCTAGTCGGTGTTCCACTCGCGGGCAAACAAAAACTTCTCGAAGAATATGGACGCCACGCACTGGTGGAGGCTGTGGCCAAACAGCCTAGAACGGAACAAAGGACGTCCGCACGACCCTGGAAACAAAAGCCGGTCCGCTATGAAAAGCGGAGCACGGTCCCAGAATTGTGGGCCCAAATATCAATCCACCGCAATCTAGCGGCCTGGCCAATGTCCCGTAGACTCCGACATAGTCAAGCCCCACCACACGCGACATAGTCGTATGAGCTGAAACCGTACTCTTAGAAGTTGTTAAACTAAGTTAGCCTGGAACAGTTTACTAATCAAAACAGGGTAAGGGTATCTATCGGGGACATTTGCTTATCGTTTGTACAGAATCTGCTATTGCTATTATATTTGGTAAGCAATTCCCCCCCCCCCCCCCCCAAAAAAAGTTATCCATCACGTAGCCTCTCCAACTCCCCCGCAAAAAAGATCGATCTGCTTTGAATGACAGTTTCGTCAGGGCTTATCTCCTCAGCGTTGAACTACGAGATAAAATTTGTTTGTTTGGATTTTTTATGGCGCAAGAGCATCTGGGCTATACTGCGCCAAACATGGTAAAATCAAAGACTGTTGTAAAAGCCAGTTCTCTGTAAAAAGTTAAATATGTTTGTGATCAGTATGGTCGTTTAAAATGTTAGATGGTGATGAAGAGAGATATACGAGCGAGGTTAAAACACAGGTAACGCCTTCACTGAACCGAAAATCCCGGTTTGAGGGTCGCGCTGTTATAGTCCGCTCGCGCAGACTTGACGTCCGATCCCGTTACCAGACGGGTGGTTCCATTGCAGTTTAGGGCGACTTGGCGAAACTGGTTTTTCGTGCCGGTTTCGACAAGAAGCCCTTCCCTAAACTGCAATGGAACAACCCGTCTGGTAACGGGATCAGGCGTCAGATCTGCGCGAACGGATTATACTCAGCGCGTTCCGATTTCTTCTACCAATTCCTATTTCGGAGTTTAGCTGCTTAAGTGTCAGTAATTCGAATCTCCCAGGAAACTAAGTCTTGGCGCATTATGACCTTAGTCATCATTGGGCTCAGAACACAAGCATGAGAAATTAAACCCAAGTTCGGATTCGTAAATGTCTCTAGGCTTAACCGCCTTTTTGCTCCTAGGAGATGCGTTTCTTCTCAAGGGCAGATGACGTTGTTGAACTCTAAAATTGCAAAACTTTAAAATTTTAAATTGCTAAATTATAAAAAGATCACATATATAAATTGTAGAAAGTTTTGTTAGCCAAGTTCAATTAAGTTTATTTCCTGCGTAACATTCAAGAAAAAAAGAAAGTACAATACAAACGATGATACAATGAGGACGATGCCAACGTGGTGGTGAGAATATAAAGGCACACATGTGCCGGACGAAGTTTTTTATCGCCAAGTATGACAAAACGGTACATACAGATAGACACATGAGACAATGTATTGATGACATATTAATAAAAAACAGGTACATACACATGGACATATGATGTCATAGTGCATTAATGACACAATAATGACAAAAAGGATACATGCAGATGGCCGTAAACTCAATAGAATATTGCAAAATGTTGAAGTAAGAAAAACGGCATAAGCACTATAGGACAATCAACCTCCCAAAAGACTTTTCTTTTTTTATTTTGACCTGAACAGAGTTAAACTGGTGACTGATTTCAAATAAGATGGAAAATAATTCTAAAGCTTGGGACCCAAAATTGTAATGTCATGGTGCAAGAAATTAGTACTAGCAAAAGGTATGTCTAAATTGCTGGAGTTACGGGTATTGGAGGTGGATTGCAAAGTCTGATAAATTTCTCCATTCGTGTTATTATTGTTAAAGTTTAACAATGCAGATAAATGTTTTAAAACGCAATTTTTAAACGAGTGAATTAATCTGAAAATACGTTGTGCGTGATGATTAGATCCAGGATTGTATGCAATTGCATTGTCCCTATCTAGGGTTTGTGTATATAAATGCATAAAAACGATGAATTTCCAGAATAAATGCATATTTTAAGGGTTTTAGTAATTTTAAGAATTTTATTATTTCCTCATCCGAAAAATTTCACCACAATACTAAACTTTCTCTCACTCCTTATCTGCGGCAAAAGACAATGAAATTTTTAAAATAACACGTTTAATTATGTCATAGGAAGCCACAAATATTGTCATAGCTGAATTATAGCCTCCATTCTTGTTATGCAGATCAAAATTTAGTTTTACTATGCAAGACTGGCATTTTATTGAAGGTTAGACTAAAACAAAGATATTCTAAAATTCCACATCATTTTTTCTCAGCGATAGATATGGGTGTATCATCGATAAACTATCCGTAATAGACAACCCGCAAAAATTCGTAAGTGTTGTCCGATATATTTTGTTGCTTTGGAAAGAACCCTTTTAGCCACAAAAATTCTATAATGTGATAGAAGATAGAGCTTCTTAGAACATAGAGAGATACACTGTGATATACCGTCATGCAAATTGTGTAGTAGCAGACATATAATTTAATGTATATCGGATTTCTGTAGTCGGCATTTAATAACTAATCTATTTGTTTTAAAATGCAGGACATAGGATTTTGAAGCGTTAAAAAAAATTTAAGTACATATTTATTGGTTTCAGATGCGTGTTTTGTTCATTTTAAGCGCATAGACATGGATATTTTGATGTTTTTAGTGTATATTTTGTGGTTTTGTTATGCATATTTGCATGCATATTTTCATGGTTTTCTAGTGCATATTTACATGGATATTTTGATGGTTTTTTAATGCATATAATCCGGACTCTAGTGACGACCTTGGGTCTGGAAAACAAACTACTTTCCAACAATATTAATTTGAAACATATGTGTGATTAATTCCATTGCTTTTTCCTTTAACTGGGTTTTAAATGGCTACAATAAGGAACTGTCCTAACAGACGGGTGATTAGCTTTAAAAAGGTCAGGCGTTGATTCGTTTTCAGGCGTTTATTTAAACAATTACTCTGCTTAGATTGTTACACAACAATCAACGGCAGCTTGAAGGATAGAATGGTCTAAACGTGACCTCCAACCAGGACTCAAATTGGGCGGGAGCCCCCTGGAGCCCCTGCTCCGGTACTCTTTAATTTTTGCGACTATTTAAATATTAGCCGGAGGCCATATACAGGGTCATGAATTGCCAAAAGGGGCATGAAAAAATTAAAGAATTTGTGATTAAGGTCACGAATTTTGTTGTCCAGAACAATGGACATAAGCAATTGATACGATTTATCAGTTCTTTTGTAGCCTATCGATTTTTAATCGATTTATCACATTAGGGCTCCTGCCCTTTTCGCTAGAAATTGAGCCGTGTCTCCAACCGTATATCCAAACCTTATAACACGCATTCATATAAGACGGATTCGTATAACACGGCGGAAAAATTGTGGTCGTGTTCGTATAACACGCTAAATGAGGCTCGTATAACACGGTAAAAGAATGAGAAAGATGTTACGTTTTAGCTCCAATAATTAATATAACTTTTGGCTGGTAACACTAAACGTCATTGTGTTTCTCAAATTTTGAGGAAACCCCATTTTTAGAGGAGATCGTCTCAGTTTGTTTCTAGTTGTGATGCACATCAAACGTGTTTGAAAAATCTTTTATATCGCATGATTTATTTTATTTAACTTAAATTTGAGGAAAAATAAAAGTTTTAGGAAAATAAATCTTTGCGAAATTAAACCCGATTTCATTTAAAGGAAATACATATCTATTATCTCTGGTGCATGCATACATACTATCAATTACGCTGTGTTTATTAAAGTCAAGTGTGTTAAATAAATTTAAAAATGTATTATAATACGTACATAAATTAGGTAAGTCTAATAATTTTAATTTTTACGTTATCCAAAATTTTGTCTTTAGTTATCATGACCCCGCCATGGAGAAGAATTCTAAGAAGAGCAGAAAATGTATATCCCTTGAAGAAAAAATTAAAATTTTGATAGGTTAAAATCTGGTGAGAAGAAGGCAATAGTCATCCTCCTAAAGATTTAAAATTATTTAATTTTATTAAATATTTATTTTACATCTTTGTTAAGTATCTGTATAAGTGTATGTTTATGCTTAAGTAAACTGTATGTTAGCCCCTCATTTGCTAAAACAATTAAGTCCATAAAAGAAAAGGTAGAAAATATGTATTGATAAATTTTTATACATTTCTTGTGAAAAAAAAGCATTTATTATTCAACAGCCATAAAAATTGTTGTCATGTAGTGTTTTGCCTAATTATTAATGAAAGCATTTTAAATATAACGTGTGTTAATCGCTTTGGGCTGTGAATCTACTCATGTATTTGTATATTCTAAGTGACTCAAACACTGATTCATATAACACGGAACATATCTACCGTGTTATGGGGAGATACTGTACTTGAACCCAATGTGTAAAGCTTAAGCAAATAGAATAATTATAAATTCTTAGTAACAAGGTTAGAATCCGCATGGACAGATATAGTATTGCTTACCCGTGCACCGAGACGAATTTAATTCACGCATAAACCAAAATAAACAAGGCCAATAGCTACCAGGATAATAGCATGAGACAATGATAAAACACTATAATTCCCAAGAACTCGTTAATGATACGTTTAGAAATAAATTGAATTATAAAATAATTCGGCCAACAAGTTAAACGGATTCTCAAAGCGTTAAACTTAACATATTCTACCAGAAATAGAAACCGTAGTCCGGGGTTTGGTTCATTTGGCAACAGAGGTTTGGGGCCCTCAGAAACCCCTCTCGATACAGCATGAGCTTTGTTGCCCTTACTCAGTAAAAACACAGAAAAAGGGAAATGAAAGTCTGCCCGCAAGCCTTTAAAAGCATGGAAAGTCTTGATATTACACCTGGCACCGCCCAAGCAGGAAAGTGCGGAAACGTCGATGCTACGCCGACTCAGAGTTGGAAGGGGAAAGAAAGAGCAAGAAATAACAATGCAGGATGGTCGCATGATACGATACCTTCCAACTTCTCTATTTGCAGTCCGCTTTGGATATAACTACGACTGTGTTATGAGTAAGACAATAAACGTAATGTAATTTAATAATTCACCGTAGTTGAGGGGTTGGTTCCCGAGTCTTGAAAGGTTCGTATTCCTCACAAAACTAAGTCCCGGACATGATCCTTGCCCTGCCGTAATACTCAAACAATTTAATAATCATTACAGAACACACACATTATATATAGAGTGGCACCTTTCAATTAGGGACACCATAGAGACCGGACGCTTTGTCCCTTAAATAGAGGTGTCCCTTTTTCGGAGGCACACATGTTTATATATAGACCAGGGGAATCGTCCCTGATACAGAGGTGTAGGGTTTAAGCTGGCTCAAAACATGCTGTCGCAAAAATGCTAAAATGGGAAAAAAAGTTGTAGCAAAATGCTAAAAAATATTAGTTGCTTTCGTTGCTCGAAAAACCCTATCCATGAAATTATTTATATCAACAATGCTTAACAGGTGCTGTTAAGAATTTTGAAGAGGAAACAAAAAGGAACAAGAAAAGATCGCTGAAGTGCAAAACGGATATTCTGGAATCGAGGAATCCTGTTTTCAGAGAATAAACTGTGGTTAAAAATGCCTGTCGCATTTTCGCGATGGGCACTAATTTTTTTTTCGCATTTTCGAGCAACTCGTCGCATTTTGCGAAAAATCCGATGAGTTGCTCAAATGTGCGAACAAAACATTATTGCCCATCCCGAAAATGTGACAGACATTCGTCTACATTTTGCGAAAAATGCGACTGCAGCTTAAACCCTGCAGAGGTGTCCCTTATGTGAGATAACATTATGTATGATTGCTGGATCTATTTTATAAAGAAGACTTTTAAGAACTCGTAATCGGTGGCGAATTTACCGATAGACTAAGCAGGCTAAAGCCTGCGATGGCAAATTTTCAAAAGAAAGTTGTTCCCAAAGGCGGGGCTGAATTTTTTGATGAATAATTAAGTTCTTAATTTTGAATTGTGTGCGTTATGTTAAGAATTTTAACCAGCCATTGCCAAACGGAGAGCTGCCATGGGCGCTGCCGCCTTGAGAGAGACTCAAAAGGCGTCAAATTTGCGGATACTTCAGAAAAATGAATTTGAAATAACCGCCAGGAGCGTCAAATCAGGAGTTTGACAAAAGCGTCAAAATTTCTGTTTTACCTCAAGTTACGTTTGGTAAGATTAGGTGGCAAAATATGTCGGTACCTACACGGCCAACGGCGGACTGGGCCGTTGACTGCGGTCCAGTGCAAGGACAACGATAATTAATTAATTTAATTATTTGGTTTAATTACATTAATTAATGTAACTTATTAAATTACATTAATTAATTAAATTAACAAATCAATTAAATTAATTAATTTAATTAATTTGAATTACGTAACGTGCCATAACGCTCAACATGAAATGTCAACAATAAGTAGTTATTTGATATTTTTATTCAGAACGAAATATACTTATTTGTAGTATATTCGTGAGAACTCGTTGAAATATGGACTTTTATAACATACTTCAAACTGAAGGTATATTATTATGAAATATATGATGCAGTATCTTGACCTTCGAACTTTTTTATGAATTCATATCTTTTGTTTAGAAAATTTGAAAACTGCATATTAGCAATAAAGTTATAAATTTTAACATGCATCAGATATGTAAAAAAAACAAAAAAACTTCAATATTATTGAATATTAGAACGTTGAAAATGTATTCAATAACATTGAAGACTTTTTCTTTCAGGGTTTTTTTTTCTTTTTTATAAAGATTTCTTCATTGGTGAATGAAGAATAACATTTGAATTTAAGCGGAATAGTCCTGTCTGGGATTACAGGCTCACCTCCGGCGGCCATCCTTCCCGAACCCCCCTACCCAAAGCAAGTAAGCGGAATAGAAAAACTACGTGCGTACCCGTCAAAACTTGAATGAATACTAATAAACAAAAGAGAAAAAGCGCCCTCTGGCATTTCGTGCCTTTCGGGTTACCATGACAACTAAAATTGAAAAGTAAAGAATTAATCACAACTAACATTTCTTCATGTACCTATTATTGATTCCACCAGAATATAGTGGCAACAAACATTTTTCATTGGTTTTAACACAAACAAGCAAGTGAAAGAAAATCACCTAAGGTCAATATTTAAATTTAGCGGGGTTCAATTAACATTAATTCGTGGCCTTCTAGTTGGCGGTCCTCCAACTGGCGGCCCTTCAATTCGTTGCCCTTTAATCCGCGATCCTCTAATCGGCGACTTTCTAATTCGAGGCCCTCTAATTGCTTTTACTTACTTGCTTGTTGTTTTACTTTTCTTTTTCAAGTACTACAATGGTCATGCTGCGCCCGGACCTACTGTTTTCCGAGGAATCTGAACCTCTTAAGGCCTAGGGAACCAAACCCTGGACCACAGTGAGTAGTGCGATCTTTATGAGATCTCTGAGTAAGCGTTCTTTACACTGTTGGGAGTCGAACCCGGTTTAACGGCGTACTAGGCGAACGCGTTACCACACTGCGCCACCGCAGGGCTGCCCTCTAATTGACGGCCCCTCTAATTCGCGGCTCTTTAATTTGCGACTTTCTAGTTCGCAGCCCTCTAATTCGCAGCTCTCTAATCGGAAGCCCCCTAATTGGCGATTCCCTGCTTGGCGACCCTTTAATCCTCTGCCCTCTAATTCTCAAGTAACTCGGTAGGTTTTCAGCATTAACAATAGCCATCATTATTGCATTTACAGAAGACCTTTCCTTGCCCTTTCATTGCGTACAGACAGAAAAACCAACAGCAATAGCGGGTTCAATATCTATTGAAACCTGCTAATAATTATATTATTGATACAACTACAATAAAGTGGCAATAACAGCCTCCTACCTTTATTAAAAAATAAAAAAAAGCGAAAAAATGTAACGCCTTTTCCTAATTGATCTCCGTAAAAACATTTTCAACATTAAAAGAAAAAAAAAAGTGAATTTTTTCAAATTACCAAGAATTTTTAAAACGTTATGACGAGGGCTGTGCGGCTCTCTTATTTATATGGTGCACATTTTTTAGGTTTTACATAAGGGTGAAAATTATTTTGTATTCTTTATTCCAGTTTATCAGTCAATAAAAAGTTATTACTTTGGACCATAACATTTAATTGATAACTATGCTAAATTGATCTCAATTATATTTATTTAAATGTATCCCCTCAATACGTCTTTTTTGAAAAAAAAAAATCTTAAATAAAAAAAATTTTAAATTTAGTTAGTATTTACTAATTTTCGACACCCACGTTTAAAATAAACTTAAACTAGAGCTGTTTTTGTTTAGGAGAAAAAGAGACGCTGTCCTCATCCCGGATTCGAACCAGGGTCTCAACCTTTATCCCGGAGTTCCTTGATCACTAAACGAACGAGGACAAGAACAACGCTCTCTTTCTCCGTATGTAAAGATGTAAGATATTATTACCCTCCGCAGGGATAACACAATTGCCAAATAATGGTCAACACACAAAGCCACCGGGGCAAGATTTTTGTAAGTTTTTGTGGGGATTTATTTTTGCATAATAAGCATTACTTGCTCGAATTGTCGCATTGTCCTTTCTTGCTTACCGAAAAACAATACAACGCCATTTGGCGCTAAGTTCTCATTTTTCTAACACAATGTTTTGCTTAGTATAGTAAGAATTATCTGCAAAAGAAAAAGAAAACAGACCAGTTTCCCTCTTGTTCCCAGAGCAAGCTTTCCACAAATTGTTCAGTCACAAAGGCGTTGGAATATACCAGACTAAGAAATTCCATTAACGTTTCAGAAGACGTATGCGGGATTATTTTCCACAAGGAACACCCCAAGTACTGAATTGCATAAATCTAAAAATTTTAATGTGAATTACATAAATCTAATACACAAAAAGTTATATTTTTGGTAGTAAAACTTATTACATGCAGGCTACTGATTACGTGCTGTAACTGTTACTAGCAGTCCAACACCGTATAAAATAAATTGTCAAATTACACCACCGGACAATATACAATTTAATTGTAGGGTAAGCTGCCCCCCCCTGTAATATGTGGTTTTGAACTCAAAAACTACCTTTTAGGAGGCGCACAATTGCAAGGGAAAAATACACCAAAGAAACCTTATAATTAGCGCCTCAACACTGCGTTTCCGAAATCTTATTATCCGTCTGGGCTTCCGTAAGGATTATTTTCCCAAATCACGGTTAAAAACTTTGATGCCAGTTCAACCTCCTTTCTGTCAATTTCAAAGTGATTTCTGCATGGGCTGAAGTCATAATACAGGTAATCCGCCTGGTGGATCTCGTGACTTGTTAATGTTTTCTTTTATTTCAGGATTATTACGATTTGTTTGTTTGGCTTTTTTATGGCGCAAGAGCATCTGGGCTATACTGCGCCAAATATTACGTTTGAACACGGTCAAACCTATATTTAACCCGCGAGCATGCGCGCGGGGTGTTTCACATCCCACAACTTACAATTTGTGAAAAAAACCGTCCACCCTTGCTTTTGAAACTGGCCAAACTCTTTCCTGTTGCCTTCAAAGTCACAATCTTTGGGGTAGGGTGACAAAGAGAAAATTCCACTTATTGTTCCCTGTAAAATTGGACGTTTTTAATGAAATAATGCTATATAATCAGATGGGGTGCAAATCACCCCGCGCGCGTTCCACCAATCGGTGCGCCTGTTCGCGGGTTAACGAACCTTTTTTTTTCAAGCACTCTCTACAAATTTTCCAATAAAAGTACCTGCAAAATTAAAGATGTCCTTTCTCCATTTAAGAAGTTTTTCTTTACGCCTTTTGGACCTGCGGTGGCGCAGTGTGGTAACGCGTTCGCCTAGTACGCCGTTAATCCGGGTTCGACTCCCAGCAGTGCAAAGAACGCTTACTCAGAGATCTCATAAAGATCGCACTGCTCACTGTAGTCCGGGGTTTGGTTCCCTAGGCCTTAAGAGGTTCGGATTCCTCGGAAAACAGTAGGTCCCGGCGCAGCATGACCATTGTAGTCCTTGAGCCGTAAAACCACAAACAGACAAACAATCTTCACGACTTCATTTCCATAATGTCTTTAATCGCATATAAAGATACGAAACACGTATGTAAAGAAAACCCATTTCAAACTAGCAGTCCAAATGGAATTTAAAGATCCGTTACACCAATTATGCGCAGTATTCCTGTAGTGCAATACGTGCGCATCTAAGCAATTTTTATATTAAAAAATTAACATTTCACGTCTACTTGGCGCAGTATAACCCAGATGCTCTTGCGCCATAAAAATCCAAATGAACATTTACGTCTACATCAAGTAGATTAAGAATGGTATCTAAAAAGATCGAAACAGTAATTTAGTATCAGTCGATCAGTAATTAGTCGATTTATCGAAACAGTAATTCAATACATTTAACGGAGTTTATGGTTCCCTAGACCTTAGAAGGTTCGACTCCCTCGAAAACCGTAGGTCCCGGCGCAGCACGACCCTTGCTATCCTTGCGTCATAAAATTTACAAAACAATGCAGCTTTTTGGAGAGACTTTGCATATTGGTTGATTTCGAATGTCTGTTTTAGAGTTAGCTATGAGTACCCAACACTTCAAGCCTTGCAGTGGTAACACGTTGGCAGAGCGTGCCGTTAGGCCGGGCTTGATTCCCAGTGGTGCCAAAAAAAGAGCGCTTATTGACTTACTACACAATGTAGCCCGAGGTTTGGTGCCTTAGGCCTTAAAAAGCTCGGATTCCTCGGAAAACCGTAGGTCTTGGTGCAAGATGACCCTTGCTATCCTTGCCCCTTAAAACTCTTCCCCTCAATTACCGAAGCATTGACAGAAGAGTTTTTTACTTCAGTTAACAACAGGAAATATTTTTTCTTAATATTGGCTTCTTATATCGCAAATTACAAACGATTTCTGCAATAAGGTTAACGTGGAAATGTAAATCGTATGCATTTTGTAGTACAGACGTTCACCGTAGTTCGGGGGTTGGTTTTCTAGGCCTTAAGAGATTCAGATTCCTCGGAAATCTGTAGATCCCGGTGCAGCATGCCTCTTGCTGTCTTTGCCCCGTAAAACTCACACTTTATGGGGCATGGTCTGAAGATACCGTGCTGCGCTGTACGGGACGTAGGAAAATTGGTATCAAAAGCATTAGGACACTACTCTGCGTGCAAGAATAAAAGTTGCCTCACTTCGTTTGACACAAAATTATCCTTGCGCCAGGAAAATACAACTAACCAACCAGAAATGAAAGATATGTACCGGGGGAAAATGTCAGAAATTCGTCGAAACTTAAAAGCTAATTTTGGCGCAGTATATCACAGATGCTCTTGAGCCATAAAAAATCCAGACAAACAAACAAATAAAAGCTAATTTACGCAGATTTTGCTAATATTCTGTTTATTAATATATTTCTGTTAAAAAAATGATAAATAAACATTATGTTTGTTTTACGAGATCGCCTCCCGTTACCAAGTCTGTAGATGTTTATTGCCACAGAAACTAACCTTAGCTCATTTCCAACATGGGATGCTAAAACGTGAGTTTATGTCTTCAAGCACCCCTATTGGAAATGGGTCAAGACTTGTTTCCATGATAACAGACAAGCGCAGACTTAGTGACTAGAGGAGTTCTCGAAATAGACTATATAAGGGGCTAGACTTTAGCTAGACTATATCTCGAGTTAGACTATAATGGAACTGATGTTTTCGGTTAAAAGTGTCTTTAATTATTTTAAAAATGAAATACGAGGAATAAAAATGAGTTATGCAAACTACATTTTGATATACGTTTTGATTGAAAAATGCGTCCTAATTTCTTGGAAAAACAATTCGGAATATCTTCTCGTTGTCCTCTACTTCAACACCATGATTAGGCTACCTACAAAAGTTGTCTAATTTTAGAAAAATTTCTTGTATTGAGAGAGAGAGCGAAAACGACAAGTAACTTAAGTGATTGGTTTTTGATTTTGACAATTTACAAGCATTAATCAATTCCTTAACGACACTGCGATTCATTGAGTATTTCATTTAATGTTTGAAAATGTGGGAGAGAGATGGCTAATTATTATCCGAGAAGTCGTATTTATTGTTCTTCTCTTCAATAAAATGATAATGATTGCAAAAACATCATACAATATAGGTATACAAGACATAAAATATTCAGTTTTCAAATTTTGACATCAATGCGTGTCTTGTCAGAATCACAGTTTTTCGGAAACTTAACCCACAAGGACACGCGTGGGGTGTTTCACATCCCACAACTTACAATATGTTAAAAGAACAGTCCACCCTTGCTTCTGAAACTGGCCAAGCTCTTTCCTGTTGCCTTCAAAGTCATAATCTTTTGGGATAAAGGTGACAAAGCGAAAATTCCTCTTATTGTTCTCTGCAAAATTGGACGTTTTTATTGAAATAATGCTATATAATCAGATGGGGTGCAAAGCACTTCGCGCGAATTCTCGCGGGTTAATCGCGATTTTTATCTACCGACTGTCTGTTTCGATTATGTAAAATTATTTTCTTTACAAAGAGTTATCAAAAGGGTAGTTGTAACATAACTGGATTCACTGACGTCATGTTAATAGACAGTGTTTGAAGCGTCCACGGTGAATAACAACACAGACGGAACTGATACTTGAAAATAAAATTTTGCAAGACCAAGGAAAAGCTATAACTGTATATTCAACAGAGTTGCATTTTCAAATCACAACTTCGGTAACTCAAAATTCTCGATAATCCGAAGTTGGTTTCATTCCCTTTGAAATATCTCTTGAAAAGAATCTTAACCTTAAACCCCGATATCTCAAAAGAAACATTTTCTCGTTGAATTTCGAGTTACCCATCACCTTGTTTGGCGCAGAATAACCCTTGCGCCATAAAAATACAACCAACCAATCGAGTTACCGAGGATCTACTGCAAATACTTTTACAAGTGAAATTGTGGAAGTTTGTAGGCACCCGTCAATAGTTCAGTAAAGTCACTGGCGTACGCAGGGGGGGTTGTAACCCCCCACCGTAATGAAATTTTGTGTATTTAACAGGAATATATATGAGCTGGAGCCCTGTAACCCCCCATTGAGCCTATAACCCCCTCTTATGAACTTTCTGCGTACGCCTATGAGTAAAGTATACACACACCATTAATATGCACAAGAGTCTTGTACCTCTTATTCCTTTGAATGTTTTACGCCTGTTATTACATATTATAGATTTTTCTATCCACTACAGTCCGGAGTTCGATTCTTTCGTCAACTAAGGGTGACATTTATAGCAAAACATCGATATCAACATCAAACGGACACCGTTCTAAAAAGCACCACCTCATCGTTTATTTCAAATAAAGCCAATGCAGTACGTTTTCGCTTTTTAGTACCGCCAGATACGAACTTCCACTGTATAAGGTAAGTGGTAGCCAATCTAATTATATATAGAAGTTACTTGATGTAGTACAAACAGGAGATATTTAATGCACAGTTCCTAATGTTTCGTCCTTGGTCTTTCTTGTCTAATTGCATTATATTCATGATCTTGTCCAGAACATTGTTTTCATAACTGTAGACATCAGATATTCTTTGTTAGTAAATTGTATTCTGGTTTATTTTATTGTTTACTTGTAAATTTTGTACATGCGCAAATATCGTACAAAAATTTTCGCATGTGTTTTCGCCCCTTTGCATGTTTGGATTATGGATGCACACTCTCCTGATAGTCATGTGTAACCGTATATTCTTTTCTATGGTAATTTTCTGTTTTTAATGCATATGTTGTGCATTCATGGTTATTATATTTTGAAATACCTGAACCATAAGTCTAAGAGAAATATTTTTAAATCTTTAGTTTTATGTACCTTGATTGTGCATAATATTGTATTTGAGGTAAGACTTATTAGCTAATGTATGATTATTATGTCCTTATCTAATATTAAATATTTAAAATAAAACAAAATGGTTATGCAGCATTGCTGAGGTTCTTGGAGATATTGCAATCACTCCCTACAGATCTTATTTTTTTCATATAGACTTAACAATTCCCCGATACCGTTGTCACTTAAACTAAACGTAAGCGATCGTCGATAAGAGAGTCTTAATGATTTTATTAAAATTAGGATTTCAAATTGTTGAAATCTAAAGTTAAATTGCAAATTTATCGCATTGTTAAAAAAAGTTGTTATGGCAATAAAAACATGGATGGTCTCAAAACATCGGTCATTCACCATCGATTGTCTCACACATCGGCCATTCATCATCGATGGTCTCAAACATTGGCCATTCACCATCGATGTTGGAAACATTGAAAGTAAAACACCGGTCATTCACCATGGATGGTCTCAAACATTGGCCATTCACCATCAATGGTGGAAATATTGAAAGTAAAACATCAGTCATTCACCATCGATGATCCAAACCTTATTTCCACCATTGATGATGAATGGCCATTGAAAGTAAAACATCGGTCATTCACTATCGATGGTCTCAAACGTTAGCTATTCACCGTCAATGGTGAAAACACTGAAAGTAAGACATCGACGCTCATCCCTATCGGCAAGTGAAACTCAGATTCTTCGGTAAACTGTAGCTTCCGACGTCGTAAAACACAGATCAAAAGTTTGAGTAGTAATTTAAAGCAAGTACATTTCTAAAATACAAAATATCTGTTTGATATTGCAGATTCAAAATATCTGTTTGGTATTCCTAAAAAAAAATTCGTTGGATTTCGCTCATCAGACTACACAACTATCGAATGCTATTAGTGATCATCTTCCCATATGGGTCACTCTTCCTCCTTCATTGAACACGTGCTCTTCTGGATCTCCTACTTATTTATCTTACCAGACCTTTTCTAAGACTTCACTTGAAAAATTTTTCTTCGAGCTTCAATTAATCAACTTTCCTCGTCTCTTGGTTCATAATGATTCTGAATCATCCTACAATAATTCTATTCTTCAGTATTCTCTCTTTATTACAAAATTTTTCCCAAGCGAGTCCGCCCTCAACATAAACAAAAATAAAAACTGTTTGATGACAATTGCTATTCGCAGAAAAATAAAGACCAAAAGTCGACGGTACGCAAAATTCATTTCTTCAAGAAATTTAATTGACTTACATATCTTTCGTAGATTCAGAAACAAACTTAACAGAGAAATTCTGAGGGCCAAGCGATCCTTCTATTTCGACGTCTGCTCTTTTAATGTTTCTAAGAAAATGTGGAATTACCACAGATCTCTTGCTGGTAAAAAACCCAGGCAACAATTAAATGTTATCGAATTCAAGTTCAATGATGCTTTGGTTAATGTCCCACTGGACATCTGCAACTTGTTAAATCGCTCCTTTATACCAACTCCTAGTGACATCTATTCTTCTTTCGCTCATACTCTCTTTGACTGATGTAGATATTTATCAAATTCTAATTCTTCACATTTTCATCCCCATTTTCTGAGAAGAAGGTACTGTCCTCATTCAAACGCATTGAGGTTCACGGTTCCTCTTCGTAGTGATGATTTACATCCTAGAGCCATGGTATTTGCACCCAGCTTACTATCTACGACATTATCGCACCTATTTAATTAATTTTTAATTAAATCACAAGTTCCTGAATAATTTAAAGTCACCAAGATTATCTCCATTTTTAAAAAAGGTGATCGTACTACTGATCCTTCAAATTATCGCCCAATCTCTATAATTTCAATTTTCCCAAAATATTTGCACATCTTCTCTTTAGAAGGATGATTGATTTCATTTCTAATTTTTCTTTCATTCACCAATCACAGTTCGGATTTCTTGCCAACAAATCCACGGAATTTTCCCTTATAAATTTTCTAAACCCAATGAGGCAAGCATTTAGTTCTCACCTTTTTTCGATTGGCATATTTTTTGATGTCTCTAAGGCATTCGATTCCATTCCACACAACACTTTTCTTCTTAAACTTCATGATATTGGTATTAGGGGCCCATGCCTTGATCTTCTCGCACATCTCTTGACTAATCGTAAACAATATGTTTTTCTGAATGGAATTAGGTCTGACATCATGGTTAATTATTTAGGGGTTCCTCAGGGTTCCATACCTGGTCCACTCTTGTTCCTTGTTTACATTAATGATATTTTCTAGGTCTTCACCCATGGTAGTCCTACAATCTATGCTGATGATACTTACTTCTCTGCCTCTCATTATGACCTTGATCAACTAATATCAATCGTTCAATTGCAGACGGCTAAAGTTCTTGATTGGTTTCAATTTAATAAATTTAAGGTTAATGACTCAAAAACTTACTGTATTTCATTCCATAATAAGAATTCACATAATTTTCCTTCTTCTATTACATTAAATAATCACAATATTCCTTTCGCATCTACACACAAATTCTTGGGGACATTATTACACCATAAACTTTCCTGGACCTCTCACTGTGAAAGTATTATATCTAAGGTAGGGAGGGTTCTTGGTCTTCTTCGAAGAATTCACGAATGCCTTCCTATCAGAACTATCCGTTCCGTTTATTTTTCCTTAGTACAATTCCACCTCATCTATTGCTGTAACGTTTGGTCAAAAACAACTCAATCTGATATTCGTAAAATTGAACAAATTCAATTGCATATATTAAAAATTGTGAACTCAAAGATTATCAATAACAGAGCTAACCTATGGGCTTCTTTTGCCATATTGCCCTTTTCTCTAATTGGTCAGTCTCGAATGGCCCTTCTCAGGTTCAAACGTATTCACAAGGGCTTTCACTCAAATATTATTCAGATTCGTCCACGTAATGATCGCTATCCCTCCAGATCTGGCAGAAGCCTTATCCCATTACAATCCACCTATCATTACTTATATGATCATATCGACTCCCATGGTTTGAAATCTTCTCCCAACAAGCCTAACTAACATTAACAGCGAGCATAAGTTTAAGTCTTCTCTAAATAAATACTTATTATCCACATGCTAATATTTAATTCCAGTTACTGTGTCTTACATGCCAATGCTTTTGTATCTTCAATTGTATTTTTCATTTTTTTTCCCTTTCAGTTCAATATTTATTTTATTGCACTTTAAATGTCAACGCTTAATTTATTTCTTTATGTTCTGTTTGTCAATACATAATTTATTTTGTATCACATGTCTACGTTTTCTCTCATTTATGTCTTTTTTCCAATGTATTTATGTATTTAAATAATTTATTATCTGAGGGGTGGCCGAAACTCGTCAAGCAGACTTTTAGTCTGCTTTTTTTGCGGTCATTACTTTTCCCGTCAGTTACTTTCCTGACCCATATTATTTTTTGTATTTGTATTCAAGTTTTTTTTTCTTGGTTGGCTGTAAAATAATAATAATAATAATTATTATTATTGTAGATATAAAATACCTGTTTGGCATTGTAGACACAAAACACCTGTTTAGTATTGTTGACACAAAATACCATAAAATACATCCATAGTATTGAGATATAAAATACTTCCTTGGTATTTTAGATGTAGGTATCTGCTTAATATCTTAAACACAAAAAATGATGAAATTACAAAACTAGAACGTTTTCAGATTGAAAATTGTGAAAACGACATATTTTAAAGCTCCCATAAACAAATAAATGCAGAAATAGATCGCCGCTGGAAGCTCGTTGGCAGCATTTCTTTTCCGCAAACTTCTACCGCAACTGAGACTGCATTACGTTAGTTATCTTGTTATTCGGTTATCGCCAAGCCAATTTCAAAGGGTGTCGGGAAGTGATTTGATGGTGGTGGTGGGGGGGACAGCACACAAATTGCGATTTGTTTAAACTGCGCCCCACATACAGGCAATTCCAAACTGTTATCATCTCTGCATTCGTACGTGTTCCACGTTCGTCTTTCTCTCCATTGTTTTTTATTTTTTTATTTTGTGACCTCGTGTTTGTCTTCTTTTTTGACCGAAACCTGATGGCCGTAACAGGTTCAGCATGTTCCGCATGCGTGCGTCGACTTGGCAATTTGGTAATTGGCTTCGCCCGCGATCAGGTGTTAAGAGTTCAACCGAATGAATGTGCAAAACCGTTTCTTTATGCGCAGAAAATGGCAGGAAAGACTTTAAAAGGAATGTTTGGTAGTTTCAATGAAATGGTGATAAAATAATATGAAATCTGTAATTGCCTAAGATACAAGCAAAGATGGGTAACGATAATATGGACTACCGAGTACCTAAACATTGGAATAAGTTGTTCGAAGAATATAAAGAAACAAGATAATTTGAAGCTGTTTAAGAAGGCGGTGGGGGAAAAGATTGATAGAAAGAGTGATGAAGGAAAGAGAGTTTGAAATAGATTGGAGAAATAAGTGGGGTCTAAAGTTTGTGATGCCATTGGCATTTTTTTATGACCTTTCTTCGGATGAAACATTGGCTAGATGATTGAAGCTATTGAAAATTAAATAAAAAATTATTTGTGTCTGTAAAACTAATTGCGCGTGTTTAAGAAAAAAAAAAAAAAAGAAAATTGTTTGTATTGTATAAAAATAAGTGAATACTTTAAGACATATACTGCTTACCAATATATCCGTATTTGGCCTTTCAAGTATTATGTAAGCACATCTCTGGCCATGTTGTACCCCCTCCCCCTTGTAAGCAAAAATAGGTGCCTGCCCCACTCGTACTTAGGTAAGATTCCGGTTCTCTAATTTTTTGGTATAAGATTTTGAAATAAGAATGCAACGTGTGATGCAAATTATAATACTTATTTACATTTTTATAATAATATCGAACAATTATGTATAAGTTTGTTATGATATTACACGTTTATATATAAGGAGCAGTTAAAAAATTATCGCATTTAAAATTTTAATACACTGTTAATTTCTATTTTGATTGTCATTGTAAAGTATTTTGTTACATTATTAATATTTCTTACGTTGTAGGCAAATAGTGTGTAATAAATAAGAAGTGGATTTGATAAAATATATTTGTAACACATTCATTATAATTTAAAAAGACAGGGGGCCACGGGGAGCCAGGAAAGAGGGCCTCCGAACGAAAAGAAATTGGGAGAATTAATAATTAAATATTTTTAAATAATTAAATATTTAACTCGACTACGCGTACTTTGTATCTTTTACTCGCTTTGTGTCATATATGCAAGTATTGAAGTTCTGTCAGGGCGGTTATCACTTTGTAGCAATGTGCTAGTTTTATTATTTTCTGTGACAGTGTTTTACACAAGCATGGTTCAGATTCCTCCCCTCTTCCAATTCTCAGAAAAAATAGGCCAATTTCAAACCCCTCTCCTAAAGGTGCTTGCTTTTTAGATGTAATGCTTAAACGGCTCTTATGTAGAATAAAAACTTTTATTAAATATTATTATTATTATAAATTATAATCAATTTCTCTTTAGTTATCGTAAGAAATTGAATATCTAGTAGACATAGAAAACTGCAGATCCCGGCACAGAATGACCTTTGCTGTCCTTGCGTCGTAAAACGAGCAAACAAGATAACTCACCGGGCATTGTCATGATCATTATCTGAGAGACATCGCAACGGCTGATGATGTCTTTTACAAGTTAGATAATCAATTTCTTTTTGGTTATCGTAAGAAACTGAATACCTAATAGACTTCGCAATATTTGTTGTCTCTTAACTAACCAGTATCTCAATGTAACAAATCAGTGTAAATTGATTAACCTAACCAGTGATTCTTAACTTTTTTCACTCAAGGCTCTTCCATGCGCCTTTCAGCTAAGGGCGGATCCAGGATGTTATTACGGGGGGGCGGTTTCGGGGCCCTCACTGTGAAAATTTTTAGTTTTTGACTGTTAAATAGTTTAGGTAAATGTTGTTATATTACTAGCCTTTCTTTATATCAGGGTTGTCCAGCATATGGCCAGCGGGCCATAATCCGGCCTGCCTACAACTGTTTGAAATAAAAAAAATTCACAAACAAAAATTTTAGATTTTTTTAAGAAATAAAGAAAAGTTGTGATGACAGCATAGGTGACCCATTTCTATATCGCACATGTAGAAACAAATAACTGGAAAAAACTCTAAAGAGAATCTGTCAAGTGTAAGTTAGTTTTTTCCTTCCTTTTTTTAAAGAAACCGCTGGCTCGCAAGATCCGTGAAAATTCTTTAAGTGGCCCGCTACCGAAAAAGGTTGGACAACCCTGCTTTATACTCACCAAAATATTTAATTTACGACAATGAATTAAAGCTGGGCTTTTCTTTAATTAAACTATATGGTTTAGGATAGATTATAGTCAAGTATGACAGAAGGATAACCTAGTAAAGGAGACATATACAATAACCAAAACGATAATTTACAATGTAATTAATAGAACAAGTTTAAATTTAAACTACAAAAACATCGTAATTATTTTACTTTTTTTATAATAAGCGACTTTTTAAAAAACTTGAAGTTTATAGTGCAAAGTCGAGCCATCTTGGTTTCTTTGAAAATTTGTCAATCACTTTATTTACATCAATATGAATGTCTCTGTGGGTGTGTATTAAAAGTCTCTTCTGTCATCCGCGTTCGAAGCCAAGTTTAACGGCGCTTCAAGGATAAAAAACTACGTTTTGCTGAAGCAACACTTACTGTAAACGTAGTTTGAAAGACGAGTAGCTTGTAGATTCGTGGAAAAACGTCTGGATCGCATTTCTCCAAGGCTTGGAGACTTTGGACGCCTGTGTAAGACTTTTATTTATTACGGTAGTAACAAACAATACATAAAATATTCTTCATCAACTTTATTTTTTTCTATTTAACCATGACGTGGAGGGGCGATCTCCCCTCCGCCCCTCCCTGGATCCGCCAGTGCTTTCAGCTACTTGCTAGCTCCTTTGACATTCCTTAATTATAATGAATATGACATTTTTATAAATATATTAAGTGCACTTTTTATTTATAAAATAATTTTCTTACAACAGAAGATAATTTTAATAAAATATAAAAATATGTCCCTAGTTTATGACATACCAGCATCACACGATTATATATATATCATCATCATCATCATATTCAACCATTATCTATCCACTGCTGGATGAAGGTCTCTCCAAATGCTTTCCACACAAGTCTATCCTGAGCAATTCGCTTCCACGTCACCCCAACCTGTTTTCTTATTTCATCCACCCATCTAGTTTGAGGACGTTTTCTAGGTCTTCGGTGGTCTCTTGGAATCCAGTTCAGAATTTCTGTTGTCCATCGTTGATCAGTTCTTCTTGCAATATGCCCAGCCCATCGCCATTTCAGCCCTTTTACTTTAACAATGATGTCCTCTACTCTAGTTTGCTCTCTCACCCAAGTGTTTCTTTTTCGATCTCTCCTAGTTATTCCAAGCATGCACCTCTCCATGCTCCTTTGCGTTGTCTGTAACTTTCGTATTGCTCCAACTGTTAGACTCCATGTCTCTGATCCATAAGAGAGGACTGGCAATACA